>CAJGYM010000069.1:0-386298 GCA_904845305.1 Caenorhabditis auriculariae
TGACCATTTTACCAATTTGAAATAGAACCGTGATTTCAGAGCTGCACAGAAAATATTTTTAGAAATTTTTCAAAAAAAGGTCAAGGTTTTTCTCAAGTAGGTTAGAAGTGGACGAAAAAGTGGAGGAAAAGCTCAAAGGTGACTGGAAAAAAATGGTGGACCGCCTGTTTTTTTGACTTCAATCTTCAGTTTTTTTGTATATTTCGTTGGAATTTTTTTCAATTTTATCAGTATTTTTAGCTTGTCCAGAGTAACTAAAAAAAGGAAAATCTCTTCGAACTTCAAGAAAAAACGTCAGGGAACTACCAAAAATGTTCTGAAAAAAACTTAAAAAGACCGATTTTTGACCATTTTACCAATTTGAAATAGAACCGAACATTTCAGAGCTGCACAGAAAATATTTTTTTTTTAGAAATTTTCAAAAAAGGTCAAGGTTTTCTCAAGTAGGTTAGAAGTGGACGAAAAGTGGAGGAATGGAAATATTACATTTTTATCAGTATTTCAGGTCGTCCAGAGTAACCAGGAACGCATATCTCTTCGGACTTCAAGAAAAAACGTCAGAAACTACCAAAATTGTACTGAAAGTACCTGAAAAAGACCGATTTTTCTGATTTTCATAGGACCCGTTCTTTCCAGAGCTCAACAGAAAATATATTTTCTCAAAAATGATCAGACAAGAATCAAGATTTCCTCAAAAAGGTAAAAAATGAGCTGAAAACGGAGGAAAAGCTTGAAATTTACCAGAAAAAAATGGTAAAAAAATGAGAAAAAAATGGCTCTTTTTTTCACAGTAGGATCTTCACAAATTTTTACTTTTTCATTAAATCTTTTTCAATCCTATCAGGATTTCAGCCTTCCAGAGTAACTAGGAACGCATATCTCTTCGGACTTCAAGATAAAACGTCGGAATTCTCAGGCAAGAGTCAAGATTTCCTCAAAAAGGTAAAAAAATGAGCTAAAAAAATAGAGGGAACGCTTGAAGTTTATTAGAAAAAAATGCTAAAAAGTTAATATTCAAACATCAAAGTTTTTCTTTTTTTCTGCAGCTTAAATCACAAAAAAACGGCTCAAAATAAGGCTAAAAAAAGCTCTTTTGTTATCAATTATTTTTCAAGTACCCAACAAAAAAGGCCGTACTTTCCAGAAACCGCACAGGAAACGGCGGGGCCGAATTGACCTTATTTCCCTCGATTTCCCTCTCGTTTTCAGCCGTCACTGAAACTCGAAGCGGCGCCGATCCATATCTCTTTTTGGATCTTTCCTTTTTTTGTTCCCAATTTTTTTCGTGGTAAATTTCGGACGGTTTTTTCATTTTTATAATGATATACTGTTGAAAAAAATTTCAAAAAAATTGGTCCTGAAATGTCATTTTTATTAGGAGAATTACGACCAACTTTTTTTGGGTTCATATTTCGAATTTTTTTGATTTTTTTGATAAAGATTTTTTTCACTTCAGAAAGTTTAAAATAAAAGAAATCACATAGAAATTCCTATAATCCTAATTGAAACTTCTTGAAAAAGCTTTCTGACCAAAAAATCCAGACGAAAAATTGAATTTGAAACATTTTCCTGTTATTTTGTGGTTTTTATGCATTTTCTTCCGTTCATTCCACTGTTAGATCCTCTCAAAATGACTTTTTAACTTCATATCTTTGAACTAATGATGATTAAAAATTAATAATATCCTACAGAATCCTTCCCGCTTTTTTAAAAATCATCTTTACACTTTTTCAAAAAAACATCTAATATACTTCACATCTTCAAAAACCATCCAAACTATTAATCCACTAAAAATCCAATCTTTTTCCATGTACCTCTCCATCAGATTCGCGTCGATGCGGCGGTGGATATAGCCAAAGTGGCCGCTGACCGATCGCCGGTCCCGTGGTGTAGCGGTTAGCACTCAGGACTCTGAATCCTGCGACGGGAGTTCAAATCTCCCCGGGACCTTCCTCTTTTTTGCCATTTTTCTAAACACTTCTTTTTGCTTCTGAAAGAATTTGGACGAGTTTTTGAGCAATCCGAGTTAGTTTTTGAGACGAAAGAAAGTAATTAACACGATTTAAGATAAAAAAAACTGATTTGAGTTCATTTTTCTGTTGTGGAAAGAAACTTTCGCTCTCATATTTGTACTCAAAATTCGGAATATTTCTTTCTAAACCATCGAAAACATCTGTTTCTTTCTATATTTTTTTAAAACGTATTGACCCAATAAAAACGCCGCCGAGAGGCCGAAACGGCTCATTTGTTACGGCACTGACACTAATTCCAACGCACGTTTTCTACAGTTTCCGGTGTGAAAAATCCTTTTTTTCATATTTTCTCTTACAAAAAGGTTGAAATAAACATTGAAAGAAGGTAATCGTAACCAGTTTATTTTCAAATGCCGTCGTGCCATTTTCGCCATTTATCAAAACCAACCTGCTCCTTATTTTCGTGTACGCCGTGACTTGACTCTACCTGAACTTGTGCTTCTCAGACGTGTCCGACATCGTGTATATTTATTGAATCTTGAAAAACCGAACTCTTTTTATGTTCGTGATTTGTCCATTGCAAGAAAAAGTTTCTATTCTGGCTCCAGAACTCGGTCTCCTCCTAACTCTAATCCTGTCAATGCTAATGCTAATTGTATTTCTGTCAATCATACTAATTATTCAGTTAACAATATAACTCCTGTAAATTCTCTTCCTATTTCTGTGAATAATTCTCCTCCTTCTGCTTTTGACACTTACATGGCGTCTCCAACTCCTCATGTTTGATAACTATGACTCATCCTTTACGGGTTTTTCGAAAACGTTTACCGGTTTTTCTAACACGAATTTCGCGTTTCCCTCTCCTAGCACTCTGGTCTCTCCTCCTCCTTGCCCTCTCTCGTCTCCCCTCTGTATACCAATCTTTTCTCCTCCTCCTCCTCTTTTTCTATCGCTTACTCATTTTCCTCCCTCAAGTGCTTCTAATGGCTTGAAAATTTTTGTTCTCTAACATTAGATCACTTCGTTCTCCTAGTAAAATTGCTTTTACTTTTTTTGAATATCTCTCTCTAACTCCATCGATGTCGGTTTTTTCTGTGAGACTTTTCTTTCTGCTGATTTCCCTGATTCTTTATTTAACAATTCAACTTACAGTTTTATTCGGCGAGATCGTTTAAGCTCATCTGGTAGGAGCTCCGGTGGAGGCGTCATCATATTTTTCCGGAAGTGCTTACCTGTCGTTGAAGTGGATTCTCTACAGGAAAGGTTTTACAATACCCATTTCTGCGATCTTCTTTGTATTGATTTGGTTCTCTCCAATACTCAAAAATTTCGTCTCTTTGTTGTTTATAGGCCTCCTTCTTGTACTTCCTCCCATTCTTCTAATTTATTTGATCATCTATCACGTCTCATCACTCCTTCTAATTGTATTATCCTAGGTGATTTCAACTTTCCGAACGTTGATTGGATTAATTTTGGCTCCTCCAATAACTCCTGTCAAATTACTAACTTCTGCCTAAGTTATGATTTCCGTCAATTTGTCCTGTCTCCCACTCGATCCACAGTCCATTCTTCAAATATTTTAGATCTTGTACTCTCCAATTCTCATAACATTATCACTAATCTGAACGTTATTGAGCCTCTTCTTGGTTCTGACCATAATTCCGTGTTTTTCAATCTCGAATCGGCCTATGTCAGTCCTGCCACTACCTTTTCCAAACGTCTCAACTTCAAGAAATGCAATTTTAATATTATCAATCGAACCATTTCTTCACTTAATTGGGACAGGCAATTCAGTTATTTTTCTACTATTGATTCCAAATTAAAGCATTTTCTCACAATATTTAACGAATTAATCGCTGATAACTGCCCTTTTTTCCCTTTTCCTCTCCTTAACCGCAACCCTTTTAATTCCGATCGTAGGATTCGTAGACTGTTACGTAGAAGATCTCTTTTAATTAGACTTGGTCTTTTTTCCAATGCTACTCGCAGTTCTTTCAATATGATTGTTAGAAAAATCCGAAAACGTGCAGCTTTGATTCTTCGCAAACAACATATTAAAATTTCTAATACTTTCAACTGCTCCAAACTCTCTAAATTCATATCTCGATCGCTCAAAACTGACTCTGGCATCCCTAACTTATATTATAATGATAACTTTGTCACGGAAGATGTATCTAAAGCCGATCTCTTCTCATCTGTTTTTCTCCTCTAACTTTTCACATGTGATTCACCCAACATTTCCTGTTTTTACCCTCACCTCGTCCTACCGATTGTTCTATCAACTTCACACCTGAAACGATTTTTTTAAAACTCTTTTCTAATCTTCCACCTAAATGCGGTTATTCTTCTGATAATATCAACTATTTTTGTCCTAAAAAGTGCTCTGTTTCTATTTCTCTTCCACTTTCTATTATTTTCCAGGAATCTTATCTAACCGGTATCACTCCTTCATTATTTAAGTCTACTATAGTTATTCCTGTGCATAAAAAAGGTAGTCTTTCTGATCCAAATAACTTTCGCCCCATATCTCTCACTCATCCAATTTCTCGTGTATTTGAACGCATCATTACTCAAATGATAAGATCTCGTTTTTCTGAAAAGTTCTCTCAATTCCAATTCGGCTTTCTCAATCGTAGGTCATGCAAACTATCTCTAATCAGCTCCCTTTCCTCCATTCAAAAATCCTTGGCATCTAATCTTCCTATCGATGCTGTTTATTTCGATTTTTCCAAAGCCTTCGATAAAGTAGATCATAACCTTTTACGCCTAAAGATGTCCAATTTCGGCTTTAATGATACTCTCTGTCGCTGGTTCTCCAATTTTTTATCTAACCGTTCCTCCATTGTAAAAGTTAACAACTCGTTTTCTAACAATTCTTTTTCTAATCCTTCGGGTGTACTTCAAGGGACGGTCAGCGGCCCCCTTCTCTTTCTCGTTTTTCATCAATGATATTGAAAAATTTTTATTGATCCTCAATCCTCGATCTCTATCTTTGCTGATGACCTCAAGGTTTATAGCTCTTGCCCTGATTCGCTTCAAAGAAGCATAAATGGTATTTTTCCAATGGTGAGAACTTTGGTCTCTTCCACTTGCTGTTGAAAAGACTTTTTCTCTTCACTTTGGCTCTAACAATCCTCAAACGGTCTATTTTCTTGATCAATTTCAAATCCCACAAAGATCAATTGTTCGTGATCTAGGCCTTCAAATTGATGAGAAGCTCTCCTTCAAAGACCATATTTCCCGTATCTCTGCCTTTGCTACATTACGGTCTAATCAAATACTAAATACCTTTTAAGTTTTTCTTCCCCCTGCACTACCTCAGAATGTTTCAAACCTACGTGACGCCTATTCTCGAATATTGTAGTGAAATCTTTTTCTCCCTCTATCTCGTCTGAGGAATGCTTCAAACTCGAGTCTTCTCTACGCCAATTCAGTAGAAAAAGTTTTTTTATAAGATGCAATGTTCGCTTCAGTTCTTATTCTGATCGTCTCAGCCAATTTGGCTTTAAACCTCTCTTTGTACGTCGTTGTATTAACGACATTATTTCTCTTCATAAAATAATTTGCGGCTCTGACCATTTTTCTCAATCGCAATGATTTCTTCACTATTTCTCCTTTACAGAGGAATCCACTTCGACTTCGCACTTCCGGTCAGTTCTCTAAAGATTTTCCAAAAACTATTCCATTATGGAATAAACTTACCTCTAGAATAAATTTTAACGTCTCTACGGATGCGCTACGGGTTAAACTTAATGATCTCCCCTAACTCTGCCTTTTTCGAATCCATTCCTTCCCGTTTGCTCTGACTTCCTTTTCTATCCCCGGGTCATAGTCTACTCGTTAGGGTGGACTAATTCCCGTTTTGGTTATTCTGCTGCTTTCGTATTCTGAACTATTTTATTTATTATTTTCTAACAGTATGCAGTGAATAAACCTATTATTATTAAAAAAATCCTTTTTTTCATATTTTTCTCTTACAAAAAGGTTGAAATAAACATTGAAAAGAAGGAATAATCGCCAAAATTTGACGTGAAGATGGAATGAGACTCGAGGAAACTAAATGACATACGTTTCCTGCGTTTTTTTAATTAGATCTTCTGCTTTCGAAAGCTTTACTCATTATTCTTCCCTCATCTTTATAAAATTGAAAAAGTAATTCATATCAAAGTTCACGAAACTCAATATAAAAAATTTTTCAGAAATTGGAGTCGATATTGTTGTGAAATCGGAGAACTTCATGAATTTATGAATAAATAGATAAAGTACACAATTTATGGCTTAAGTAAAAAAATTTAGGGAAAAATGTTTGTTTCTAATCAGATTCGAGTCGTTTTTTTAGTGAAAAAGGAATTTTTTTCAACTTTTTGCGGTTTTCTCATACAAAAACTATCAGTCATTAAGAAAAATACGTCCTATATCTAAATTTTCAAAAACAGCAAAATCATCTATTTTCCACCGTTTATTTAACAATTTTCGGGCCTTTGGTGTGAAGACACTTGTCGCGTTGGAGCGCGACTTTTCTCGAGATTTTCGCCGCCTTTATCTTTTGAGAGGGCCATTTGTCCGGCTTTTCGGCATCTTTGATAATTTTCCTTTTTTTTTTTTGAGGGCGAGAAGGATTTTTCTCATCTCAGTTCTTTTTTAACGGTTCTTGAAAATTGAGAAAAATAAAAAAAAAGGAAAAATTCTTCTATTGGAGCATCTTGGTCGCATTTGGAATGGCTAGGAAAATTTCGATTCAAAAATAGCCTCAAAAAAAGTTGAGCTCAAAAAAAATTATTGGTAAAAAGCCACTCAATCGCCCTTTGGAAAAACTCGAAAATTCTATTTTTCTAAAGTTTAATTTTTCTTTATTTCAGTCTATTAGAAACGACTTCTCTCCTGATTTCACCATTAAAAGAACCACATAGAATTCCCTGATCTTGTAATTTTTTCTTGAATTGCAAATCAAAAAACACGTAAATCTCTTGATTTCACGGCTGTTGACTGTTCAAGATTCCCGTTTTCGTTTCCCTTCTACAGAAACCTCCCAAAAAACGACGTTTCTTTTGTTGTACGCTTTTCTCGGCCATTTGCGCCCGTTTCAGCAAGTTTTTCTTTTAGTTTTATCATAGCGAATGCCTCTGAAGATTTTAATACCTAACTGTTTAAGACTTGCTCCTTTCTAACACCTGCAAAAGGTATCCCAACATGCCATTGATAACACCATTCCATGACCTTCGTAGGGCCAATAAAACAACGAAAATATATAGGACTACTTCCGAAAAAACCGGTTGAAATTCGCCCAAAAATGTGAAGAAAGGTTGAAATTTCGACAAAAAACTACGGATTTTTGGCGAAGAAGTTGATTCGAATGAAAAGTTGTGAATTACACCCAATTATTCGACAAAAAAGTTCTATATAACTTAATTACCCGCACTCTCCAAAAGGCAGAAGCCACCGACAGAACGTCACATCGAAGCTGTAGGTAGGTAAAGACCGGTTTCCTGCGGTCGTGTCGGAAATTCGACGCCCGCAAATCATTTTAAGTTGCCGCTTACCATTTTTCTCGTTGCCTTTTTTTCTTCTTTCGTCTTGGTTTTCGGCCTAAAATTAGCTTCATCATTAATTTTATAGTCGCATTACTATTTTGAAAAACTCCCTAACGAGAAATATAATAGAAGAAGTTCTAAAAAAACAAAAAACAAAAAACGAAAAGTTTAAACTTTTCGTTTTTTTGAATTAAGAAAGTACGGTATGCGCGCGTGAGAATTGCAAATCTGTACGCAGCTCGGTGTAGTTCTTAACTTTTTATTTTCAATTGTTTTTCAGTTTTTCATTCGATTTTTCTGTATTTTCAAGCTTTTTCACTTTGCATCGACCCTTTTAAAAAAATCATGTATTTTCCCGCGAAGATTAGAACAATCTGGCAAGAAAAATTCGGATTTTTTTTCTATTTTTCTTCACAAAATAGAAGAAAGCGATCAGGAACCTGCAACGTCATTAAAAGTGAACAATGCCCTCGGGTCAACAGTTAAAATGGCCCAGAAGAATTTCCAGTTCCTTACCCCCACACCCACCGCAATTGTTTTCCAATAACAATGTTGTGTGTCCGTCAAACGAATTGCCCTGCCGTCTTCTAATAATTTTGACTTTTCCGATGTCAAAAAATAAGTCTGAGTAGTTTGATCATCTGGATAAATGGAAAAAAAAATACTTTATTGACTTTCTAGACTTTTTTTTTGGTAATCGTTCGACCTATTCGTATTCAATCGATTCTTTCTTTTTTTAAAGTGAACTTCTGAACTTAGTTCATTTATTTCGTAGTATTTTCAAGCCAAAAACTTCTTATCCTGTTATTCCGGAAAAATTGTCAAAAAATGGAAGTTTTCCTAATTTTTTTCGAAATGATTCACTTTCCTTTTCCCATGCAATTTTCACAAATTTTTGCGTTAATTTGATTTTGCAAGCTTTTTCAAAACAAACCCAAGACTTGGTTTTCATTTCTCCGCCCTCAATGTCTACAAAATTAGTTGATCAAACGTTAATTTGGGTATTTATTTACCTTTTTTCATAGTTCAAATATCATCGGATCTTTTTCGGACAGTTTTTGTCACAACTTCATTGATTTTTCATTTTTTTGATAATCAACTTCATTGAGCTTCAATTTATTTTTTTCAGTTTTTCCAAGTCCAAGAAGGTCGTCCCTTCTCCGCTTTTTTTCAAGACCTGCGTCATTGGCAAAATGCCGAGTTTGTTTTTCATATTTTATTGACTTTTTCTTTGAAAAAAAGAAATTTTTTTCAGGGGAAATTTCTGTTTTGTGTAGATCATTAGCGTTATAAAAAAACTTTAAAATAAATTTTTGGAGAATAAAGATTTTTTTATTTTTTTAGAAATTTCCGTCCAATAACCTGATTTTGCCGATTTTTCTACATGTTTTTCAACGTAAGATCGATTTCTCTATTCAAAAAAATCTTTCCACATTTTTCTACTCTACAAATTCCAGGAAATTCCAAATTTCGTTCAAATTTGAAAAAAAGACTGATCAAAATTTCTTTCTCTTGTAAAATTTTCTTCAGCCTTCGCATATTTTCAAATTTTCGGCTTTTTTGAGTCAATATATGAGTTTTTTTCAAGTTTTGATAAGAAAATATAGAAAAAGTGCTCTCTGACTAGTGAGGAAGCGTGCCAAAATAAGAGGGTTCAGAGAAATTAGCCTGTGATAGAGTGTAATCAAAACTTTATGATAATTTAATGGCCAAAAAGGATTTTTTTTTTTTGATTTCTATCCCAATTAGGGTTATAAGAAAATCAATTTTACTGACTTTTATAGTTCAATCCTAGTCTTTTAGGCGCCCCCAGCTCGTCGGCGGCGACGTCGACGTCGTCGATCGGCCGTCAGAAACGGGAGAAACGCCGCGGATGCTGGAGATTCTTCTGCGCGGCCGTACTGCTCGCCGTCGGTCTCCTGTTGCTGCTCACGGGCCTCATCATGCACCTGGCCGTCGTCCCGACGGTCGTCGAGAATAGTATCATCGATGTGGGTGGAAGTTTCAGGAAGAAAAAAACTTGTTTTAATTCAAAAATTTTTTTATTACGATGCTCCAGTTTACGGTCCGATTTTTTAACTTTCAAGGTATTTTTTTCAAATCAAAATGAACACTAAAAAAAGTTTCCATTTCGTCTTATTTTTGTTTCAAAAAACTGTTTATTGCATCTTCAATGTGAGAATACATGTTCAATCGACTTTCATTATTTTTAACTGTCTTTAAACGGCGGCAGGAGCTGTGAATTTCGCTCGTAGAACATAAGCTACAAGAGAGGTCGTAGGAAGAAGTACGATGCCGGCTTTCCAAAGGCGGATGGCAGCTGCATGCAGCTCCCAATTTTATCTACCCTAGAGGCTTGTTCGACCTCTGGGGGACTCGAACCTACGACCTCGCGGACGTTAGAAATGAGTCTTACCAGCTGAGCTATGCCGCCCCCTTTCCCTAGGTGTTTCGGTCACTTTTTGCAAGCCCCGACAAATTGAATTATCTACTTGCCCATCTCTGATTCAGCCTTCATTTTTTTTTCAAAGTCTAATCCTCTAATTAAATTAATACCCTTTTTCAGGCTTACTGATTTAATTTAAAGATTGCAGCCACTGATACTTGTATCAATGATATTGATATCTTCTGCCTATTCATAAAAACGATGAAACATAACTTATCAGGGAAGTCAAAAGATAAAAATGATCATTTTCACGATTTTTCATTTTTCGTCAAGGTTTCACTTTCAAATCTCATTTTTTTGTCCTTATTCTCCTCTCTCTCTTTCTAATTCACTCGGAAAATATATTTATAGAACTATTTATATTTCAACGAATATTTCTCAAACTCACCATTTTCATACAAATTATGAAACGTATCTTAACGAGGAAATAAAGAAATTGAAAATCATTGAAAAACAATTTTTCGCCGCTTTTTTTCCAATTTTGATCAATTTTCCACTTCGAATCAAAATAAATCGGAAAATCAATTCTCTGTTTGTTCTTTGTCTGCACATGACAAGAAAATCGAAAATCTTTGATTTCTTCTCCCCAACTTTTGTCTTGTTTTGCAACAACTTGACACGAAATCATTCTCAACACGTCACTCCCATGAATTATCACCCCGAAGGAACCTATTTTGAACCCCACAAAACTTATCAGATGACCACGTTTTCGAGCTTTTTTCTTCTCTTTTTCGGAAAGAAAAGAGAAAAGTTCAACGAGCGCCTTGATTTGGTTTGAAAGGAGAAAAAAAAGGTGACGTCTTTTTTTTCCGGTTTCTCGAGAAGAAAAGGGGGATTCTGAATGTGTCTGTGTGTGTGTTGTAAACTGAACTGTTTGACGAATCTAACCGGGTTATTTTGCAATTTTTGGGGTTTTTTTGTAGTTTGAAACTATGAGGAAGGTTTATGAAGGTACAAAAAATAAATACCGTCTAGTTTGAGACTATAAAATGGTCATTTCGTCTCTTTTTTTGGGGTTTGTAAAGTTTGAATCTATAGGGAAGTTTTTTGAGGCCTAAAAAGTGTCGATTTAGTTAAAAAATTGCCATTTCATCGCCTTTTCTCGATTTTTTATACTTTGAACCTATCGGGAAGATTTTTAAAGGTTGAGACAGTGAAAAATGGATATTTTGAGGCTTAAAATTAGTCGATTTAGTTAATAATTTGCCATTTTATGCCCTTTTTTTTTGAGTTTTTGTACTTGGAAATTATCGGGAAGGATTTAAGGTAAAAACAGTGGAAAGTAGATTATTTTCAAGGCGAAAAAGTCGTTGATTTGGTACAAAGTCTGTCATTTTATCGTCTTTACGGTATTTGAGATCTTGTTACGGCCCACTAGGCTATGGGAAAAATATGTAAATAAGAAAATTCCATGAATTTTTGAAAAATTCAATTTTTCTCTTCAATTTTTTCAGTTAAACTCGTCTTCGAAGAATTTTATCGACCTCTGAAAAAAATTATGATTCACGAAATGTTCAATTTTTGAAGTGAACTGGGTCTTCAAACAAGTCCAAAGGGACTATTCAAACTTGAAAAGTCAAAAGGACTTTGAAAATTACTCACCTTTCGGCCACAAACTTGTTTCCTTTCAGAATTCCTGAAGTTGATTCGATTAAAATACCATTTTTCCCGGGAAAACCAAGAATTTATCGCAAAAAAGACCATTTTTGACGTCTTTAGTGCCCTAATCCCAACACAAAAGAGACACCAAACGCTACCGTACACTTTCGATTTTCGGATTAGGTCCTCCAATGACCTCGTCGAAGTGTTTTCTGGGAAAAAAATAGTCTTGGAGGGAAAATCGGAAAAAAATAGGGGAAAAATCGGAGGTCTTGCTGTGGAGTTGAGGTGGAATGAGTGATTTTTTAGAAATTTAAGTAGGTGAAAGAAAAATTTGGATTTTAGGTGGGAAAATCAAGTCGCAAAAAGGTTTAAACTACGCTTTATTGTCGATTTTTCAATAGAAGAAAGAAAAAACGGACTTTTCGTTGAAAAATGAGATGAAATGTTCAAAAAAAAAAGCTTAATTTGTAGTCCAAAGAAGGTAAATTTGGACGCTAATAGCCGTAATGTATCAAAAAAACCTGGTCGGAAAGCTTAAAATTATGCTTTTTTTGATAATAGATTTTTTTGGCAACGAAAAAAACGAATTTTTTTGTGAAAAATTAGATGAAGTGTTCGAAAAAGCTGAATTTACAGTTCAAAAATGGAAATTTGGGCACTAGTAGCTGTAATGTATCAAAAATCCTGCTTAGAAGCTTAAATTATGATTCTTTTCAAGTCATTTGATTCCAGGAAAAAAATCATGGATTTTTGGAAAAAAAGCTTCAGATTGAATGGAAATTTTTTTGCACTTTTCGGGTGGTTTTTGAGCTACTTTTTTTCAGATCTGCAGGTGTACGATTTTTCGAAAAATTTAAAAATTTCAGATGTCAAATTTTTCAAAAAAATTTCAAAAATTTTACCAGTGAAACTTTGAAAAAAAGCGGTAAAAGGCTAAGAAAAAGCGATAAAAATCAATTTTTTTATTCAAGATGGGCTTTTTGGACTCATATCACAATAAAAAAATGAAAATCTACTCATTAAAGATTATATTTTCTATAAAAATGACTATTTCAGAACTCCCGACTGCTCAGCGGCTCCCTCCTTATGGACAAATGGAAGAACCCCGCCTACAAAATGAAGTTCAAACTGTTCGTCTACTCGATGAAAAACCCGGACGAGTTCATGGCCGGCGCCATCCCGGAAGTCTCCGGATCCGGTCCCTATACTTTCGACAAAACCATGCAGAATCATGTGAGGAAGGAGATATTGTAGTTTGGAGTTGAAAATTCAGGAAAACGGGTTATTTGAGAACTTTTCAGTAGAAAAATTGACAGGAATTTTTAGAAAATTTGCAAAACAGGGTTTTTTCCTCTTTACTGCTTTCTTTGATGATTTTTTTTGAAGCGGAAAATGGCTTGCATTTGAGAAAGAAAATGAAACAGATGAAAAGCTCGAAACTCAGAAAATTTGATTTCTCGAGAACTTTCTCAATATAAAAGGTGACTGACATTCCAAAAAAAGTCCGTGACTTTTTTTCTAAAAAAATTAACTTTTTTTCTTTTTCTTTTACCTCTTTATTTTTATGACTTTTTTTAAGCCATGGTAGTTTTGTACTTGAAAAAAGGACCATACTTTTTTTTCGGAATGAAAAAAGGTAGTACTCGAAAATTCGATTTTTAAGCGCTTTTCAATAGAAAAAAGTGACAGACATTCCAAAAAAGTCCGTGATTTTTTCATAAACCTTTTTCTCACTCTTTACCTCTTTTCATGAGTTTTTTGAACCCAAGGTAGTTTTGTACTTGGAAACAGGCCATACTTTTTTTCAGAATGAAAAAAAGGTATTACTCGAGAATACGAAAAAAGTCGATTTTCAAGCACTTTTTGATAGGAAATATTGACAGAAATTTCAGAAAAGTCGGTGGATTTCTCATAATAATCTTTCATTTGCCTATAAAAACTGTTTTTTTATTGCATCTTCAATGTGAGAGTACATGTGCAATCGACTTTCATTGTTTTTAACTGTGTTTAAACGACGGCAGGAGCTGTGGCTTAGGCAGAGAAGTTGTGAATTTCGCTCGTAGAACATAAGCTACAAGAGAGGTCGTAGGAAGAAGTACGGTGCCGGCTTTCCAAAGGCCGATGGCAGAGATTGAGCCTTTCGCTGCATGCAGCTCCCAATATTATCTACCCCCCGAGGGATGAAAGGCTTGGTCGACCTCGGGGGGACTCGAACCTACGACCTCGCGGACGTTAGAAATGAGTCTTACCAGCTGAGCTATGCCGCCCCCTTTTCCTAAGTGTTTTGGTCACTTTTTGCAAGCCCCGACAAATTGAATTCTCTACTTGCCCATCTCTGATTCAGCCTTCACTTTTTTTTTTTCAAAGTCGAATCCTTTAATTGAATTAATCCCCTTTTTCAGGCTTACTGATTTAATTTAAGGATTGCAGCCACTGATACTTGTATCAATGATATTGATATCTTCTGCCTATTCATAAAAAAACGATGAAACATAACTTATCAGGGAAATCAAAAGATAAAAAAATGATCATTTTTCACGATTTTTTTATTTTTTTCGTCAAGGTTTCACTTTCAAACCTCATTTTGTCCTTATTTGCCTATAATTTGTTTTAAAAAAAAGTCTTTCCGATGAATTCTTGATAAAAATTGTGTGGAATCCTGTGAGGATCACAAATTTTGAGAACAGAGGTCAATTTTTTTGGGAGATAAATAATTTTTCTAACGATTTCTAACGGGGAAAAAAATCACTCTCTTTTTCCTGTAAATGTTCCATTTTCTACTGTAAACCTTTTTTACCGTAAATTTTCAAGTAAATTGGATTTTTTTTGCTTGATATTTTCCCTTCCTTTGAGTGAAATTTTTTCCCATTCAAATTTTTTCCAAAAATCATGTTTCCAGGTAATATCAACGGGCAACGGGACGGTCAAATATCGTCGTTTCGCGACGTTCCATTTCAATGAACGGGAATCTTGCCAAACGTGTATCCTGGGCAACAGAATCTGGGTCCCCAATATGATTTATCAGGTTTTTTGAAAAAGGGGTGTGGGGTTTAAGGAATTTTAGGCGTTTAAGAGAAAGTTTTTTTGAGTTTTTTTTTTTGGAAAAATCATTATTGTGATGAAAAATAGGGATTCCACGGTGGTGCCTAAAGGGGTTAGAAGGGAAAAATACCCCTATAGGGGCTAAAAAGGGGATCCCTATAGGTTAAAATCAAGGTAGTCTGACCCATGAGCCCCTGAAGCTTAAGTGGTCCCTATAGGGGTCTTTCAATTTTATTCAAAAAAAGTTTTTTGTTGAGTTTTTTGCAAGGAGATGCTTCTTTGCATAGAGTTATCGAGTAGCATGTCTCCTATAGGGACCACTTTTGCAAGCTTTAATGGCCCCTATAGGGGTTGGTAAGGTAGTCCCTATAGGGATCACTCTGGAGTTTTTAAGATTTATGATGTTCCAAAGAACCCCTAGAGTGACTACTTTTGCAAGCTCAGAACCTTCAAGTGCTTTTAATCTTGTCCCTTTAGGGATCACTCTGGCGTTCTAGTGGCGACAAAAGAAACCTATAGATTGTAACTGAAGAGGGTCCAGAGAAGAAAACATAGTTATCGATTTATTTTTAACGCTGTTGTTTTGAAGAAGCTGGATAATCAATAACTGTCCAAACTTGAAGAAATTCGTCGAGGCTGCCTCGACGGAAGGCATGAGGGCCGCCGGGACGACTCTTCTGTCCCAAACGGCTTTCCTGGAAGTGGAAGTCGACGAACTACTGTTCGAAGGCTACAAAGATCCCTTTCTCGACAAAGTTTCCCCCCAAAATAATCATATCTCACTCAAAAATCCCCATTCAGATCTGCGAAATCCCCTTCATGAACTTTGTCTGCGAGGCCATTCTCGACGTCCCCGACCGAATCGGCCTTTTTTATGAAGTTTTTCAGACTCCCTAGGGCTATACATTCATTTGGATTCCAGGCCAATAATACGGACAGTAAGGTGATCGAAATTGCCGATGGAACGGCGGATGTCAACGATCTGGGCAAGATCTTGTCCTATAACAATGAAAAGTTGCTCGATGAGACATGGTTTGTTAGTTTTTTGCGGATTTTTTGAGAAAATTGATTTTGGTGATTTTAGATGAGAAAAATCGGTTTTTGCGGTTGAAAAATGAGTTTAAAGCGATTTTTGTTGATGAAAAATGAATTTAAAACGATTCTCATGGATTAAAAATGAGTTTGAAATCAATTTTGGTGGATTTCTATAATAAAAATGGGTGGAAAATCGATTTTCGTTGATGAAAAATGAGTCTGAAATCGATTTTTTGTGAATTTTGTTGATCAGAATCAGTGAAAAATCGAATTTGAAAGATTTCAATAAGAAAAAAATGAGTGAGAAAAATCGATTTTCTTGTGAAGGAAAAATAGGAGTTAAAAAAATCGACTTAAGAGCTGAAAAATGGAAGATTAGCTTTAAAAAATCAGATTTTAAGTCGAAAAATGAGCTTCTTTGCTTCTGAAATCGATAATTTCACTAAAAAAATCGTTTTTTTATAAAGCGGTATTTTTTTGATCATTTTTTTATCAATTTTTGGCTCGTTTTTAAAGCCTTTTATAACAAAAATTCGAGTTGAGGAACCTCTAAAAAAAGGGAGAAAACGAGAGTTAAAAAACTCAAATTAAGGTTTTTTCGTTTTTGTATCGTTGAAGATCCGAAAAATCGATCCTAAATTTGGAAAAAGCGCTAATTTTTGTCCAAAAATCAGAAATTTGAACGGTGTTTCAGTTTTCAACCTTCAAAAAATTCTTCCTTCACCTGAAATTTTTTTTTGACGATTTTTTATCATTTTGTGACAATTTTCTTCAAGGTGGAACACGGAAGAGTCGCGGAAAATCCGCGGAACCGACGGATCACTTTTCAAGCCATTCATCCAGAAAACCGACAAACTCTACGTGTTCGTCATTGAATTGTGCAGGTTTTCAGATCAAATCCGGTCCGAAATATGCATTTTTTGGCGAGTTTCAGATCGATTTGGCTCGAATTCAAGGAGGAAATCGAGTTCAAAGGATTGAAAGCCTACCGTTTCATCATGCCTCCAGAAGTTCTTGACCCGAGTTTCGAGGGCAACGAAGGCTTCTGCAATCCCACGGAAAAGGTCTCGGACGGAAAATATCTAGTTGCCGCTTAAGAGGCTCCTCAAGGACTACTTGGAGAGGACACTAAAGTGGCCCCTAAAATTAACTCTATAGAAGCCCTTATTTGGTGTCTGACATTGTTCTCTCCACAGATTCAGAAAGAGTCTGTAAGAATTCCTTAGTGACGGAGAAAATCTCTAGTGACCCCTTAAGAGGCTTCTCAAGGACTACTTGGAGAGGACCCAGTAGTACTGATTTGACTTCTAGAGAGGCCACTAAATTTTAGCCACTTAGGTGGCCACTAAAATGTTAAAACCCTGAAGAGGTCGAGGAAAAAATGAGCGATCTTGAACTGTTCTTGTCAGTTTTGGGCCTCTTTTTCGACTTTTTTTCAAATGGAATCTGTGAAAGAAAAATCATGTCAGTTTTATAGAAAAAAAGAACTATTTTTAATATTTCCCAATCATTTCTCGACTTTTTTAGCGCTTCTTCGATTCACAAAATGAGACAGAGTGCTGGCCCAAAGGATTGTTGGAAATTTCCCATTGTCAGAGAAGTTTGTCTTTTTTTTTTCTGCTATCAAAAGAAGAAGAAAAATATATCAATTTTGTGAAAATTTGGAAAAACTAATAGAGAAAGCTAAATTTTCGGTAAGTTTTTTCTTTTTTCAGCCTCAGATACATGTCAAGAAAGGGTTTTTTCGATTTTCAGGATTTAAAAAAACTTTGACCTAACTTTTTTTTATTTTTTTGAAAAATATAGAAAAAGTTAATTATTTTAAATTTTTTTGTAAGATCATCTCCATGTACCTTCTTTGTGTGTGTGTCATCAAAATTTTTGGTGGATTTATTTTTTTTTTTCTGAGGAATTAGATGATAAAATCGGATTTCTTTCAAGATTTAAGCTTTTTCCCTTGAAACTTAACTCTCGAAAAAATTTTATCATTAAAGAATTTTTTAATAACTCTTCATTTTTCCGAGAAAAAAATTCCGCTTCAGGCCAAGCCCCGATAATGATTTCGATGCCAAACTTCTTATTCGCCGATGATGAAGTCAAAAAAACGGTCAAAGGCATGAACGAGTCGGATTTGGAACGCGACGGGATCACCGTCGACATCGAGCCGGTAACCAGCAACCATCAGCTAGAATGAGCAATGATGAGCGATTTTCAGCGACTCGGAACGGTTCTGAGGGCCTGCCGCCGGTCTCAAGTCAACATTGAGATGTGGAAGGGCAAGGATCTGACTTTCCCGTTGGTTTTTCCTTTGATTTTTCAAGGAATTCGGAATTTTTAGGCGTCTAGAAGTAGGGTTAACTTTCCAACTCAATCAGATTTTTTTTTTTTGGATATTTTGAGGGCTAGAAGTAGGAATAGAGTTTCAGGTGTTTCATAGGTTTTTTTTTGAATAATATGAAGTGTTTTTAGTAGTTTCAAGAAAGAGCAGCTTTCAAGGTTTTTAGGAAGATTTTTTTGTAAGTTTTTAAGATTTTTAGGTCATTTCAAGTAGGAATAGCTTCCTAAGCGTTAAAAAAAATTTTTTTCAGTTTTTTTAGGATTCGGCTGCTTTTTTTAACACTAATATGAAGGTTTAAAAAAAATTCAATAATTTCTTAGATATTTAATAAAACTTCTAGAGAGCCTTGAAAGTTTTGAGAACTTTCAAATTATTCAGAAAAATTTGGAAGATTCATAGGTTTTTTTATTTAATGATTTTAAAGTTTTTTTAGGTAGTTTCACGAAAGAGTAGCTTTCTAGGTTTTTTTGGAAGATTTTTGTAGATTTTTTTGAGATTTTTTTAGGTGATTTCGAGTAGGAATAGCTTCCTAGGCATTTCAAAAAAACTTATTCAGTTCGAAAAAAACCAGCAGCTTTTTAACACTAATATGAAGGTTTAAAAAAATTCAATAATTTTTTTCAGATATTTAATAAAACTCCTAGAGCCTTGAAAGCTAGGAGAACTTTCAAATTATTCAGAAAAAAATACGAAGGTTATTTGTCAGTGTTGTTTGAAGTTTTTTATAAGAATTTTTGGGTTTGTCGGATTCTCGGAGTGAAAAATTAGCTTCATAGGCTTTTTGAAGTCTTTTACGAAGGAAATTCTGGATTTTTAGAAGTCTCAAAGTGAAAATAACTTTTTAGGATTTGCTGAAAGAATTTTTCGAGTTTTAGGAAGTCCTTGAACTTCATAGCCCTCTAAAAACATGTCAGAAAGTAAGGAAAATTTTCCTGGCACGTTTGAAGATTTTGGAAAACGTCCAAGTGCCCAAAAACTACCTAAATATCGTTTGATCACTGTGGCTTGGTCATTTTTCAAAATATCGCCAAGATTTTTGGATTTAACCTTAATAATATAATGAAAGTAGAGACATTTAATCATGTTTTTGAAAATAATTGTGTAAAAAGTTAACTGTTCATCTAGTAAATATAGAATTTGCTATCCATCACGCTGAGTTAACATACGTTTCAACGAGTTTTAATTAATAGAATAATCCGAAACACTTCAGTGAACATGAACTCCTTATTGCGTTCGATTCAATAAATTAGCGTCATTTGAACGAAAAATAGAGAAAGATTTTATCAAGTTTTCTTTTTAATTCTTAAATCTGAACAAAGAGTTGAAAAACCCTTTCAGGGGCCACTCAAGGTTTAGAGGCTTGTGGTCAGTACCTGATCTCCTATAGGGACCACTCAGCTTTAGAAGCTTTGTAGTCAGACCCTAAACGCCTATAGGGACCACTCAAACTTTGTGAGCTTCATGGTGAGATCCTAAACTCTATAGGGACCACTCAAGCTTTAGGAGTGTTGTGGTGAGACTCTAAACTCCTAGAGCGATCACTAAAACCTTTAGGGGCTTCGTGGTCAGACCCTAAACTCCTATAGGGACTAGTCAAGCTTTAGAGGCTTTGTTGTCAGAGCCCGAACTCCTATAGGGACCACTCAAACTTTGTGAGCTTCATGGTGAGATCCTACACTTCTATAAGGACCACTCAGCTTTAGGGGCTTCGTGGTCAGAGCCCTAACTCCTATAGGGGCCACTAAAACTTTAGAGGCTTTGTTGTCAGAGCCCTAACTCCTATAGGGGCCACTCGAGATTCAGCGACTCAAAGATCAGGCCTTAAACACCTATAGGGATCACTCGACTTCGTTCTATGGAAAGAATTTCAGGAACAAGTTTTATTGGCTTGAAAACCTAAACTCCTACAGAGACGACCTAATTTATAGGAATTACATTTTTGTCCCTTATAGGAGCTCATTTTTCTCTTAACTTCTTTAGGAACCACTCTGCCGTCCCTAACATGTAAGAAGCTTTCAAGTTCTATGGAAAGAATTTCAAAAACAAAAGAAAAATTACTTCAAAGATCTGTAGTTGTATAAGAAGACACTAGAGAACCTCCGAAAAGAAATGAAAAAGGTCCAACTTCAGAATCAACCTGAAGAAGATGAAGTCGTCGTTGATCCCGACGGTCGTCGTCCACGAAGACATCGAGATCGACGACGAATCCCTGGAGCAGATCCAATCGCAACTGTACGACGCCGAGTGGTACGCCTACACGTCGGCCACCTTCATTTCCGTCTTCGGCGCCTTGGTTTTCATCGTCGGCGCGATCTTCTTGGCTTATTTGGTGAGGAGTAGAGGCTATCAAGTTATTCTAGAATGTTTCTCGAATACTTGACATTCTTTATTGAAAATTGTTACGAAAAACTAGTTTTTAGACGGGTTTTCCAGCAAAAAGTTGTGTGGGTGTCATGAAAAAAATAGCCGCGATAATGAGCACTTGCGCTCTACGGATAACTTTTTTTGAAAAATCATTTTTAGGACCAAATTTAATCATTATGGCGACATTTTTTGTATCTTTTTTCGAATAATATCTTTAAGAGCAAGTTTATTTCGCTATTTCTTTCCGTAGAGGTATTTTTGGGCCGGTAAATTCATTTTTAGGCTATTTTTCAGGTATATTAATATAAACCCTAAGAAAACAACCAGAAAAAAGTATAGCAACGGAAAATTGAAGTGGAACAATTTAGCTCAATGGAGAGATTTCCCTGGATCTCATTTTTTTTTCAATTTATTTGAAAATTCCTGAATTTTCAAAGTTCTTGGTGTTTATAGGGACCACAGAAAACCGAAAAATTGAGACTTTTTCTTGCAGCTCGGCGCATTTTCGAAATGTTTCGGCGGGCGTCCAAGAAAACATCAAGTTTCGCCGCAACGGTTACCGCCGTATGTCCCAAAAAATGGGGCTCCTTTGGGACAAACCAACGGAAACGCCTTCCATCATTTGTACTTGTAACACTGTTCCACATGACTAATGTTCATCTGTTTCCTGGATTTTTTCACTTTTTTGATTCGATTTTTTCGTGATTCTGTACTAGAAACGCGTTTGAAAAGCAGAAATCTCCATTTTTCTTGATTTTGGTCATTTTTCTCATATTTTGATGTCAAAAATAAGACTCGAAAAATCTCAAAAAAGCCGATTTCTCCATTATTTTCACGCGTCGCGGTCTTGCGTTGCGGCTCGAATATTTTTTAATAAGTTGAGAGAAAATCCCATGTATTTAGTCCTGCAAACCTCTCTTCATGCATTGTAATATACCTTTTTCCTACCTGTAATTAATCAATAACACTTGTAAAATCATTGACACAACTTTGACACCATGATTTCCCGATTTCTTCCCCCCATTATTGCTCATTTTTCAAAAATCTTCCCCATTATCGTGGCCTTAGCTTTATTTTCACTTTTTTGCTCACTTTTAGTTTGTCACATTTCTTTTTTGTATAATGATTGCCGTCTTCGCAACGGGTTCTTGTCGAATTTCCCTCTACATTGTCAATTTTTGATTTATTTGGACATTTGTGAGAATAAAATGAACGAGATAAGGGGGTTCCGTGGTTTTTTGTATGCATCAAGTCGTTATTTTGATTTTACATTGAGTTTTTTGAAATTAATAACCTTTCCAATGATTATGATACTTCAGAGCGGTTGAAGCTACCCAAAAATTGGGAAAAGGATTAAAATTAAAATTTTTGAAAAAAATGGCAAAATTAAGTTTTTTTCTTGTAAAATGTTTCTTTTTAAACTCCATATTTTTTTACTATTTAGCCGTCATTCAGGGTTAATTGAAATTAAAAAGTAAAATTTCTATCATTTCTACTAGACTCACTAACTTCACTTACTTGTAAGGTTGGCTATCCTTTTTCACGTTCAATTTCGAAATTTTTAGACTTTCAAAAACGAAAAATGCCATCCTTTTGCAATTTGTTCTCGACTTGTTCTTCAGTTCCCACTTCTGTGAGCTTTTTTTATCAAAAAAACAAGCTCAAAAATGATTGTAAGTATAAGCGCGTCCATTTTGCATAAATACCCTGCCGCGCATCTGCCGAGTGGGCGTGGCTTCGCCATCACCCGATTTTTTTGCCTTTTTAATTTTGTTTTTAAAGCTTTTACAGCCTTTTTTTATAAGTTTGTGATTCGTTTAGAACTTTGATAGAACGCTATTAAATGGTAAATTATTCACCAGTAGTTGTAAATACCTTAATTTGAGATGTTTTCTGAAGAAATTTGATGTTTTAACTATTGTGTTTGTTTTTGTTGCGTAATTAGAGATAATTACGTATTTATTTTTCAATTTTAAATTGATTCAGTTGATTATTTTTGGTCTGGCGAAAAGAAGAAAGGAACTAGATGAGGATAGTTTTCAATAAATTTATCTTTCTCTTTTTTTAAAATGTTTTCAGCCCTTTTTTTCATTTTCAACGTTTTTTTCTACCAGTTATTATCATTTATTTTAAGTAATACACCACTTCTAAGGATTGCTCTTGAACAAAACCATATGATAGGTTTCAAACAAACAAACTTCTCACCAGTGAAACGGCAATCATCGATTTTTCTCATCCAATCAGCCTGACGTTGTGACATTTCTTTTTTTTTCTCCTGTTACGCGTGACTTTTGGCGATTTTTATCGGCCTCGCATTTTTCTTGTGTTCATCACGTAGTTTTCGGTTTTTAGGATACTTTTCTAAAAATTATTGAGTGCTGCGGGATCTTGTATTGAAGATGTATGAAACATTTGAACGAGTTTTTGAACTTTTTTTAAATTTTTTTTTGAATTTTTTTACGTTTTTTTCATTGCATTAAATTTTCTTTAGCCTTAGGTAACAGTTCATTTTCAGTATTTCAAAGGCGCGAAAAGTAGAGTTTTCCCGATTCAAGCCCGAAAAGGTCCTATGAGTACATTTCAAATCCTTCGAGTTAAATTTTTTTTTGTTTTAATGGCAGATTTTAATTTTTCATTGATGTTTTTAAAGGAGCATAGACAAGTTTTAATAAAGGTCTCGAGGCGAAGAGCCGTTTCCAATGCTTTATTCAGTCATTAGAAGATTCCTGCGCCTTAAATGTGAAAATAATGACTTTTGAGCAGAAGTTCCTTCTTTTTTCTTCCCCGCAATACACATTGATACATTGAATATCATTTTAATATCGACCATCCTTCACTTTATTGATCTATAACCCATTCCGAGTCAGCTTGTCATAGTTTTCGAGTTTCTCCGAGCTACAGAACTCTTCCATTCGATGGGCGTGGCCTGTTCCTGTCGATGCGCCTTTAATATAACGGATTTGTAAGCCAAATAAAATGCGTATGAGAAGAGGAAGACCACACACGTCGAAAGAAAGGGTTATAAAGCTAGAAAAAAAATTGTGACGGTTTGGCTAGGAATGAGCTATACCAATACCAGAAAAGATCGAAAAAGTGATAATGATCAGATAAGCGGGGCGATGCTGACCGCACGGGGACCACAGATGCGGGCATTCACACAGCGGGTCGCCTCCTACTCGACCCAGGCCCTCAATTCCTCGCCGGCCGTCATCTTCGTCGGCAAGGCTCACACTTGTACGTCTTCTGTCCCTTTCAAAGGGTGTTGGAAGGATATTCAGCTATAAGCTCCTAGGAAAGTCGGTTTATGAGGTCGCTTAAAGTAGCGTCCGACTAAAAACGACTTTAGTGGGACACAATTAGTCTGGGAACAGGCCTTGACAAAAAGTATAAAATATATGATGTGAAAATGATTTTTAATAATTTTGAAGACGTGTGAGGTTATATAAAGGTGTTAAAGGAGTATAGTTAAGCTTTGACACCAGATTTCTTTATTTTGAACTGAATTTTCGCTGAAAATCAAGAAAGAAACTGAAAATTTCAGTGAAGGCTGGACAAATAAGCATGAAAACCGCGAATGTTTGTGAAAAATAAAATCAAAAACTTTTTTTTCAAAGTTTAAATTTGCCATTTTTGCCGTCGATTCGTTCATTTTAAATATTTACAAGAATTTTATGAGATTATTTTAACTCCTATTTGGCTCAGATCCAAGCACAGGCAAAATCGGAAATTTGAGATTTGAGCCACAAGTTTCATACAACCTAGTCAATAAGATCAAAAAAAATAACTGTAATATTAAAAAAATTTTTTTGAATAGGTCTTTTTTTGAACTTTTACTGCTTCAGATTTGCAAGAAAAAAACGCGTTTTTATTTTTCTAAAAAAATTTGTCGGAAATTCTTGGAGAAAGTCGTGAGAATTTCGGATCAGCTCAATAAGTACATAAAATTGAAGATATTCACGAAAAATAACCAGATTAAGTTTGATTCAAATCAGAGAAATTGGTGTTTATTCTGCATATATTTTGAAGAGGTTGAAGGAAAGTTATTGATTCACTCGGAAAAAGAAGAAAAAGTTGAGTAAATCCGAACAAGATCCTTCCAATTCAGTGCGCCAAAACTCGTTACTTGGACCCAGCGATCAGCAATTTCCGCTTCCCGGCGACGTCGCCTTCGGAAAACAGGCTTTTCAGGTTGATTTCTATAATGAACTGAAAAATTATTTAAAAAACCCTTCCAGGAAACGGCTGATAGACTGAAGCAAGAACGGGAACGAATGGACGTTTTCCGGCCTTCCGCTTTGCAAAAATCCCATTGCAACATCAACACCATCCTCTCCGCTTCCAGTATCAATGCCGACACGGCTCATTTACAGAAAATTAAGGTGAAAATTTCAAAAGAAAAATTATTTTTGTTCAGGTTTTGAGTTGACTTTCAAGAAAAAAAGAGGGTGAATTATGCGTTTTTTGATGGAAAAAATATGGATTATTATGAAAAAATATGGTTAGGTGTCAGAATTTCGCTACAAGACCTTTAATGACACCATTAGAAGTGTGAATAAATTGTGTTGGAGATTTTTAAAATTTTTTTAAATGTTCCATCAGTAAAAAAATTCATCCTTGAAAGGACCACATTTCGAAGTTTTTTTAACGTATAAAATCGATTTTTTTCGACAATTATTTGAAGAAAAAAACGGCTCCAGATTATAGATTTCTTTGAATTGCGAACAGTTTTTTTGAAGTTTGAAGATATGAAAAACGACTCCTTTACAGAAAATTAAGGTGAGAATTAAATAAAAAAACCCTGTTTTTTTGTTCAGATATTAAGTGAAATGTGCGATTTTTCATGAAAAAAATATATTTTAGTGTTAAAAAAATTCGCAACAAGACTTTAAATGACACCATCAGAAGTGTAGATAAATGGTTTTGGAATTTTAAAATTTTTTTCAAAACATTAGCAAAAATCCATTCTTAGAATGACCACATTTTTGAAGTTTTTTTAACGTATAAAATCAATTTTTTTCGACAGTTATTCGATGAAAAAAACGGTTCCGTGTTGCAGATTTCTTTAAATTGCGAGCAGTTTTTGAAGTTGGAAGTTTGAAATTATGTTAAAACATGAAGGTTTTTAAATTTTGTGTTTTAGCAACTTTTTAAGACAACTCGTTTGCTTTTTTTGTAATGATATTCGTGACAAAAAGTAAAAAAACGAGTAAATCCTCTTTTTTTAGTTCAAAAATGCTCCCAAATCTCATTAAATCATGAATATACTTCTATTTTTTTGGCCAAATGAAACGGTGCGAATTAAATTTTTAGGCCAAATCATTGCATTTTCGGCTTTTGGTTTCATTAAACTGCTTTTTGATCATTTTGAGCATCTTTAATAAATCTTTATCAACCCTTTTGAATCGTCAAAGAAAATGGTGGAATACAACTGGAAAAAAATATTTTTTTCATGAATTTCAAAGCTCTTTTGCAGGACGAAGCCTTGCGGGAAGCTCAGCAAAACGCTCCGGACTGTCCTGTGGAGTTGACGGCTCAAAATTGCCCGAGGCTTTTGAAGAAAGGTAGCTTTAAAGAGAACGAAAATGGTTTATAACCCGAAAAATGCAATCTTTTTCATAGAATTGGTTAGGAATATTGTAATGAAATCAGGGTTTTTCCTTGAAATTTTTTTGAAATACTGATAAATAAAGTATTCCTAAAGGTACAGGGGTCATTTTTTTAATCGAAGTTAGGGTTTTTTTCGAACACATGCAAAGTCCAAACGACCTCAAAAAGATGAGCCTTGAGCTCCTTTTTAAGTTCCTAAAAAGGTGTCGAAAATTTCTCGGAACCTCTTTTTTTCACTTTTTTTGACCTCCTTAAAAGGTCTTTTTCAAAAAAATGTCTAGAGAAATTGCGCCTTTTTGAGACCTTTTGGACTTTAACCATGTAAAAAATGAACATTTGAAAGATTAACTATTTTTTTTTGCGACCAGTTTCAAAATTTATCCTTCTAGAAATGCGCAGCCTGTTCCCCGAGATCAAGTTCAACAAGTTGGACGAATTGTCGGTCCTGAACCTGACCCAGAAGTCGGAGTTCGACATGGCCGCCTGGAGCGAGGCGATGGAGGAGGAACGCGACAAATTGACCGCTTCGGTATTTTTCTCTCTTGTTTCTTGGATTTCATTGTATTTTTTTGGATTATTTTTGTATTTATGATTTTCTTTTGAGAAAAAAAATAGGTCTTGAGAAGAATTTTTAAGAAGTTACTGTAGGAATTTCGAAAAAGAAATGCGAGAATCGCAAAATTTTTTTCAAAAGAAATATTTTTTTCCTTGACGTTTTTTTAATGAAAAAAATTTGTTAAGCGGATCCGAAATTATTTGAATTTTTTTAATCAAATCAAAAATTGAAGTCATTTTCTTTTTCAAAAAAATAATATATTTTTCAGAGTTTTTTTCCCCGAAAAAGGACTGAAATATGTCTCGAAACTTTGAAAAGTAGCATAAGTTTTGTCCTAAAATGCTCAATTTTCATCAATCTTTACGTAGAATTTCGAAAAATCACCTTTTTTCAGTTCATCATGTCGGCCCAAGCGATTTGCACGACGTTGAGAAATTGCGGGTATTGGGCCGATTTTATTGACCCCGCCTCTGGACGGCCCTACCTCGAAGCGTTCGTTTTTTACAGATTTACCCGGAAATTTTGATGAAAAATGATTTTTTATGCTAGAGAATAGGTGATATGTACGAAAAATGAAGCTTGGAAACGAAGAAAATCTTTGGAAATTTTAAAATTCAGGGTTCATTTTGATTTCTCGTAAGGAAACTGTATGGAAATCATAGTTTTTCGTGTATTTTTTTTTCAGTTTTTAATTTTCCAGGTACACCAACAACACGCTGTTCGAAACCAACGACGCCTACAAGCAAATGGGATTCCGAATCGACGATCAGGGATGCTGCAAGGTTCGCATTTTCATAGTGTATCCTGGAAAAGTGAAGAAAAAAAGCATCGAAATCTCTCAAAAAAAACAGGATATTTTTTTAAAAAAATATTTTTTTATTCAACTTCATTTTTTTAAAGCAGGGTTAAGCTTCACAGGAAAAAGTAATTGAAAAGTGCCGATTTTTTTCAAATTTTTTTGAGGTGTTTTATTTTTTTAAAGTCAAGGTTCATTTAATGTTGAGTGGGTCCTCCAAGTCGCCCCCTTTAGAAAAATAAAATATTTTTTTGTTTTCTGCATCATTTTGTATTTATAATTTTTTTGCGAAAATAACGGGTCTTGAGAAGAGTTTTAAGAATTTACGTTGAGGATACTGTAGGAATTTTGAAAAAAAGAAAAAGATTGAATCAAAAAAATTTTTTTAGAAGAAATATTTATTCTGGACGTTTCTGATGAGAATTTTTCTCAAACAGATCCGAAATTATTCGAAATTTTGATCTATAGAAATTTCTTGCTTAAGACTCTCTGAGTAAAACCGAAAATCGAAGGTTTTATGAACTTTTTTTGAAATTCGGAACTTAGGCTCCTCACAAGGAAGGTCGTTTTACTTTGCGCTTAAGTTTTTACGTGGAAATTGGCCAGAACGCTTCTAGATGTACCAGAAGAAGATTCTAAAAGTCTCAACCAGCACAACTTCCTTGTTTTCGAGAAAAGACACTTCAGAGTCAAAGAAAGCCCTCAAAACCCAAAAAATTGGCTATTTTGAGACTTTAGGCCCATATTTATCGGAAACTAGGAAGTTTTGCAGGTTGATACTTTCACGATCTTCATCTGATACATCAAGAAGTGTTCTGACAAATTTTCAGGGATTTCCCAACCACAGAAAAAAGGCATTCCTTGTCAGAAAATTCTTATTTTTCTTAATTTTTATGATAAAACTTGATTTTTTTTTTCGAATCAATAACTTGAACCCAGGGCTGACTTAGTTGGATTTCGGTTGAATACAATCTTTGAATCAAATCAAATCATTTATTTTGTTGGTTTAGTCATAGATGTAATCGACTAGGCGGTGAACAAGAACTTTGAAAGCTATAACGAACAACCGCCTTTGGCGAGCTAGAAGTCCAAACGTGTAGTCGAAAGAGTTGAAAGCATGGTCTTACGGTCCTTCGCACCGTTCTTCTGCGCGTGGTCCTTCCAGTTGCGTCTTCACGAGCTCAGAATGTAGCGGATGTTGTGCTGGAGCCCGGAGACCGTGCTCTAGGTGGAAGCCTCAGAATGAGAGCTACCACTTCGAGTGAAGATTTTACACGGAATGAATTACAGAAAATTTTTCAGTGTTTTTATTCTTTTCTTCTAATTTTATTGATTTTAGGTCCTTCAACACGCCCTCTGGGGCTCTCACGCGTTTGTCGGCACAATCTTCACCGATGCCCCACTTGATTCGACGATCGTCAAAGACATATTGAGCAAGGTTCATTTTTTCAACGATTTTTTTTTGGGAGGTATCAAAAAAACTAACAAAAGTGGCTACTCTAGGGGGGAGGGCTAGTAGTATTCGTCTTCTTATCTTTCGGAAATAGAACAAGATATTTAAATATCCCTCAAAGGACCACTTAACCTTTGAAGGTGTCCTTAAGTAGTGACCTTACCCACTAACTAGGGAGTTTTGAAGGTTGAGACTTTCAGGATCTTTTCCTGATACATCAAGGGAATTTTTTTCAATTTTTATTATATTGAATAAAGTCGAGGTTTTTGTAAAATCTGTACATTTTTCCCCAAGTTTCGGATTCTTAGGAACTCAAGAGTGGTCCTTATAGGGGTAACCTTAAAGACCCTTGGAAGGTTCCCACTAGAGACCACTTTACCAACCCCTATAGGGACCACTAAAGCTTGCGAAAGTGATCCCTATTGGGGTTTTAGTTAGTGACTCCTAAGGGGGATTTTCGATAATTTTTAACTCTATGCGAAGAAAAAAACTGAATAAACAAGCGTTTTTTGAATAAAATTGAAAGACCCCTATTGGGATCACTTGAGCTTTAAGGGCTAAAGGCTCAGACTTTAAACCTCTTTAGGGAACCCTTTGATTTTACCTATATAAGGACCACTTTTTTGGCCCTTATATAGGCGGTTTTTCCTCCTAACCCCTATAGGGACCACTTTAAAATCCCTGATTTCCATGGATTTTTGATTCTTTCGATTTTTGACCTTTTTCGGCTCTTGTCGACCTTCTTGATATTATTCTTACTCGATTTTACCGCCATAACTTTCAAATTTCAGGTAAACGCCGACATCGCCGAAACGGAACCAACCGCCGCCATTTGCACCGAATCGACGACGGAAAATTGCGCATGAATATTCACAATTTCTCTGTCCCGGAATCTGTAAATGAACCTTCTCACCTCATAATAGCTATGTATTGGTTTTGTACATTTTCCAACGTTTTTTTTCTTTTTCAATCATGTTCAGTTTAGCATCGTGTTGCGTTTAGTGAAAGACTTGTACAGGAGAACGTTTTATTTTGGTTTTTTTTTCACCGATGGAAATGTCGGGAAAATCGAGATTTTTGAAACTTGTGAAGCGCCAAAAATAGCCTCAACTTTTTGAAAGTGCGCTCTATTGCGAACTATCTATTTATCACTCGAATTCTCTCAATTTTCCTTCATTTTCTTCGAATTTACAAATCTTTTCGCATTTCTTGTCCGTTCGTCGTCGTCAGTGTTGATTCTCCTCCCGGTTCGTGCGAATAAAGTTGCCTTTGTGGAGGGGAAATCTGTGCGATAGAGCGACTTTGCCCGAAAAATTTCTAACGGAAACTGAACGATTTTGAGCGATCCTAGGGGCCCCTTAAGGGTTCTGACGCCGCTAAAGTGGTCACTGGAAATGCTCAGTCAAGGTCTCGAAGCGAAGAACTATTTTATGGCAGGAAAAATAAAATAAAATTTATTATTCCAAAAGTCGGGAAATCTATTCCTTCTTGCTTTTCTTTTCATTTTGCGCCTTCTTTTTTTTCGACGTTCTCGGGGTGTGCGGCAGTTCGGCCTTCTTCTGGACGAACGATTTCGCCGACTTTCTCTTGGGGTGACGGCGACGGTGGCTGGCGACCGACAGCGAGGAAATCTTCTCCAAACGAGCCTCTTTGGCTGGAAAAAATGCGCGTTTTGATTCAATTTTGAGCTTTTTCAATACCAAAAATGCGTTTGGCGGCGTCGCCAACCTGCTCGCCGGGCAGAATGGCCTGCTGTACTTCGATCTGTTCTGAAACATCGTCTTTTCTTCAAAAATTAAGCTTTTTTGAACAATTTCTTGAAATAAATGAGGACTTGAAGGCGCAAAAGCCTCAAAATAACACTGAAAACTTCCCCAGATTTTCAATTCAAATGGCAAAAATCTTGGCAGGAGTCGATCCAGCGACCCTTTGAGTGACAGTTGGATCTCGCAACTTTGAATAAGAGCTATCCAATGCGCTTGAGGGCCTGGCCTGTCTGCGCTCTCCACCAATCAAACACTATCTCTTTTATTTTCGTTTCAAGACCCTTTTTTCGATGGCTCAAGCCAGCTGTGTGAATCAATTATAGCGAAAAAAAATTTTGCTTCCACGAAATATTTTTTGAACTCCAAGTATACATTTAAGGGGTTTTAAAGCTTCTTAAGCGTCCTCTTTAGATCGAATAGTCTTTGAGACAAAACAAAGTCCGTAAAAACAACTTTTGAAAGAAAATCAAGGAGAAAATCTTCCGAAGACCGAAAAAAAAGGCCTCTTCGCTTCAAAACCTATCCATAAAATTCGTGTATGCTCCTTTTAAATCCATAAAAAGCTGGGAAGTAAAGGTGATGATTAGACGGGACTCCCCATGGCGACTCGACCCTTCTTTCTCACATTTTTCCTCATTTGCAGCTTTTTGGGTCGACCCGGGGCGCCTCGTGTGAAAAAAAAAGCAAACTATTGTAGTAGAAGTCGTAGTTGAGGCCCTGGGCGTGCAGGAGGTTCGCTCGTTCGGCATTTTCCGTCTCCAACAAATTGAGGAGCTCCTTGTCCTTGGGATCACACTGTTTCCGGAGTTTCGCCAGCTCTTCAAAGTAACCTGTAAAAAATCAATAATTCTACTCAGAAAAAATATTGGAAAATGGAAAAAAGTCGCTAATTTGAATAAAAAAAATTCTTCAGCTGAAAAGATAAGGGGAAAACTAATATTATCAATGGAGCGCACTATCACAAATTTTTTATCAAATCAATTTCAATTTTAAGCACGGCGTTTTTGTTAGTGGAAGAAAATGTAAAACCAAAAGTTAAGGGGGCGTAGTCAAAGTCTCCGCCGTTCCCATGTGACGTCATGGGAAAAACGCGTGAACAACAGGAAATATTGAAGGCGCATCAATGGGTCCCGAGACGAATTTATTTCTCATTTTTTTTTAACGCGATTTTTCTGTTTTTTTTTGTTTTAAAACACATGCCGTTTTGAAAGTAATTCCGCGAAATTCAAATTAGCCACCAGAGAGTGAAAAATATAACTGAATTTCAGTGTGCCAGAGCGCCGCAGTGTGTGCACACGACACACTACACTTTACGAAAAAATATGGGCGGGCGGTCGCCAAAAAACGCCGTGTACGAGTAGCATCCAAGAAATCAAAAAATCACGAGTGACATCCTCCGGGGTCTGGATAAAGCCGGGACTCGGAATCCTGGCGGCTTTCACGGGGAACTGAGCGTTGTTCTTCTGGACTTGGTCCTTGAAAGCCAGGCGTCTCGTCAGGGCGATCGTCTGGGCCTCCATGTTTTCATAATTGGCATTCACCAGGGCCATGACTAAAAAGAAGCGTTTTTTGCTGGAGACAGCTCAGGAACGGCAGGGTGGTCACTAGAGGGGTTAGGGTATGAAACAGCCCCTACAGGGGACAATATAGTGGTCTCTATGGGGGTTTAGAGTGTGACCCCTGAAGGGTAAGCTTGTGCCTCTTGATATTGTTTCATCGAGTTCACAACAATAAACGACTAGCATGCTTCTCAAGAGCTTTAGTGTTGCCTTTAGGGGGATTCAAAGTGTTCTCTAAAGGGTACCTTCAAATGGTCACAAACCCGCCCCTCCCGGGACCACTCTGGCGTTCCTAAGAGTGTCCTACTCACCATCTTTGTGCAATTCGTAGAAGAACTGCATCTGGCAACAAATCATGGTCATTACCGTGAAGGATTCCTCTGAAATTCTTCCGGGTTTTAGATTTTGAATTTCAAGTCTCAAGCTCCGCCCCTAATGGCGTGATAGCCCCAGTTGCCAGAAATTTACTTGGAAGTGTTCAAATTCAAGCCCAAAAAAGAAATTTACTATTTTTTTGATGGTTTTTTGAAAAACTCCACTAACAGAAGTCTATATTATCCGTACTTTGACAACTTCAAAGGGACAAAAAAAAAGTCTTTTTCTTTTTTTAATCGACTTATAGACAAATTTCCAGAACAAATCCTGGATTTTTCCCATCTTGCAACTCACTCAAGGCCTTTGATTCGCTCTTGAACTGATCCCCGTAGCCAGTGACCGTCTTGTTCAAACTCAACGGCTTGCAGGCCTTTCTCTGTATTTTTTTCGAGGGGAAAACGAACTTTGGCTTGTTTTTCTCGTCCGGCTGCTTGGCAGCATGTTCCTAAAAATCGGCGACTTCCAAGTTCCATATGACCGTATACAAACAAGAAAATGATGAAACCTCAAGAATCGGGGAAAAGTTACCTAAAAGAATAATGATTTTTAAAAGGACTTATTGATTAATTTTGAAAGTTTTCAACACTTTTTCCATAAATAAGAATTTCGAGTGTTCCTCTACAAACTGGAAGATAAAAAAAAAATCTAAAAATGAAAAAATTCATTTAAAAACGGCTGATCGTTTCATTCTTCAATTTTTAACGGAACTCTAGGGTTTAGTTATAAATTTCAGAAGGAAAAAAATCGTTGTACTTCCAAGAGGTCCTACTCAGCTTAAAATGACGCTCTAGAATTCTAAGACGAACCACGAGACTGACAATCTCGAGACAAATCGAATGGTACCATTTAACTTGACTTTTCTATTGATTTTAAATTTTCCCTAGTCTTTTCTCTCTATTTTTAAGAAAGGAAAGTTCCCAAGCGACATGAGATCCCACTGAGTCCACTAATTCGTACCACGGGAGTGGCAGCGGGGGTTCCGGCCGATGCAGATTCTTTAATGGGAGTTTGGGCGTCGGTGCGGGTTCTGTCGGGCGTTTGGGGGTCGCCGGCGGCTTTCTTCCTCGATTCCGGCTTGTCCGGGAGTGGGACTTCGGGCAGCTTGGCCACGTTGATTAGCTCCGCGTTCTTCTGTCGCAACTCCGACCACATGCCTGGGAATTGCAACTTAATGGGGACTTCAAAGCAAAGTAATGACCCTGAATTTTCAACAAAAATTGAATTTCTGGAAATCTGACCAGAACACTCTTGATGTAGCAGATGAAGATTCGGAAAGTTTCGACCTCCTAGTTTTTTCAGAAAAAAGAGCTTAAAGCCGAAAAATAGCCGATTTTTGAGAGGTTTCTTTACGGTTTTCTTAAAAAACAGGAAAAACTAGCCAATTTTCAGAGAATTCCCATTCTCAAAGTATGTACCAACTTGGTGGTACTACCAAGTACCTAGGAGCATACGGGAATTTCTGATTCTCGTTTTAAACTTGAAAAGCGGGCAGAGATTTGCGATCTATATAGTCTGATCATATAGATAATGTCAAGTCAATGCTCAAGCTCCGCCCCTAATGACGCGATAAACCAGTCAGAGATCGTAGTACTTACAGAGTGTTTTTGAATGACGTCGTTCTACTTAAAAGTCCTAATTCGATCAGACTATACACGCAGGGTTTTTGTTAGTGGAATAAAATGCGAAACCAAAAACAGGGTGGGCGGAGCCAAAACCTTCGCCGTTCCCATGTGACGTCATGATAAAGGCCGGCTCTAAAAGCTTAAATAACATGGGGATATTAAAGGCACAACGGTCGCGTTGCAATAAATCTTTAAGACGAATCGAACTTTTCCTACATAAACGCAATTATTCTGCACGAGAGCGCCGCAGTGCATGCACACGACACACGACACTTTACGCAATGCGTCGTCGAAAAACGCCGTGATTCACATACCAGTTCCCGTAGGCGGAATGAACTCCCGTCCAGCCTCATGCTCCTTCTTGACCGCCTCGAACTTCTTCTTGGCCTCCGCATAATCGGGCGTAACTCCACGGACTTGATTGCAAATGTCAAACACGGCGTCTCGTTTCAAGAGCGTGCTTTCGACGTCGAAAAAGTCTTTTTTCGGGTCCAGACTTAGGCTTTTCTCAAATTTCTCCATGCGTATCCTGCACACCTCGTGGAAGTCTTCCACGTTCCGTTCTGGAAGACAATATCATTTCTCATGACTTTTTGGGTTTTTCTGCTATGTTTTGGTATCTCAACGGTTTCTACATGTGATTTTCTATATTTCGATCATCTTTAGATATTTTTTGAAGTTTCAGAGTGGTCCCTATAGGAGTAAAATTAAGGTGGTTTCTAGAAATTTTACCTAATTAGGTACCTGAATAAGCAGATTTTTGTTCTAAACTAGTTTTGAAGTCAATTTTCAGTAAACTTATTAGTCAAAGTCTATCCATCCAAAAATCCCTTTCTGAACTCACTGACGATCGCGCGCTGAAGATAATTCGCGTCCATCATGATCGAGTGGACTGAAACTTCATTTTTTGATCGGGAAACCTTTTTAGGAAACTAACGCATTGCTTTATCGATGCCAGTTTGAACGTACATAATCGAATTGATCATCTGAGCAGCATAGGAGGCTGAAAAAGACCGAAAAGTGGAGCTACACTATGCTTTTTCTATCATTTTTTCATGTGGGAGTCTCTGGCCCCATTTGAAATGACTATTAAGAGTTTCTTTAAGATGCACCTGACTCAAAACGACTTTGTTTCAGTTAGCCATGGGAGCACATTTTCAAGCGCCTTTTGCGGCTATTTTTGAGCGGTTTTCAAAAGACTGAGCTGTCATATGATTTTAGAAGAGAAAACTCAGGATTTCCGAATCCCTAAGCCGTACCCAGGCCGGCGATCTTGGTGTCCTGATGTTGACGGAAAAAGTACATCTTTATGATCATCACCGTCTCGACAAGCACGATGATCAGGAGCGCGGCCACAATAGTCACGCCTCCGATGAGGAAATGCGCTGCAATCATTGGTTCGGATTCTCGAAAGGCACTGGAACTACTGTAGTTGGGGCATTCGTTGTCTTTGTTCTCATCTTGGGCTGTGGCAGAGGCTGCGGCGGCAACACTTGGTGGGCAATTCTGCGGGACTCCCGCGGGCACTTTCATCGTATTCGGACCTGCTCGGGCGGTCGTCGTGTTTGTTGGGGCTGCTGTTGGGGCTGCCGTTGTCAACGTGTCACAGACGGCGAGCGTCTGCGTAGAAAAAACACCAAAATATAGTCAGCTTTTCTTGACTTGAAAGGCATTGACGCGTTGCGTGTGCGACGCGGCTCTTTCTGGCAGGAAACTCGAGATCTCATGGAAAAAATGTAGAAAAGAATAGGCTTCTAATTATTTACATATTCTTATTCATTACTTTCTAGAAAAACTGTCAAAAAGGGGGAAAAATTGTGGCTCTTGTTTAATTTCAGGTTTCCCGCCAGGAAGCCGCGTCGCACACGCAACGCTTCACCCTTGCCAATCTACCCATCTCGTTTATCAAGTCTGGAAGTGTTGTACAGCCTGTGTACCACGACTCGGAAATTCACCAAACGACATTCCGCTGTGCCGCTGCGCGTCTTTGCGAACCTTGGTCGCACTTTTAATTTTTCTTTTAGCAAGGTACTCTACTTTCATGTGCTCTCACAACAATACCAATCATTTGGAAGCGTGATCTAGATTCGAAAGACGCTTCGCGAACGCACGCAGCGGAAGAGCGGAATGTCGTTCCGTGAAATTTCAAGTCGTGGCACACGACTATACTAACTATTTATTCAAAAGCTCATTCTAACCCAGGCAAATTTCAAACGACATCAAAAAGGCTGTAAGAAATAAAAGCTCCTCATAAGAAATTAAAGATAAAATTTTTCAAAAGAAGGCCTCTCTTCAGCATACAAATCCCCTTGAAAAACAGCATTTTCTTCGAGTTTTCCTCATTTCAAAAAAAATTTCAATGAAAAACGGCACTAACCTTCTTAGATAACGCTTCCAATTTGATCCTCAAATCCTTGTCCATATTTCCCTCCAAAATAATCAGATTGCGATCTTTGCAGTAACGCAAAGGGTCCACTGTTATTTTTTTAAATTAATGAAAGATGAGCTTGCGACAAGACCAGAATTGTTCAAATGAAGGGCGGGGCCTGCAAAACTCATCCTAATCTATCAGCAATCATATATATATATATTTTTTTGAAGTTTTTGAAATTATAACGTATTGATTATTTTTGAACGGATTTAAATTAAAAATATTTTTGTTATTTTTAAAAAAAGTTTTAAAAAAATCACGAAATCTAAGCTGACTATGCTATCAACCGCCCGAGCAATCACTGTAGGGTTTAAAAAAATGGAATCCTGAATTGAACAAAATTGTGCCCCCTAAAGGGGTTGAAAACAAGTTGGCCTGTACGAGTTGGAGGTCTCACTCCAAAGCTTTTAAAGCTCGTGATCGCTGAGTAATCGCTATAGTAGTTATTCATTTAAAAAAAAAAAGACGCATATAGTCTGTTCAGATTTTGAATTTCAAGCAGCTAACTCCACCCCCAAGGCTACAATATCTCTCGCGTCAATGTTTTATCTACATATGCCAATGGCCCTTTAATAAGGCTGCTTTTTTGACCTCTTTTTCTATCTTTTAGATCGAAAAAGATCAAAATTAGTCCCGCGCGATGAAACATCGACGCGAAAAGGTACCGTCTCAGCAGGGGCGGAGTTAGTTGGTTGAGATTCAAAATCTGAACAGACTATAGGTATGGTTGTCCCTGAACCAGGCTTGTGCGAGGGCCGGCCCGTCACCCTCCCGGCCCCCCGACCATTTCGTAAGCCCGGCCCAGCCCGGCCTTAGCGGGCCTTAAGAAAAAATGGCCCGCCCGGCCCGAATCGCGCAATTTTTTTCTAGTCGGATATCAAGTTTTTTTAAGACAATAATACCGTTTTTTTGCTCATTTTTTTCTCTCAAAGTTTAACAAAAAAACTATGATTTCAGAAGTAAAAGTCACATTTCGGTTAAAATTTTTTTTGAAGCCCGGCCCGGCCCGAGCCCACGCGGGCTTTTTTTATTGAAAAATGAAGCCCAAAGCACGGGCCAGGCCGGGCCGGGCCGCCCGGCCTGACGCACAAGCCTGCCCTGAACCAGCGCGAGTTCGGGTTGCAACTCTAGTGACCACTCTGGCGGTCCTATTTATTAAAAAAATTCTAAAAATAATTCTTTTTATTTTTAATTTCAAAGAAAATGCGAATATGCATATTTCAAGTTTTTTTGAAAGTCAAGTCTAAATCTCATCTTTTTTTAATCTTCGAGTTCTGTCAATATTCTTAAAAAAATTCATTTTTTTCCTTTTTTTAAGAAAAAGTTCGAACCCGGGCCGTGATGGACAATCTCCTCGAGGTTGGCAATGGAGAAGAGCAAGTGTTTAATGTTGATCAGGGTGATAGCGCCGGTCTTCCTAGCTCTCGACAAAAATCCCGTGACCATTTGGGACTTAACATTGGCGTGTTCGACGAAGACCGCGCCTTCGGTGCACGAAACACTCGACGACTCGCATTCCTCCGGCATAGCGTCTCCCGAATGGTAAGCATACATGTTTCTCTTGCAGCACCCTGTGTCTGGAATCATGCAATTAAATGAACGATTCAAAGAAATCAAGAGAATGACTCAACATGCATATATCAAGGTTATTGTCGAAGATTCTATCCTTTGCCTTTTACGATTTTATTAAATCATATGGATCAATTTTATAATTTTCTCCCGAGACGCTATGAAAACTTGCAAAAAAACAAGTATCAAAGCGAAGTTCGCAGCAAAAATATAAAGTTTTTTTTTGCAACTTATTTGAATAAATTCGATGAAGAAAAATAGTTTACCTTCAGAACGAACCGTCACCGTTGCCCATATTAGCACGAAAAGATAGAAAAGTTGCCTTTTCAGGCAAGCCTTTGGCAACGCTGAAAAAGCAAACTTCAATCGAGCAGATGATGAAAAAAGTTCAAGAAACTATTCGAGCAATTTTAATGAAAACTTGTGAAACCGCCGATAAATGAGCCTCTTATTTTCATAATTGAGGTTTTTTTATAATCTCTTTCGAAACTAGCAAGGGACAACGCAGAATAGTCACTCTGTGAGAGGAAATAATGGAAACGCTCAAAGTTACCCATGGAGAAGCGAGTCGACGAAACTACCTGACAATAAATGTCATAAACCCGACTGCTAAAGTCACGGTGACTTTTCTTATATTCCGCATATTAAAATCAAGTTCAAACTGAACTTTTTGAAACCGATAACAAGAAAAGAATTTAAAACGCGACGAGTTCCCTCATCGATAGCTTATTTCTACATTGTGATCGATTGCAAGGCGCTCAGTCAACAAATATGGAGAGGAAGTGCAAGATTGGAGACGTGACGGAGAAGCTCAGAAAAGGGAATCGGAAGAATCAAACGTTTAGTGAGAGGCACGGAGGTATTTTTTTTTAGAAAGCATTTTTCAATTTTTAATTGTTTTGTTTTGAATGATAATCAAAGAAATAAATTTGAATTCAAAAATGGTGAAAAATGAACCTAATAAGAACACAGCGTTCTAAAACGGGGTTTACGCAAAAAGACTCAGGCACTGGTGCGCGCACGCGCGGTACTGATTCTTTTTTCGCCTTTTCCACTGAAATACGGTTTTGAAATATAATTTTCATATTTTTGTAACACTACCCAGTGCCCCTGCTCACGTTTTAAAGTTGTTCCGAGCACTTTCTAACACATTTATGAAAAAAACAATTGTCAAGGGAAACTTTGTTATTTCAAATTTTTTTGAGCGTTTTTAATTGTTATAAACTGGTGCAGAGCAATGATAGAAGATGAGCAAACATGAAAAAAATATTAAATTTATAACTTTTTTAGTTAGTTAAAAAGCCAAAAAAATAAAAAAAGACACCCCGCGCGTGCGCGCACTTTTTGGCAACAAACACGCACCGTCAGTGCCTGAGGAGGCGCACACTATTCTCAATGGAGCGCGTAACTTGGAGCGTTGTCAATCAAAAATCAAAGTGCTTTTTTTGTTTAATTTACATGCTATTAACTTTTTTTGATTGTTTTTTTCAAAAATCTTTTTTTGTTTCTATGCATGTAAATTTTTTTAATTAATGTTTTTTTAACGTATTAGAAAGTTTTTTTAAAGTATCCATAGCTCGGTAATGTGTCGAAACGTTGTTTATAAAAGAAAATACTGTATCCAAGAGATAAAACCGAAAATCGAAATTCCAACTCCAGGAATCGATCAAAATATCAGTTCCCAACTAATAAACAAGAAAAAAAAGCTGTCAGTGTCCGCGCAAAAGAGAAAAATTTCGACTTGACGAAAAAATTCAAAAAAAGGTGTAATTGGTCTGTACCTAAGAGACAAAAGAGAAAATCGAAATTTCAACTCCAGGAACCGATCACATTATCAGTTTTCAATTACTTGAACTGGAAAGAAAAGAATACAAAATCAAACCTGAGTTAAAAATTTCGACTTTCGTGAACAGAACAATTATGTAGTCCTTTGAACCAATCAAACCACAAGAAAATAAACTGCGAAATTTCAAGAGAGTTTTAGGAAATGACTAGCAACACTTGGAAACTATAAATGTCAGGAAAAAAAAAATGCTAGCCTTCAAATAATCAAAAAATCCGGACTCTTAATTACGACGCGAAAAAGACGATTGTTAGCCACGCCCACTCATGCAACGTCCGCATGCTTCTCAGAAAAGGGGCGGGAACCCCGCTTTAGAACGCTGTGAGAAATGAAATGATTCAAAATAGACAGAACCATAACAAACAAAGATAATTGCAATGGCCGATTAAACAGTTAAATACCCAACGTAAATTCGATAGAGAAAAGGTTGATGGCGTGTTCATCGGACTGAACGGAAATTGCTTCAAAACGCAAAAAAAGTTGCTCCAAAACAAAAATTAGTATTGTTTTGGAGCATTTTTGGTGCGCCGTTGAACACGGTTTTTCGTTTAAAAGCTTGTTCCGTTTTTCCGATGAACACGCCATGAAAATTGGAAAAAAAGAAGTAACAATCGAATATAGTCTGTTCAGATTTTGAATGTCAAGTCGATGCTCAAGCTCCGCCCATAATGGTGCGATAAACCAATCAGAGAGCGAGCCATCCACGGAGCGCTTTCGAATGGCGTCATTCTACTTGACATTCAAAATCTGAACAGACTATATGTCGTGTTCAAAGTAATTTCCGCGAAATGCAAAATGATCTCTGACTCTCCAAAATTTAGTGATCTTTTCCTTTCTCTAACGGGTATTTTGCATTTCGCGGAAATTACTTTGAACACGGCAATAAGTAAAAAATACAAAGTTGCCCAGACCTGCGCCTTTAACTATGCACAGGCTTTTCTTTTCATCCAAATCAAAAAAAAAATATTTTTTGATTTGGATGAAACTTCACCCAGTGTGATACCCCATCATCAGAAATGCGGACCCAACTTTTTGAGCCATTCCCTCTTACTGTAGCCGGGTTACGGTAGGCAGGTGGGCACCTGCGTATCTCAGTATTGAAGAGTTTTTTTACTAGGCGAGTGATATATCAATCGATAGGTAATCCAATTTCAAGAACTTTTTACAGTACATACCATCTTGGGTTACGGTCGAAAAAAATTTTTGAGTTACGGTACTTTTTTTGTGTCTGCCGAGTCAGTTTTTTTCGACCACCATGAGCTTGAGCCAGGAGATCCATTCTTCCTAACTTCTCAAAAGATACCTTATGAGAAGCTGTACAAGCTGGTACTAGTTTGACAAAATCCTAGGTGGACCATCATTTCGAAAAATCGCCCCGAAGGCGCGCAATCGTGGTCTTGCGGCGGCCAAGTGGGTGAAGTCCATGATGCCGGACGGCTAATTTTTCACAGATCCATTCCAATCTTTGTTTCCATTCCACTCATAGATGTCTATTATTGATTTTTATTTCAATTTGAGATGTTTTCGGGTTGACCATCATCTCGAAATTCCATTTTGAACCCAAATTTGGCTTGAAAACTTTTGGTTTACCCTTCCAATGAGATTATTGGTTCCGTCAATACAGATCTTGGCCCTTTTTCACTTTTTTGATGAGAATATAAAGATGAGAACTGAAAATAAATTTTTATTTTTGAACCAATTCCAAAATGACCGTTTACCTAGGAAATCCACTTTTTAAATAAAAATTTCGCTTGAAAATCGAAATATTTTTGGTTATTTTTTTCACAAAAAAATAGTCACATGACGAATGTCTTGTTTTTTTAGGTATGAAAAAAATTTTTGAAGATTTAGAACTACTATTTAGGTTATAATAAAAAAACATTTATAAAAAAATCACCTTGAAAGTTAAGTTTCAACCTCACCGGTGGTCAGAGTGTCGGGTTTTTCTCTTTCATGAAAAAAATTACTTGGTATTTTCACATTTCTCATTTTTTTGATTACCTGTTTTGAAAAATAAATTGGCAGAATAGATTTTTGCTGTAAATGATAAAAAAACTTCAAATGGGGAAACTAAGCCGATATTTGAGTTCAAAATGGAATTTCGAGATGATGGTCCTCTCAAAAAGGGTTTCCGATTGTTATAAAACTGTTGTTCAGACACTCTTGTTCATGTTTTAAGAAAGAAAAAAAGTTGAGAACGGTCATATACGAAGTCAGGGATCCCGTGGAAAAAGCCGTGTCGGCCCTTTTCAGGCCAAATTTGGGTTCAAAATGAAATTTCGAAATGATGGTCAACCCGAAAACATCTCAAATTGAAATAAAAATCAATAATAGACATCTATGAGTGGAATGGAAACAAAAAAATTGGAATGGATCTGTGAAAAAAATGAGCCGTCCGGCATCATGGACTTCACCCACTTGGCCGCCGCAAGACCACGATTGCGCGCCTTCGGGGCGATTTTTCGAAATGATGGTCCACCTAGGATTTTGTCAAACTAGTACCAGCTTGTACAGCTTCTCATAAGGTATCTTTTGAGAAGTTAGGAAGAATGGATCTCCTGGCTCAAGCTCATGGTGGTCGAAAAACTGACTCGGCAGACACAAAAAGTACCGTAACTCAAAATTTTTCGACCGTAACCCAAGATGGTATGTACTGTAAAAGTTCTTGAAATTGGATTACCTATCGATTGATATATCACTCGCCTAGTAAAAACTCTTCAATACTGAGATACGCAGGTGCCCACCTGCCTACCGTAACCCGGCTACAGTAAGAGGGAATGGCTCAAAAAGTTGGGTCCGCATTTCTGATGATGGGGTATCACACTGGGTGAAGTTTCATCCAAATCAAAAAATATTTTTTTTTTATTGTACCCGTTGTTTTTGAGAATAACGGAGACAGCGTGTTAAATCGCGAATATTTCAAGTACTAATTTTTTAAATCAATGTCTTTTTGAGTCTGTTTTTAGTTGAGATCTTATCTTCTGAAAGCATGCTCGTTTTGAGATTTACGACTCGGGAGCGGATTCGATGCTAAGGAGTACAGCATCGAGCAGTCGGGAAAAACGAAGGAAGCCAACACACCTCGGAATCACCCGGGAAGTTCAGCGGGTAGCTTTTTATATGTATTTCAACTTTTCGTGTGAAGAAACGTGTCAGAAATCTTCTGGGCCGGTGTTAGAAGATTTAAAATTTTTAGGAATGTATAAAACTTTTTTCAGGAACGCCCCTCGGTCCGACGATAAGCGAGAAGGGCACGAAAAATACCCTAACGGAGGAAACGCATAAAAGACCCAGGAAAAAGAAGAAGAAGGGGAAGGGGAAAAAGCGGAACCCTGAGCCGACATGGGTTACAAAGCGTGCGGTGGATGGTTAATTTTTTTTTTGTTTTTGAAAAAAATCTTTCAGATTCTCAGAAGGGGCAAAAAATGCGCTCTTTTTTCATAGCCTCAGAGGATCCTTTTTGAACTTTTCAGTTGCTTCTTGTTGTAGGATGTAAAAATGATAACCCTTAAAAGCACCTTTTTTTTCCGAGTAGAATGAAGTTTCATTTACAGCGATATTTTCTGTTATTTGAGAACTTGTAATTTTCAGTGATTTTCCACCGTTTTTAACCCATTTTCAGGCGTTTTTCACTCAAATCGAAGGCGGAAACTAGATTTTTTTTTGCTCTAAACAAGAAATTCTAACGATTATTTTCTTTGCAGAGAATGCGATTCACGAAATGATCGTCCCCGAGGTGAAAGTCCCCATTCAAGAAGATGCCAACGAGAACTTCCTCGACGAATTTGTTTATTTTCACGGGTTCGAAGAAAAATATGGAAATTTTGGAGAAAATCAATATCTTTCAGGTACTTGGACCAATTGGAGACGCGCAGATTTATAAGACGCTCTGGTGATTATTTGATCAGGAAGGCTGAAAGTTTTCGGATTGAAAAGATTAGAAAATCAAACTTTTTTTTTCCAGATGATGATAAAACGCACGTCGTTTTCAGTGTTGGTGAGCTCTTGACGACCAGCAAGCCCATTGAGGAGAATAGTGAATTTTTTGTTGTTTTTGAAAAAATTATTTCGATAAAATGGAGCATAAAAGTTAATACTATCAGAAAAGGGGAATTTTAGAAAAGAACAAAAAAAAATTGGGGGCAAAATGTGCATCCTGTAGGGGTGAAATTTAAGTGGTTCCTATAGGGTTGAATTTTTTTCTTTCAGATTTGTAAATTTCGCAGAACAAACTTGATGAAAACAAACCCCACACGAATTGGCTTCAGGGTCTCCTATAGGGGAGCTAAAGTGGTCCCTAGAGTGGAAACTTCAAAGGTCCTTATGAGGACCAATGTGATGTTCCTATGATACTTTTTCTCATTATCATGTTTTCAAAAAGTTCAAAATTCAAAAATTAAGATTTAAAGGCGCAGAAGTCTTGAAATAGCCGTTCGCCTCAAGGCCTTTATCAGACTCCACCCATGCTCCTTTAAACACCATAACAAGTATTTTTCACGTAATTTCTACTAGCTTTAAGGGAACTGTATTAATATCTCCCATCTTTTTCTCCTCTTATAATTTTTTCTGAAACTTCAGGGGAGTTGCAAGAGAAGGGCGACTTAGATGAGCCGATCAGGGTTGAGGACTACATCGTCCTGAAAAATGAACTGGGCTACTCAATCCACAGAGATTGGGCTTTTGAAAATCTAGAGGATCTGATCGTGTTTTACGTCTTCCACCCAGAACTCGTTAGTTTTTTGAAAAATAAAGGATTTTTGGAAAAACCACCAGTGGTCGCATTTGGAATGGCTCAAATTTAAAGGAAAAGGAAGCTTAAAGCCTTCTGATGACTTTGAGCGTAAGCCGGTCGGAGTCGGACGCAGTTTTAGCCATTCCACATGCGGTCATGTGTTCAGATGATTTCAATTCGACTTTTTTAAGGAGAAGCTGAGCATCCAGTTGAGACGGGGTATCCCACGGAGACTTTTCGAATTCGGCCCTAAAGACATCGAGAAAATTAGTAGCGTAAGGCTGATATTTTGTATACATTTTTAAAAATTACAGGCTTTATAACTTGCTTAAAAACCGAAAAGATACATTTTTTGAAATTTTGTATTCAAAAAAAGCGCCCGGAAAGCATTTTATCAATTTTTGAAAATCTGAAATTTTCAAGAGTTTTCAAAGCTGTCTTTTCCTGATTTTCACGAATTGTATTTTCTCAGCTTGGAACCGGGACTTATGGCGATGTATACCTGGCGGAATTATCCGATACTCGAGGCCTCCTAGAAGAGCACGTCGCTGTCAAATGTGTGAGTGAAGTTTGAAGGTTTAATATAATAAAAAATTCGTTCAAAGTGAAATATATGCCGCGCTTCTCATTACGCGTCCAACGGTGTATTTCAATTCCCTATATAGTCCGTTTTCCGTGACTTAGGCGGGTCTTCTCTGCGCCCTCTTCTTCCCTCAGCGACCCTCTCATGTTGACCTGCTATTTTCATGTTTCTCTGACCTCGCCGGTGAGGGATCAGAGAGACGCAGACAGGAGAAAAACGTCGCGGCCAACATTCAATTTTTGCACAAAAACTGGTCCTGATATGGAAAGGAACATAGTTCTCCGTTAGAGGTTACTGTAAACAATTTGGTGTATACCGATTTTGGATCGCGATTCCTCTTACTAAAACTAGGGTGTAACCTGCAGTGAACCCCGAAAAAAGTGAAAATTTCGTTGATTTTTTCGGTGCACCCCGAGTTTAACTTGGTTGGGGTGCACTTCTAGGACAACCAGTCGAAAAAAAAAAAGTTTTTTGGGGCTACCGTAACGACTCAGGATGAAACTGTAGAAAATGGGTGTATTGTACGGAATGAGTACCTAAAGGCTTTAAAGCTGAACGGGGTGCGCCTCTGGTTGCACTTCGCGGTGCACCGAGAGTTCAAAGCAAGGTGCACCCCCACTTTTTAATAGTTGTCTGAAAATTACGATTTTTTTCGTACCCTTTGAAATGGATCGTTGAAATTGCGAGAGATAGCTCTGAAAGAAACAGTTTTTTCAAACTGAACAAATTAAAAAACTTTTTTTTCCAGCTCAGATCGGATAACCCGAATCTGAGGGAGCTCAGCCGAAAACTCATGCAAGAGGGCCGAATCCTGATGGATCTGCACCATCCGAACATCATCAGGATGTTAGGATGGATGATCATGAAGCAGCCCATCATGCTCGTTATCGAATTCATGCCTGGTGACTTTTGAAATCTTTATCTTGGGCTTTATGCCGAAGTTATGTGATCAGAAAGTTGAGAAAATGTTTCATTTAAGGATTCCCTTGAAGTTAAGAAGTCACTTAACACACGTTCTCCGAGATTTTCGAATAACCGTTGGTACAAAAATTTCATCTTTGTTCCTGAGAGCTCTCCTTGCTATCATAGATAGTGCACAACCTCTTGAATATTTAGAACCAGGTTTTATTAGGCTCCGCCCACTTTCAGGCTTACTGTAGAAAAAATACCGTAAAAATCAAACATTTTTCCTAGTGGAGCAAATTGGTTCAAACCAATTTCAAAACAGAATATGTTCCCATATGAGCATTTATAGTTATAGAACTGACCGGGAAAAAATTTTTTTCCAGAAGAAAAAAATTAAAGTTTTTCGGAAAAGGACGATTTTCTCAGTCTTTGAGCCATAACTAGTACTAGAACCCCCGAATGCCTGGATTTTTATTTTTTCAATCGACGCATTAGGGTCTTGTGAGTAGAGAAAAAATGTCTAGAAACTCTGAATCCGGGTGATCCAGTTGACCTCCATCTCGGAGAACGCGGCCAACTTGAAAATCGCAAAACCTTTGAAAATTTCTATTTTTTGTGAAAGCCGGATTCCGTCTTGTTTCTTATTTTTGCTCGACATAACACAGCTTGCTGCAAAATTACAGCTCAAAAGTAGCGAGCTGGAACCCTTTGAAAAAAAATTTCTGACATTTTTCCATTTTTTCGTTTTTTCGGCATTTTCAAACTTTTCGCTCTTACTAGTACTAGAACCCCCGAATGCCTGGATTTTTATTTCCTTTAATCCGACGCATTAGGGTCTTGTGAGTAGAGAAAAAGTGACTAGAAACTCTGAATCCGGGTGATCCAGTTGACCTCCATCTCGGAGAACGCGGCCAACTTGAAAATGACTAAATTTTTAAAAATCATTTACTTTCTTGGGAGCAGGATTTTCCCTCACTTTTTTTTGCCAATAAGACACAATTCACTCAACGCAAAATCGGAACAAAAAGTTATGACTCTCAAGCATGAGGAAATTTTTTTTTCCAATTTTTCACTTTTTCGGATTCATTTTTTTTTTCTGTCCTTTCCAATTATTGAGCTCTACTGGGATAGGATGCCCGGAAAGCCTAGTGTTTTTTCGTCGTACTGATCCGTTACATCTTCCTAAGCTCATTAAAAATATTCCCAAGCTCTGTTTCCGGGTGATTCAGTTGACCTCCAAGCAACCGAAGCGGTCGACCTCGAATTCCAGCGAAATTAAAACTTTTTTCAAAAACGTTTTTCTGCTTTTTAACCAACAGTTCTCATTATTTGGAGATTTTTCAGTTAAGTTCCTATACTTTAAAAATAGGAAAAAAATTCAGAAACTCGTTTTTTTAATCGAAAAAAAGTTACTCATAAGGAATGTCTATTTACTAAGGTGGTTAAGAATTCTTAAAAAATTTACAGAATACTCATCGATGTACCAGAAAAATATCCTGAAAGTTTTAACCTGAACGACTCACTTGTTTTCAGGAAATGAGAACTCAGGTGCGAAAAATGGCCTTTTTTGAGAACTGTGATTGTTTTATTGCGTTAGGAATTTTTCTCAAAAAAACTAGAAATTTTTTTCAAGTGAAGTTTCTTTTTAGAATATTCATCTGGTATATTAGGAAGTGTCTAGGCTGACTTTCAGGAGTTTCTCAACCGCAATGTGAAAATGTGTTTAGGGGGCCCCGATAGGGCGTAAATTAGGGGCCTCCGCAGGGGGAAAATTTTAGAGGCCCCGATAGGGACCCTGAAGCTTCTCTCGAACCCCTAAACGATTTGGGGCCCCTATAAGGAGTAAATTTTTTACAAAAATTTTTTTTTAGAAGAGTTGTTTGAAAGAGTTAGGGTCGAACATTAAGAAGCGAATTCTAGTGAAAATTTGATCCTAACCCCTTTAAGGCCCCTTTTTAATTAACCCCTGTAGTAGCCCTAAACCCGATTTTTCAGGACCCGAATGAAAATTGAGTTAGGGGCTCCCTCGACGGCCCCTACAAGGGGCTACATTTGTCCCCACAAAATATTAGTCACTATTTTTTTGTGAATTGTGGCTTAACGTGAGTTGGAACTTTTTTTTTTAGGAGAAATACCAGTGAATTCCAGATTATTCGGCAAACATGGGTACTGCTGGTGCTGCGTCACAAAAAAAAATTTTAGCAATAAAAATACAACAATAAAAATAAGCTTTTTGATAAGATTGACGCTAGCAATTAGTGGAAACTTAACTGAAAAATCTCCAAATAATGAGAACTGTTGGTTAAAAAGCAGAAAAACGTTTTTGAAAAAAGTTTTAATTTCGCTGGAATTCGAGGTCGACCGCTTCGGTTGCTTGGAGGTCAACTGAATCACCCGGAAACAGAGCTTGGGAATATTTTTAATGAGCTTAGGAAGATGTAACGGATCAGTACGACGAAAAAACACTAGGCTTTCCGGGCATCCTATCCCAGTAGAGCTCAATAATTGGAAAGGACAGAAAAAAATGAATCCGAAAAAAGTGAAAAAAATTGGATTTCCTCATGCTTGAGAGTCATAACTTTTTTTGTTCCGATTTTTGCGTTGAGTGAATTGTGTCTTATTGGCAAAAAAAAGTGAGGGAAAATCCTGCTCCCAAGAAAGTAAATGATTTTTAAAAATTTAGTCATTTTTCAAGTTGGCCGCGTTCTCCGAGATGGAGGTCAACTGGATCACCCGGATTCAGAGTTTCTAGTCACTTTTTTTCTCTACTCACAAGACCCTAATGCGTCGGTTAAAGGAATAAAAATCCAGGCATTCGGGGGTTCTAGTACTAGTAAGAGCGAAAAGTTTGAAAATGCCGAAAAAACGAAAAAATGGAAAAATGTCAGAAATTTTTTTTCAAAGGGTTCCAGCTCGCTACTTTTTGAGCTGTAATTTTGCAGCAAGCTGTGTTATGTCGAGCAAAAAAATAAGAAACAAGACGGAATCCGGCTTTCACAAAAAAATAGAAATTTTTCAAAGGTTTTTTGCGATTTTCAAGTTGGCCGCGTTCTCCGAGATGGAGGTCAACTGGATCACCCGGATTCAGAGTTTCTAGACATTTTTTCTCTACTCACAAGACCCTAATGCGTCGATTGAAAAAATAAAAATCCAGGCATTCGGGGGTTCTAGTATTAGTTATGGCTCAAAGACTGAGAAAATCGTCCTTTTCCGAAAAACTTTAATTTTTTTCTTCTGGAAAAAAATTTTTTCCCGGTCAGTTCTATAACTATAAATGCTCATATGGGAACATATTCTGTTTTTGAAATTGGTTTGAACCAATTTGCTCCACTAGGAAAAAAATGTTTGATTTTTTTACGGTATTTTTTTCTACAGTAAGCCTGAAAGTGGGCGGAGCCTAATAAAACCTGGTTCTAAATATTCAAGAGGTTGTGCACTATCTATGATAGCAAGGAGAGCTCTCAGGAACAAAGATGAAATTTTTGTACCAAAATTTTTGGCATTTGTTCGATTTTCTGGGAGAATGCGTGTTAAGCGCTTCAGGGACTCTTGAATCTGATTTTAATACATTTTACACTTTGAAGATCCGAATTCTTCCAACTTGAAATATTGAGCTCGAGTGGTGGGGTTTTCTGACTTGAAAAAGACGGAAATTTTGAGATTTTACTTTTTTGGCTTCTTGGATTTATTGTGGAGCGATGACTGACTTAAAATTTATTTTTTTTATGTATTTGATTTTTTTTTTCTCAGTAGTACTTCTTCGCCTTATCTAAACGTATTTTTCCTAATCACTTTTTTCAAAAATTCGTCAAAAAAGTTTTTTTCTAAATCAAGTCCTTTTTATTAGAATATCTTCTGAAAGTCCTCGTTTGCCCCTCAGAAAATATTCCTTTATTCTGAATTGTTAGAAAAGTTTTTCCAGACCGTTTTTTTTTTCCTTTTTTGAGCTCACCCTTTTCCCAGGCGGCGCCCTGGACATCTACCTCTTGAATCATTTCATCGTGACCAGTACGACTCGACTCTTGAAATTCGCCTTCCAAGCGGCTCTCGGCCTGGAATACCTGCACGACCGGGATATTATCCACAGAGACGTTTCCGCAAGGAATTGCCTCCTGGCGTCGAATGGAACGGTTTGAGCCGCGTTTTCTCGAAATTCTCGCGAAAATCCAAGCGTCCGCGATGATTTTTTCTGATCATTTTTATCAATAGCATGTAGCTGATTTACTATTGGTTTCAAAAAAAAGGTCCTGACACGGTCGTGAAGCTAGCCATGAACCGACTATACACTGCTAGCCTAAATGAAACGATTTTTGAACATTTTAATGGAAAGTATTTACGGCTGCTCATTTTTAAACCGTCGAGAGCTTAGAAAATAGGAAAAACATGATATATTTAGAAAAAAATTGGATCAAACGTAAGAAAAAAATATATATATAGAAACGCTTTAATTTGCCCAATATTTTTCACATTTTTTTCTTCCTACCTTCTTTTTTTGAAGTTGAAATGAAAAAAATCAAGAAATCTTGATGTGAAATTTTTTTGAATAGAAAAAAATGTTTGAAGCTTAAAATTTTTCAATTTTTCTCTGATTACTGTGAGGACGGTAAAGAAGGATGTTCAATAAAGATTTTTTTGTGAAATTTACATTAGGAAAAAGCTTCGAATATAATTGAAAATTGGTTGAATTTATTAACATTCCATCGAATTGTGTTAAAGCGGTACAAAAAAATAAAGGTTTCCTAACCGCATTGAATTTAATGAGACGGTTTCATTGAGACTATTTATATTTACTATTTCAAAAACTGCCAAAACTTTTCGATTTTTCAGTTGAAACTGGCCGATTTCGGCCTCGCAGTACAGGGAGACTTCCATATCATGGAGGCGCCCGAAAGCCTCCCGACGAGGTATCTGGCGCCCGAGAACCTCTCGGTTTTCGTCTTTGTGACTTCCTCTGATTGCTACTCTTTCGGCGTGCGTCTCCCCGTAGGACCTTTCCAGAAAATGGAGAATTTGCAGAACTTGTTGTACGAGATCTTCAGCGGCGGAGCGATCCCCTACGAGGAATTCACGTCTGCGGAAGCGAAGACACGAGTAAGTAACGGAAAGTATCTTGGAATCTGGATTTCAGTCAGACTGGACCCTAGAGTGGGCATTTCCAACCCCGTTTAGGGACCACTTGAATGCATAATAATGGTCACTAGAATGGGACGGCTGTAAAGCTGATTCATGGCTCGCTTGAGACATCAAAAAAGGTCCTGACAGGATAAAATATGAGATAGTGCCTGGTTTGTGGAGAGCGCAGACACGCCACTTCCCAAGTTAGCCGTGAATCGGCTATGAAAACCTTCATACTTTTTGTAGTGGGCACGATTTGTCATTAGAGCCTTGAAAAGTCGTCTATACGTGATAATTTTCGAGCTTCCCATTTTTTTTTTTTCATGCAGCCTTTTCTCTTTAAAAGCGCTCAATTTAAAGATTATTCGAGCTCTTCTAAAAAAGGTTTTTTTGATGGTATGTCGCTTTTTTTCGACTTTTGAAACATTTTTCACCTTTGAACTCATTTGAACCTTTATTTGGAAGTAGTTTGCGCTCTATCGATAAGATTAATATTAAAAATTTTAGAATAATACCTTTTCTCGGACCTTTGTAACGAAAACTGTGCTCCGGACGTTTCTGCGCATTTCTAAGGATCACTTGAGAGCGCTGACGCTACTAAAGGAGTCACTAGAAGCCCCGAAATGTCCGTTTTGCGTTACCAATGTCCGAGTATCCAGTAATTTTTTGGGGGATCAAAAAGAAGACTTCTTTCGAGCTTTTTTTTTCTGGAAACGATTTTTCCAAACTTTCTAGCTCTTTTTCGATCCTTTTCTTTCCATTTCGATTTCCGACGGAATTCAGATTCTTGATGGAGTTCTCAATAGTATGGATAGGACCCGGGCGCCTCCAGAAGTCGCCAAATACGTCGTCGAATCTCTCTGGGCTTTCAACATGCTACAAAGACCCACCATGGCTGACGTAATCGAATTTTCTGAGTTTTTGAAAAAATAACCAACTTTCCAGACGGTCACTTTCCTCGAAGATGCTATGAAAAACGTCACGGATGTCAGTTTCATTTTTGTTTTGAAAATAAATCAATAATTTTTTCAGGTGGACCGAATGACGAGAACGGGGACAGCTGATACGGAGGAGGTTATTTTAAGTGGTCACTTGAGTGAAAAAAAATCCTGTTTTTTGATAGAATATCGACTTGAAAGTCAGCAGATTTCGGCTCGAAGTTCAAATTTCAATCTTTTTCAAATATTTTCCTGATGAACCTGAAAAATCATATTTTTTCAAATAAAAGAGGGAAAAGACAAGAAACTGACTGTAGGGGTAGTTTCATTTTGATTCCTACTTAATCGAAAAAAGCGGAAATTTTGAAGTTTTGGACTTTTAGTATTCCTTTCTGATATTCTGGATAATTTTCGAGTGCAAAGTAAAATTAGCTCCTTTGCATGTTAGTTAAACTGAAATAGTGACCGAAAAAATTTCTATTTGACCTTTTTTCCAGGTCTTTTTTGGTCACTTTAAGAGTCACTTGACAATTTTCAGTGGAATATTTCTAATTTTCAACAAAAAAAAAATTCAAACTTCCCTACCAGATTTTTTTTGTACATTTGCCATTTGAAGTTTTAAAAATTGACTTAAATTTTAGGCCGAAGTCGAACCAGAGGACTTTACTGTTCCCGAACCTGGACCCATTAAGCGCGCGTTCCGCCGAAGTGTCAGTTTTTTCCTTCTTTTGCCTAATTTTAAAATGTTTCATTACTTTTTTTCAGACCCTCAACGAAGAACTCTGTCCGACCCAGGAGGAAACGGTCTCCGTTAAAAAAAATAAAACTATTTTTCTTCCTCGAGTTTCCCCCGAATAAATTTTTTTGAATATTAAATTGATTTTTTTATTTTTACAATGGTCCTTGAAAGTTTGGTGTGCGGCTGGAGCTGTTATATTTTTTACAAAATGAAGTTGTTGGGAAAAGGAATTATTTGGAATTCAAGATAAGCTTCTGAGAGATAGTTATGAAAGCTTTTCAAGAAGATGCCTTGAAACGATTGTTTGAGTTTTTGAGACGTTTTTTTGAACCGATTTTTTCGAACTATTATTTTTTTAAATAAAAGAAAGTTGCTACGAAAATTCCGGTTTTCTGGCTCAAATTTGATTTTTTCTGGAAATATTGGTAAGTTTCTGCGAGTCTTTCCTTTTATTTGAATTCCGATTTCTCAAATTAATTTTTTCATCCATTGATAGTTCATGAAATTTTTTAAGACTTGATGAGTATTTTTGAAAATTTCAATTTTTTTAAGTTAATAAACTCCTAAATGATCCTTTTTAAAAAGAAACCGAGAACTGGAATCAGTCGAATCATCACGTGTACGTTCGTTTTCTTTTCAGGAATTTTAAAGCGATGCTTTTCGAAATTTCGATCCGAATTTCAAGTTTTGTATAGTCTGTTCAGATTTTAAATGTCAAGTCATCGCTCAAACTCCGCCCCTAATGGTGCGATAAACCAATCAGAGAGCGAGCCATCCACAGAGTGTTTTTGAATGACGTCATTGTAATTGACATTTAAAATCTGAACAGACTATAGGATTCTTATTGCTCTCAGAACGTTGAGCTCGTCTCAAAGAACATTTTACATTTACGTGTTCATAATTATTTGACTCATCTTTCGAATGCGAGAAAATTTCAAAAATCATTTCACGTATGAATCAGTTCAATTAAACCTAACTCTAACTTTATTTTCACAAAAAATGAAATGATTGCGTCAAAGATAAGAGGCGTCATCTTGAATGAGCTCGTTATGAGCTCATTTACTATCGACACGGACGCGATGAGTCGCCTCCTTGGAGGTGAGCTCTCTCTCCAGCTTCTTCTCTGCTCGGGACTGTGGCGGGACTCTGCTCCCGCGCGGGAGCCGTGAGGAAAACCTTAGGATGCTTAGATTATATGTCATTTGCAATTAATTTAGAGTAGTTCGGTCGAAAATGTTATTCAATTCTTGCAAACACCGCCTGTTTGACTAAGCAATCAGCTTTCCACTTTTTGAACATAAGGATCAAAACTAAAACAAGAAAAACTCGAATCTTTTTTTGAATGCCAGAGTCCTGCAGTCTTAAGCATCTTCCTGCGTTTAATGGGATTTATTTCTATAATGCGCCTTCAAAACTTCAAAAATATGAATAACTCTCATACTGGTGGGGTGAACCCGCTGTACTAAATTTGGTGAAACTCGGATGAACATGTGGTTCATCCGACTTAGCACGGCGCGTTGAACCGCTTTTGCCGCGCCGTTCACCCGATAAAGCCGGGCCGTTCAACGGCTCGCTTTTTTATTCGTTTTTTTTTTTAGTTTTCGGGTGAACGGCGCGGCAAAAGCGGTTCAACGCGCCGTGCTAAGTCGGGTGAACTACAGGTTGATCCGAGTTTCACCCGATTTAGCACAGCGGGCTCACCCCACCAATACGAGAGAAGTTTTTCCAAGTCATAATTATTTTTGCTTTTTACGGATATTTTTCGGAAATCGCCTTCTCGAAGCTTGTTCAGAAGTCAGAACGTGTTTGAAGAAGCATAGAAAGTCTTGATAATAGTCTATATAGTGCCTTTTTTCATGTCACGCAAGAAATCAACTCCTCAACATGTTTTTTTTACAGAGATCGCTTTCACTTGCCGTAAGAAGCGAGGATTTTTTGTTTTGAAGATTTCATCGTGTGAATGCGGATCTTCTTCTACGGAAGGTGTGTTTTGAGACTGCTTTTATTTTAATTGATTGAAATTTTCAGAGAACGTCTTGAGAGGTCGACGTGGACGATGTCATCCGAAGACGCGATTCTACCGGAACGCCATTCTCATCAATGCGATGATGAATCGATCTCCACGAAGACCTCCCTCCCGTCATACCCACCAAGTCATGGGTTTCTTTCAACAGCAGCGAAAGACGACGCCATCACCATTCTCCACGCCCCGCTCTATTAATAAACCGATAAAAAATTATTATTATTTTTGCTCTAATTTTTTTTCCGTACAAGCTGGGTGGTACAGTCCTATCGTACTTGCATTCTCACGGTCGTGAAATCAGTTCTTGGAAAAGGTGTTCTTGGGCATGCAGAAAATTCGGAGATGTAGACTTTTCAAGGGAAGTGTTGCAGTGATTTTTGGCGAAACCTTCTATTTTTCTCACAATTTCTTGGTTTCGTTTCATTGAAAATGAACCTAATGAAATGAAATGACCAATGGTAGTTCAAGGTATCAACATAGTCGGTCAACGAATGGATGAGATACCTATCCGAATGTTCACAGTGTCTCTAAAAATAATCTCTTCCTGTTTGTATGCGTAATCTGGATATTTATTGCCTGGCTATGTTGATGTAGTTTGTTCAGATTTTGAATGTCAAGTATACAATGAAGTCATTTGGAAACGCTCTGTGAATGGCTCGCTTCATGATTGGTTCATCGCGCTATAGGCGACGATGCTTGAGCGACGACTTGACATTCAAAATCTGTACAGTACCCCGATTGACCTGTGAGCAACAGATGAGAAATTATTCTTTGAAGAAACTCTCATGTTGGACCGTAGACAGACTCACAATCTTTTTCGCTACGGCGCGCCTTTTGTCTGACAAGATTATAGCCTATTCTGCGCCAGCTTGTCACGTTTTTATTTCCGCCAAAAAGACCGTATACCAAATGAGCAAATTTGGCCAACTTCGCTTCACGAAAATTTACTTTTGCTTTCGTTTTTTTTTTTGCAGGTTTGAAGAGTTCCGAGCGAGGAGGTCACGTTTTTGAAGAAAAGCAGAAAAAAGACTACCCTAAAAACGTTTTCTTGGCGATTATGATTATAAAACAGCAAGAAACAAAGGTCTTGAAGCGAAGTTGGTCAAATTCCATCTGGCCTTTTGGGGGAAAGAAAAACGTATAGCCTATACTGTTTGAATAAGGTGCACGGTTCTCAATCAAAAATTTTATTTGCTCAAAAATCTTCCCAAAGAATACAAATGGCAGTGGGAGAACGAGTAGAAAGTTTCAGTCGGCGTGAATTTGTTGGATGTCATGGAGTAATCTTGGTCCTCACTTCTTAAAACAAGTTTCCTTTTGTGGTTGTTATTTAGTTTCCGGAAACTTACTGGGTATCTTGCTCCACGGCGTCCCTCAGGCGCAGATGCAGCAGTAAAGAATAACTATAAAAAAATTTCTTTGCGAGTTTTTTGCAATAAATAAACGACAAAAGCTTTTTTAAAGGACACAGCAAAGGATTTTTTTCTAGATTTGAAAGGTCAATTTGCATGCATTTGTTTGAATAAGCTCAGCCGTATGGAAAAAAAAGGATTAAACGTACGATTGGAGTCTGCTTCCATTTCCCGGTGCTTCCGGCCTGTCAAAGAAATTATCAGAACTTTCAAAAAATCAATAACTTACACTCTTCAAATGGTCGATAATTTTTGTAAGAAACTCTGCGATCTAAAATCATTCTTTCTTTTTTCTCTTATCCTAGTCTTAAATTTAACCTTGTCCATTCCCGGACGAGCCGCTGGGTTGTAAGACCACAACAAGTACTTAACGTAGTTTTGGAGTGGGAGGGGCATTTTGGTCTTTGCGACATCGTTCGTCACCCGTTCCAGAATCTGTGTTTTCAAAATTGTTTGGTCCATTTTAGAGCCTTCTTTTGATTTCATTTTAGGAAGCTTATTGCAATTTTTGTTTAGATTTTGAGAAAGAAAAATTCTCCGATTATTTTGAAGTTTCTTTATTTTTCTTCTGAAATCGCAATAAACGAAAAAAAGAATTGACAAACGTTTGCTTTGACTTGCGACGGTTCAAGCTCTTCGTACGGAATTTCACCACCAGTGAAAATTTCGTATAAAAGGTTCTAAAAAAGAATATAAAGAAAGAACGAAAAAAAAGAGAGTTAGAACTTACTCCGAACGTATAACAGTCGGTTGCTGGGGTAAATATGAATCTGGACAAGTTTTCCGGGGCGAGGTACCTTGTTGGCAGTAACTCGGGCTCATTCATACGATATGAATCCCCGTTAACGCATCTATCTAGATTGGAGATCTTGAGCTGAAGGTCAAGAATTGACTGTCCGGTCTTCTTTTTCATCTCAATCCAGACCTTGAAATCGGCGGTGAGAGAGCAGTTTCGCGCGCCGATGTCCCTGTGGATGAGTTTCATTTTATGTAGGTATCCGATTCCATTCGCCGCATCAAATGCGAACCTCATCAACTGCAGGATGCACGTCCGCTCGAAATTCGCGATGAGCCAGTTATCAAGAAACCCGCCTGTAAGGAAAAAGGAATCAACGACCTTTGAGGATTGAATATTATTTTTGCTGTCTAATCAGTTTTTCATCTCCATTCGTGATTAATAGGAACATTTTTCATTGGATAAATAATGTGTAGGGATAAACATCCCCTATAACGGCGAAAGCAAGGTGATCCCTTTAGGGTCTGATCCAGTAGCCCTCAAAGCTTAAGGGGCCCCTTTAGGGGTCTTTCAATTTATTCAAAAAACGCTTATTTATTCAGTTTTTCGCATGGAAGTGCTTCTTCACATAGAGGTCATGAAAATTATCGACTAGCATGTCCCCTATAGGAGTCACTAACTGAAAACTCTATAGCGACCGCTTTTTTTTAATCCTAAGGAGTCCTATAACGGTTGATAAAGTGGACCCTTAAGGGATCCTCCAAGGGTCCCTAAAGTTGCCCCTATAGGGACTACTGTGGGAGTTCCTGTTGCAGTTTTACGAGTTGAATAATTTCGTCTTCAAAAGCATCAAAAAACTTCTTTTTTTCAACTACTTCAAATTTTATTTATTTAATTTTTTGAGTTAAATATGTAGTAAAAAAATAATTTCATTATTCGAATTCACTTTTTTTCAAGGGAGAGTTTCTTTGTCGCAATAGCTCTCAAACTTTTCTAGCAAATTTCTTGTTTTTTGCATCTCTTGTTCCCTGAGCAGCACTCACCGTCCATAGCCTCAAAAACCAACATGAGAGGATCTTCGAAGATTTGCCACCCGATCAATCTCACAATGTTTTTGTGGCGGAGTTTCATCAAAACTCGGGCTTTCTCGAAAAACCTTTTCTTTGTACCTTCGAAATATGGATCCTCGAATTTCAGCTGAAAGTAATCAATCTGTTTGAGCATCACGCATTCGAATTAACTCACCATTTTCACAACAGCGCGGATATCCGGTTTCTCGAGGTACACGACGTCCGCGTGTAACGTCTCGGAGAAGCTGCCTTTCTCGAGCTAAAAAAGTTTTTTCGTTTGTCAGCTTGTTTTGCAACTTCTCATGTGAGTTTATGCTTTACAAATCATGACCTTGACCAGTTAGAAGGAGGAAAATCACCAGTAAAAAACGCTATTCAGGTAGCATTACCTTAAGTTTCAGCTGATTTTCATAGGATAAGATTTTTTTTTTTTGATCCTTCTATGATTGCCTTTCCTTATTTGGTTGAATTTCGGCTCATCCCGATTGTCAAATAGCCCGTCGAAACTCACTTTATCCAACAGCGTAATCTGAAGAGGCCTCAGTACGAAATCATTCGTTGGTATGCCTCGCAACAGGTTGATATTCAACATTTCCTGAAACTTCGGATTTTTTAAGATATAATGGTTTCGAAGGTGGTATGAAAAAACACCAGCGAAAATTCGAACGGCGACTTTTCCGATTTTTTCATATCGCTAAGGAACTTTCCGACGAATCTTTTTCCGACTTTTTTCCCTTATGTTTTTCGGTTTATAAAACATCTATAAAAATTTTTTTTCCTATTTCTTTGTGTCCTAATCATGAACCAACTACTTAATTTATATAGGAAGATTTAAAACGAAGGTTTTATCGAGAAAAAAGTCGGAAAAAGATTCGTCGGAAAGATGGCCGTCGGAAAGTTCCCTAGCGAAAAAATCGGAAAAGTCGCCGTTTGAATTTTCGCTTGTGTTTTTTTTCATACCACCGTTTCGAAAGCCGGTCGGCTAGCCGCCTTCATTCTCTTCAACCAAATGTTTAATTAAAAACATAGAAAAGATTTTTTTAAAGCTGGACTCATTTATAACCAAGTAAAAAATTTTTCTCTGTCGTTGCATTCTTCTTTTTTCTATCATGAATTTGATACCTTGTGCGGATGTAATATGTAATAGATGAGAAAGTCCGCCAGAGTCTTGAAAATTTTTTCTCCTTCCATGTAGACGCCGATTTCGTTTTGATAGACGCGGTAATGTTTTATTTCGATGCGCGGCTTCTTGCCTGGAATATATTTTTCGTTGTAATTAGAGCGAAAACCAGAGCTGGATTTTCAAATTGTTGTATGCGGAAGCAATGAAGATTTCCTCAAAAGGGATGTCATTTTACTTCGCCGTTGATAATTTCCTGTATCTTGGCCAAAAAACTTCTCAATGTACTAATGGAATATTCTGGGAGTTTCAACCTGCAAAACTTCCTAGTTTTCGACAAGAAATGGCTTGAAGTTCCGAAAATGGAATTTTGAAGGTTATCTTTTACTCTGAGGTGTTCTTTCTGAAAAAACTAGGAATTTGTGCACGTTAAGACTATTTTTTCTTACATCCAGAAGTAATCTGTCCAATTTTAAGCAAAATCCCAACCGCAAAGTAAAATGAACTTTCTGGTCAGTACAAAAAGAAACATAATTTTTTGATTTTAAAGCTTATACTTATGTAATTTTTTTCTCTTAAAATGATATTTTTACATCGGTTAGCGAACGGAAACGGAAGATTGGACTGTAAAAAGGTTTGAAAATCGTTAGTATATTTTTGAGAAGTCTCGAAAAACCCGGAATTCCGCCCATCTTTGGGAGCGCGACAATAAAAAAATTTTATTAAAATTCGGTATAATTTCGGTCAGCCTTGGACTTGATGCCCGTGGTAGCTTCGATTTTTTTAAAATTAATAATTTTTCGCCCTGACTTCTTCACTTTGAGAAGTAGTCATGGTTATAGCCGATTCACGGCTAACTTGGGACGCTTGAGGGGCGTGGCGTGTCTGCGCTCTCCACCAACAAGGCACTGTCTCTTTGGTGGTATGAAAAAAACACTGGCGAAAATTCAAACGGCGACTTTTCCGATTTTTTCATATCGCTAGGTAACTTTCCGACGGCCACCTTTCCGACGAATCTTTTTCCGACTTTTTTTCTCAATAAACTTTTCATTTTAAATCTCCCTATATAAAGTAGGCAAGTTATTCATGTTTAAAACACAAAGAAATAGAAAAAAAAACAATGTTTATAGATGTTTTATAAACCGAAAAGCATAAGGGAAAAAAGTCGGAAAAAGTTTCGTCGGAAAGGTGGCCGTCGGAAAGTTCCCTAGCGAAATGGAAAAATCGGAAAAGTCGCCGTTTGAATTTTCGCTGGTGTTTTTTTCATACCACCGTCTCTTTTAGTTTGGTGTCAGGACATATTTTTTTCGATGGCTCAAGTCAGCCATGAATCAGCTATATCCGTTTTTTTATAACAAGTTAAATCGTAAAAAAATTTTTTTCCCTGTCGAAATTTATTATCAAAAAAACTCATGAATGAAAATACTCCGCTTTTTTAATCTTCAAAATCCTTTGAAGCGTTGATTTTTCGATTTTCTTCGAAAAAAAAAAGATAGGCACCTTTGGTCTTTCCCCGTACAGCAACCGAAAACAGAAGAAATGTCCGGCCGTGGCCTGAAAAATTATTCGTTTGGATAAACATCACTTTTTTTTACAAACGTTCGTTTTTTCTGAGGAGGTAATCGCCGGATTTTTTCAGAACTTTCCGGAGTTGCATTTCAGGCAAGTAGCTTAAGAAATAAATTGATTTTATTTTCCAGATGGATAGGATAATTTTTACCCATGGAAATAAGCGAAATAGTTGAGGAACTCATCGTCGTCAATCTCGGTTTCGTCAGAACTTTCGGAATCAGCCGACTCTTGGGTTTGATCTGTGAGAACATATTATATCAAAGAAGAACAAAGTTCGCACTTTCTCAAGAAAGTCTTTTTAGTTCTCTACTTAATAAATCCGGCTCTTTTTTCGCGTTTTTTTTCGGTAGTTTTTATCTCCTTCTTTTTTCATGTAGAGTTTGATTGTAAGAGATACCGATAAAAAATATATTTTTGAAGTTATTTGAAAGAGATAGTCCGTTTGATGCGACTTGACATGTTTAGAGTATCTGCGTCTGTCTGTTCTCTCACCGGCGAGACCAGAGAAACGAAAAAATAGCAACTCAACTTGAGAGGGTCGCCGAGAGACAAGGAGGGCGAAGAGAAATCATCCCCTCTCTCCTTTCATGTCACGGAAAACGACTATAGTATGCTTTTTGAATGTCAAGCCATCGCCCAAACTCAGCCCCTTATGCGTAGCCTATTCATGTTGTTGGGGCGGAGTTTTCTGCTATAAATTCAAAACCTAATCAGACTACATACTGTACTTAGCGCATTTTGAGTATTATACAAAAAATCTCCTCATTTTTTGATTTATTATCCACTTTCCTGTTGAGGTTTCTGATTGAGAATCTATTCAAATTACTTACCTTCATCTCTTTCCTCTTTCAGTGTCTCAGAATCGGTCGGGGTTTTTCTCCCGAAAATCTCCGAGAGAGCGCCTTCTTAAGATATAGCCATATTTAAAAAATATAAAATGAAGGGAAAGGTTTTCTCATCTTGAAAGAGAATTTTCGTTTTTTTTTTTCTCAGTCTTTTTCCGCGAGTCTCTTACTCTATTTCAGCTCTTCAAGCTGTGAAAAATCCTGACCAGAAAATTCTAGTCTAGCATGATCCGAACGACTTTTTACCCAGTCAGCAACTACAATAAAGGAAATAGCAGTTACTCAAAATTGGAAAGGGGAGGAAAAGAATGTAGTCATTTTTGGACTCATCTTGAAACCATTACATATAATGTGAAGAGAGAAGTTTGAAGCTTACTTATGGTCTCCAATCCAAATCCAGTGGCTTTCGTGGCAGCCGGAACTACGGTGGCCTCCTCCGGACGTCCTGTAATTCGATTAAATGAAAAAAAAACTTTCGACAGTTAGGCTGAATTGAAAAAAAGGTCACCATATTCCAGCCTTTTAAGTCACCTCTTAATTTTTTTTAAAGTCCAAACACGTTAATTGCTGCTCGACTTCGCTACAAGCTCGTAGGAAGATATGAGAAAAGTGACCACAAGTTTAACTTGAGTTGAACCTCATTTCTGATTCTTACAGGGTTGTGCAACTAGTGAATTAAGAACTTTAGAAGTAAACTTCGAAAAACAGAGTTAAACAAAAACTCTTTCACTTTTTATTCAAAAACACTCAATAGCGTTCGTGCTATACACCACTTCACCTCAAAGTACAGCATTTACCGACTATCTTGTTAAAAAAAAAGTTAGGATAGTTGAACAACTATTAGTCACGTGTGTTCGGACCACCTAAAAATAATTTATTTATAAAGATTCAGTTCAAAAATGCTTCCGTTTTTCGGTGTTTTTTTGTTATTTTTTTAACGTTGGCTTCAAATTAACAATAATTAAACTTTTTAGGCACCGTGGAAATTTTTTTATTTTTATTTTTTTAATTGATTGAAAATTGAGATACGCTATTATTTAGAAAATAAAAAAAGGCGCCAACGACATCTGACCATGTTAAAATGAATTTCGAAATTTTTCACTGTCTATTTTTTTCTCAGAAAACAAAGTTTTTCGAAATGAGTTTTATACTAATAAAGTTTTTAGTTAAAATTTAATCCACAAGTTAAAATAAAATTTGTTTACTTACACGCTCTCGAAACTGAGTACAAAATTTTCAACTTCGCGCGGCCTCACGAAGATTAGGCATCGTAGAAATTTTAATTTTTTTGTCTTAAAAGATTTGTTTTTCACTTAAAAATCAAATTCGAAAATAAAAAAAGGCGCCAACGACAGGGAACTAAGTTAAAAACCCGAAGAAAAAAAAATAGTTTTTGCCGTGTTCAAAGTAATTTCCGCGAAATGCGAAATTGTCTCTGACCCTCCAAATGTTAGTTATCTTTCTCTTTCTCTGACGGCTATTTTGTATTTCGCGGAATCACTTTGAACACGGCATTTGGTTTTTTGTACGACACTCCGCTAAAACGCTTCGAAAATCGGGTGAAAAGTATATGAGATTAAAGAGGAAGGTTTTCTCTATTTTTCTCCCAACTTTCTCCGTTTTCGGTTCAGTACTGCGTTTGTACGAAAGCAACGAACACAAAGTCGAAAAAACCAGTGCATTTCACCATCGCAAAAAGGGGCGTGGCTTTGCGGTCTCTAACTATAGCCACAAAAATGTTCCAAGTGGTCACTTGAGAAAGAAAGGAAAACGGCTCACCTCTAATCAAGTTTCACGAATTCGCATATTTCATAAACTTATAAATTTTCTAGCATACTACTACTTTTATAGACAAAAATCGACAGATAAATTTCATTCAGGATCTAGGTCTTCAGAAACACTAGAAAATAGTTTGATTTATACCTTCCGATTCCGTAGAATATCGCGTGGATTCAAAGAGGTCGATCATCGCCATCACGACAGCAAATTAAGTGTTTTCAAAAATGAACTTTTTATGAAATGCACGTGTCGTTGCCACGTTAACTTTGCTTTGATTCGTCATTTTATTATTCTCATTTCTTCATTTCTTTCCCACGTTTTTGCAACCTTTTAATGAACCTGGCGTTAACTTTATTTTAACGAAAAATGAAATGATTGCGTCAAAGATAAGAGGCGTCATCTGGAATGAGCTCGTTATGAGCTCATTTACTATCGACACGGACGCGATGAGTCGCCTCCTTGGAGGTGAGCTCTCTCTCCAGCTTCTTCTCTGCTCGGGACTGTGGCGGGACTCTGCTCCCGCGCGGGAGCCGTGAGGAAAACCTTAGGATGCTTAGATTATATGTCATTTGCAATTAATTTAGAGTAGTTCGGTCGAAAATGTTATTCAATTCTTGCAAACACCGCCTGTTTGACTAAGCAATCAGCTTTCCACTTTTTGAACATAAGGATCAAAACTAGAACAAGAAAAACTCGAATCTTTTTTTGAATGCCAGAGTCCTGCAGTCTTGAGCATCTTCCTGAGTTTAATGGGATTTATTTCTATAATGCGCCTTCAAAACTTCAAAAATATGAATAACTCTCATACTGGTGGGGTGAAAATTAAAACAAAAAAAAACTCGAATCTTTTTTTCCGAATAATTTTTTTTTCCAAGAGATGAGCTGATCATGATTATAGCTGATTCACGGCTGTCTTGAGTCATCGAAAAAAGAGTCCTGACACGATAATGTACGAGATAGCACCATGCTCGTGGGGAGCGCAGACAGAACACGCCCCCCTAGCGTCCAAGCTAGCCGCGGCTCAAAAATATAGCTGATTCACGGCTAGCCGTAAATCAGCTATATTCTTGCTTTCGACTTTCTGTAAACCGCCTTCCCGAAGCTTCACAAAAATTATATCAAAAGTGTCTCAACATTGTTTTTTTTACAGCGCTCACTATAACTTGCCGTAAGAAGCGATGTTTTTTTGTTTGGAAGATTTCATCGTACCAGTGCGCCAGTTTGCCTGCTGAAGGTGCGTTTAGAGACTGATTTTATTTTAATTGATTGAAATTTTCAGAGAACGTCTTGAGAGGTCGACGTGGAAGAAGTCATCGGAAAACGCGATCTCACCGGACCTCGATCCCCCTCAATGCACTGAGAATTTGATCCTCTCAAGACCATCACCATACTCCACGCCCCGCATTGTTCATAAACACAGAATAAATTTTATTATTTTTTGACTCGATTTTTGTTTGAATGTCTTTTCCAAGTCGGGTATACAGTTCCATCATATTTGCATTTTCACGGGCATATAGTAGTAATTCTTGGAAGAAGGAAAAATGTTCGAAGGTCATGTCGGAAAAATGAAAAGATTGTCAAGGTGTTGTTCGAAGTATGGCAGTGATTTAGCGGAAATTTTCAGTGTTGTTCTGGGACTGTTCCAATGATAAAGATTTGCGAGATCTCGAAAGTTTTCTCGAGAACAGTGCCAAAAGATTCGGAGTTTGAAAAAAAAATTATTTGATTACGTCAAAGATATGAAAATATAATTTTTTTCATTTTAATAACGAACGATTTTTCTTCCTTGGGAACTAATTTATCATCAAGGAGGCCGCAATGAGAAGTCTCTGGGAAAGTGAGCCTTTTCCTAATTTTTATTTAATTTACAATTTGAATTCAAGGAATTTTCGTCCAGGGAAAAACTTAGAATTATATCTCCAACATTTTTTGTGAAGTGATGAGTTTATTTGGAACAGTCGGAATGTCCAAACCTTAATTTTCAAAAGACACTTATATAAACTTTCAAAGACATTTTATCACTTTTCATTTTTTTTTTCAGTCAAGTCAATAACGTGCCGAAAGAAACGAATATGTATCCTGGTCGTAATTTTATCATGCTGTAGCGCCGTTGTTTCCGCTGGAGGTTTTCTTTTTTGGTTTCTGTTCTGAACTATGTTAGACTTGAAAGAAAAAAGAAGATAGAGCTTTTTTTACATGTTGAATCATGGCCGGGCCTGCCTAGCCTGCGCTTCGGGCCTTCATTTCAAAAAAAAGCCTGCGCGGGCTCGGGCCAGGCCGGCCTTCGAAAAAATAACCTTTATTTCATTAAAAATATTTCACCGAAAAACTGTTTTTGCATGTTGAATCATAGTTTCTGATAACTCTATGAGGAAAAATAAGCAAAAAGACCACTTTTCTCGTTTAAAAGGCGAAAAGTTCAACAAGAGGAAAGTTTGAGCTTTTTGGACCGGGTCGTCCATTTTTGCTTGAGGCCCTTCTAAGGCCCAATTTCTGAGAAGAGCTTGATTGAATATTTGATTTCAAGCTAGAAAATTTTCAGATGACTGCTGCAAAAGATCCATGTGGGCATATCCTTCGGGAAATGCCATCCCACCGGAGTGCGAGCTCCTTAATTGCACCGAAGGATCGATCCACATCGAAAATCCCAACCCTTCACATCCACTCGTTTTGGATTTTCTGTCAAGAGCCACAAAAACCGGCTCCATCACCATAATAAACGGCCCATATTTTGGAATAAACAACACGAATTTAGAAGAAATTGTTCACAACGGTCCCGGTAGGTTTTTTTTCGGAAATTATTATTTTTTAGTATACCTTTGGACCTCAATCTTCATAGGCTACAAATTTTGAATGTCAAATCGTCGCCCAAGCCTCGCCATTTATGGCGGGATGAGCCAATAAAAGAGCGAGCCATCCATAGAGCCTTTTTTAAGTGACGTCATTCTACCTGAAAGCAAAAATCTGAACATTATATAGAACGTTTGAAGCTGGAGAGGCCCGAAATTATTCCGCAAAATTCGAAATTTTCTCTGATTCTCTAAAATTTATTTGTCTTCCTCCCTATTTGACCGCTCGTAGAGAAATTTTTAAAAACACATAAGTTTTTTTATATTATCCTTTTTTTCATTCAAGTCATCTTTTTCTCTGAATTTACCAATTAAAAAAACGAGTTTTTTTATATTTTTTTATTAAGAGTGATTAACGAATCTTTTTGTCTAAAAAAACGCAGATTCATCTTATTTTTTTATGTTCTATTATACATTTTCCAGGTCCCGCTATACACCTGAAAGATTCGGGTCTCGACGCGATGACAGCCTTTCCGAATTTGAGCAGAATAACAGTGAAAGATCCTCTTCGTTATTGCGAAAATTGGGATCTTTTGGTTCTCGATGAACCGAATGATCAAGGTTCGTGGGATTGGCTGGTGACCATTGCGAATGAGGTGGCGATTATCGGATTTTTCAATTTGTTGAGTTTGATTTTTTAAAGACTCTGAAAGTTTGTAACAATCCGACGACTACAACGGCCGCTTTTTCGTCTACTTCTCAAAAACCCGTGGCTTTCGAGCCCGCTTCGAATGCTACGAAACTCGACGAAAAGGCCGAAAAACGCCCGAAGAGTTGTGTCGATTGTAAGTTTAGAAGTGTTATAAGCTCAAAGTGAATTTTCCTTCATTGGACGCGGTTTTGAATTCTGATAAAAATATAAGCTTGAAAAATGCCTAAAAGGGTTTTTATTTTACGAAACTAGCTTTTCCGATTGAAACTGAGCTCATTTTCAAATGGTGTAGCCGATTCCGCAATAGCTTGTCAAAGACAAAATTTCTTGCAATTATTTTATTTTCGAGTTACGACGCTTCAAAAAATTTTACAAACGCATTTTTTCTAGTTTGCGAAAACCAATGATTCATAACTTTACTATGAGGCGCAATAAAAAAAATTTTCTGTTTTGGAATGAAATCAGAATATTCTAATGGCCTTCAGCGTAATTTCAATTAAACCTCTGACCGGGGATTCAAAAACCTCTCCTTTTTAGGTATTTAAAAAAAACTTTTTCAGTTGAAATTCCACTTTTCTAGTGATTTTATACTCATCAAAAGTCCCATCGTATAGTCTGTTCAGTTTTTGAATGTCAAGTACAATGACGTCGTTCGAGAACGCTCTATGGATGGCTCGCTCTCTGATTGGTTTATCGCGCCATTAGGGGCGGAGCTTAAGCGATGACTTGACATTAAAATCTGAACAACCTATAAATCGAAACCATTCCGTTATATTCAAGTTTTTTCATTGTTGGAATTTTCAGCCAAAATACTGATCGCACTTGTAGTGGCGATGGTCGTGCTCCTTCTCGCCTTTTTGCTCGTCTTCTCCTTCGCCTTGGTTCTTTTCATCTCGCGACGTCGACAAAACGCCAAGATCGCCTCGCAGCGTAAGAAAGAAATAAACTAAAACAAGGAATCGCTATAGCGTTTCAATTGGGATTTCCTGATAAATTTGCTCAAAATGTATTTGATGAATTGGAAATGAATCCGAATAGTGGCAAACTAGGCAAACTTTTAGTTTAGGAAATTATTGATTTTGGTAGAATGAGAATTGAACTTTCGGGTCAGGAGAAAATTGAGCATAAACTTTGGAATTTCGAATAATTTCCGTTTTCCAAAAAGGGCTTTTCTGGACTTTCCTTTTTGATCAAAAAAAAAGATCTTACCTTTTTTTTCGATATTCCGATAATGTTATAATTTCGATACTCGTATACTTTATAAGGAAAATGTGAATCAATACATTTTCACAAAAATTCGAAAATGGCAAAAAGAAAGATTTTGAAATTTTCACAAGAAGGACTAATCGGACTATTGGTACGAAAATTCTTCAGATTTTGGTAATTTTTTTCTATTTCTGTGAGAAAGTTCTATTTTTCGTATGTAAAATGGCAATATAAGCGAAAAAAACAAAAAAACCTTATAAAACCTCAATGAAAATAGGATCTTGGGGGGTTTTTGAGATTTCCTATTGACTTCTGAATGAGACTAGGTTCACTATAGGCAGGTTTTCAGGCTGATTATGAATCTGATCTTAAAAACTGCCACGGACGTCTCTGAGAAAAGTTAGGAGCGCTCAAAAGTTTCAGAATACGTTTTTTTTCCATTTTTGATCTGAATTTTATAAATTTCCTAGAGAGAGGTCAAAAAACTACGTTAGAATAACTGCGAATTTCAAAGATAATTTTAATATACAATTCTTGATAAACAATTGCAGTTTCGTACGCGACCCAAATCATGAACTTGATGATTAATGTACAAGCGGGAAGGGACAGAATAATTTGTGAGTTTTTCAAAGGTCATTTCCAAGTTTGTATTGTTCTTTTTTCAGTGGAAACGGTCAATTCGGACGCGGTCCAAGTGATAGCCCAAAAACTAGGTGAATTTCAATTTTTGATAGTAGTCCAGGTTTTTTTTTCCATCACATGAATAGATTTTGTAGGGAACTAGCGCTGATATCTGAAAAAAATTGGAAGAAAAAATATTATAAAGTCTTTGAAGAAGAAAAGAATCGAGTTCTTTGGATAACACACAAAAATCTTTTTGAATTGACTATATAGCTGATTCACGGCTGGCTTGAGCCATCGAAAAATGGGTCCTGACACGATGAGAAGAGAGACAGTGTCTGGTTGGTGGAGAGCGCAGACAGGAAACGCCCCTTTAGCGTCCCAAGCTGGATGTAAATCAGATATATAGAAAATCTTTATTCTGAATTCTGTTTTTTTTTTTCTGACCAAATTCTGCAAAGCTCCCTTTTATCCAAAAAAAAATCTCAAAGTCAAAGCTCTGTGAAAATTTTTAAAGTTAAGCTTTTTCAGATGAAATAAGCCCTCCTTCTCTCAAAGAAAAAAAAAAACTAACAAGTGTATTCTTCGGCAATACATTTTAAAAATCTTCATTTAGCTTTTTCTGAATTTCAGTGAGAAAAGTCGGCTCTTGGCAAACGATGACGTCGACGCGCCTGTCGAAAATCAAAGCCGATCAGCCCTTGGATCCTCAGAAGGACTTTAATTTCCCCGAGGGGAAGTCTCTCCGAACACAAGACGTCCTCGCAATATGTGCACCTCGTCAGCAAACCGCCGAATATACCGAAGCTTTGGACAAATACGAAACAATCCTCAAAGCCCACAAAGCCGGCCGGAAGTACTACGAAGCGCCGAAAGACACATCAAGGATATCGGAGACGCGTCAGAGCAATAAGAAATTGGCCAAAGTTTTGAAGAAGCTCGAGCCGAGAAGACAACCGGCAGTCCCGCCGAAAAATCGCCCCAAAGCCGGCGAAGATCTCGTCGAGAAAAAGAAAATCGATCCCTTGGTGAAGCCCATCGAATCGGTCAACAAGGAGAAATGCAAGCCGTTGGTTTTGTCGACGGAGCCTGGGTTTAGAGCGAAGTTCGATCCCAACTACAAAGCTCTCCGTGAGTTTTATACTTCTGGCAAGTGGATTTTAATACTCGGAGGCATACGTCGGCTATATCCCACTTCCGGGGTGCGGCCTACCCCCCGAAAAGTGCGGCCTACTGGGAAAAGCTGTCTCGAAGGACCATTTAGGGGATCCTATAGGGGTGCAGTAGGGGTCCTTCAGTATACCTCCCTAGAGGGACTTTTTTCACCCTATAGGACCCACTACAGCTTTTCCCAGCACTTCAGTATTTTTCCAATTTTTTTGCATGCAAAAGGCATCCAGCTGATATATGCTCGGAGGGAAAATAAAAGTAGAGCCTCTCCAATTTTTGATTAGTCTCATTGCCCGCTCGTTTTCTAAGGGTTTTTAAATTTTTTTACTTTCCAAAGTTCGGAAATTTGGAACTCTGAGGATCACTGAAAAAGTTCTCAAAAAAACGGTATTTTTTTGAAAAAAAATTACAACTTTGCTCGGAATGGTCCAAAAAAAGATGAAAATTGATATTTTTTTCGATCTTCTAATTTATTACAATGGTTTTTCGATATTTTTTTCAGCTTTATCATGGCTTTTTTTCGCTTTGAGGCCTGTAAAAGGAAGACTAGTGAAAAAAAGAATTTTTTTACCAAAAAAATTTGAAAAGCTGAAGTGGAATAATTTTAATAATTCGGAGTTTCATGTCATAAAAATTGGAAGAAGTTTTTCTGTTTTTTAATTTTTCAACTTTTACTTTTTTTCACAAATGAGTTTCTGAAAACTTCAAGAATTCCTCTGGAAATTTTTTTAAAGAGTATATTTTTCCAGACGACAATATGACGATTCTCGGACTTCTCTGCGATCAGATGCAGAATTTTGTTGAAGTTCACGGGGAAGGTTCCTAAAAACGAGTACTCAATAAGAAAATGAGGATTTCAAGTTCTGACTGTTGTGAAGACGGTCGTGGAACAGACGGCGGCTTGGAACGTGGCCCGCGCTTTGGACTATGCTCAGAAAGATAGGAAGTACCTGGCAGGGAAGGTCAGACGCTCGCCCTTAGACATACGGGATGCGACTGGCAAGATTGCCAGTCAGGCCGTCTTAGATCCGACCAGTTCGTTTTAGACAGCTCGAAAATGGTTTTTTGAATCATTTGTAGACAATGAAGAAAAAAAAAGGTATAAAGATCTAGTTGAAGAATTAAAATCTTTCGCTATGTTAAGCGACAATGTTCCTTTAATAGTGCTACATTTTCCGATCTTTTCGTTCAAACCATACCCGATGGACAGCAGCCATCGAAAAAGGGTCCTGACACGATCACAATGAAAAAAGAGATAGTGCCTAGTTAATGGAGAGCGCAGACAGTGCCCCGTCCCTCACAGTCTCAAGCTAGACGTGAATAGACTATAACAGTTAGAAGAAGGATTCAAAGGATGTAGCGCTATTAAAGGATCATCGTCTTGCGCGATATAGTCCGTTTTTCGCGACTTGAAAAAGGCGCGACTTCTCTGCGCCCCTCTCATGTTGACGTACTGTTTTCACGTTTCTCTGACCTCCACGGTTAGGGAACTTAAACACGCGAAAACTGCCAAGTCGCGGCGGACGGACTGTAAAACATTGACGCTAAAGATGTGGCGGACGGAGCTTCTGCACATTGAAATTCCGAACAGACTATATCTAGTTCTGTAACTTCGTTCTCGCATTATTTTAAAGGAGGAAGATGCCTTTAGAGTTAATTCACAAGCATTTTTTCATGAAGGTTCAAAAAAATTCTCGAAACGATTTGTGAAGGAGCAAAAGAAGATGGTCCTCATAAATGATTCTCGCCTGCCTTACGCCATCGAAAAAAGGGTCCTGACGCGATAAGAAAAGAAATAGCGCCTATAGCCTGTTCAGATTTTTAATGTCAAGTGCAATGACGTCATTCAAAAACACTCTGTGGATGGCTCGCTCTCTGATTGGTTTATTGCACCATTATGGGCGGAGCTTGAGCGAAAACTGGACATTCAAAATCTGAACAGACTATAGTTGGTGGGGAGCCTAGACAGGCCACGCCATTTTACTTTCCAAGCTAGCCGTGAATCAACGTTATCCTAACCATTTCTCGCTTTTTTTTAAGTCAGCTGTAACTTATAATTTAGTAGAAAAATTAGCGAATTTTCATAAAATAAGTGCTGGGACGATGATAATTGGTAAGACTGTAAACTCATATTTTTTATTAATAAGCTTGTGAGAATGAAATTTGCATTGTTAGCACATTTTCGAAAGCCTGAATATAGCTGATTCACGGCTGGCTTGAGCCATCGAAAAGCGGGTCCTGACACGATAATGCACGAGATAGCGCCTTTCTCGTGGAGAGCGCAGACAGGCCACCCCCCTTAGCGTTTTAAGCTGACCGTGAATCAGCTATACATCATAGCTGTATAGTCTGTGTACCACGACTTAGAATTTCACGGAACGACATTCCGCTGATCCGCTGCGCGCCTTTGCGAACCTTGGACGCGCCTTTAAGTTTTTTTTTTCTTTTATGAAGGCAATCTACTTTAATGTGCTCCCACAGCAATAACAATCAATTGAGAGCGTGACCTAGATTCGAAAGACGCTTCGCGAACGCACGCAGCGGAATGTCGTTCCGGGAAATTTCAAGTCGTGGCACACAGACTATAATACCCTTCGAACTTTTTTTTTGAATTCGTTTTTTCAAGTAGATGAAAATTCACTAGTTTTTAGACATTTTTAAACTCTACTTCATATGAAATCACACTCTCCAGTGTTCCACAACGACTTTGTCGAGCTTCTCGAAAAATGCCCTCCCGAAGACAAGAAGCTCCTCGGAATGCTCGAAGAAGAGAACAAAAATCGGGCTCTGCGACTTGCCGCCGCTGGCAAAAATTACGCTCTGTACCATAATGGCTAGTTTTTTTTAAGAAGTTCCGAATACACTATACTTGTAGCTCCTTAACTTGAAGATCTCGAAACAAGAAAAAAGATTTTCAGTTCGGACAAAGTTGGGCGACGCCGTCTTGCCCGGCGAAACACTGGCCGACGCCAATAAACGGCATTATTGTAAGGATTTCGTTTTTGAAGGCATTTTCTAGCCGATTTCTGAAGATTTGCTTCGGATTTTCAAATATACTCATAAAACGGCGCATTGATTGAGAAAAAAAAACTCAACTTTAAATCTCGCGTCAAAAAATTCACTCGGAAAAATCCAATTTTCAATTCGCGCCTCTACTTAGGAACTCCAGAGTGATCCCTATTGGGTGAACCTTAGGACCCCTCCCCTCTAGGGACCACTTTACCAACCGCTATATGGACCACTAAAGATCACCTTGATTTTACCCCTATAGGGACCACTTTCTCGGATCCTATAGGAGCTGTTTCCCCCGAACCTCTATAGTGATCACTTTAAAATTCTTAAGAGCCGTAAATTTGTAGCTGATTCACGGCTGCTTTGGGCCATCGAAAAAAAAGTCCTGACACGAAGAAAAAAGACAGTGCCTGGTTGGAGGAGAGCGCAGACAGGCCACGCCTCTTTGGGCCCAATGCTACCCGTGAATCGGCTTTACCGAAATTGCATACCGTAATATACTTTTCACAGGCAGTCATATATAGATGGCTCACGGCTGGCTTGAGCCATCGGAAAAGGGTTTTGACACGATAAAAGAAAAGATAGTGTCGAGCTTGTGGAGAGCGCAGACTGGCCACGCCTCTAAGGGTCCCAAGTTAGCCGTGAATCGACTATAAAGCTTTCTTTCCGGAGGTGTGGAAACGATATAAAAGTTTGGATCGGAAAAAAAAATGATAGAGGAACGTAAATTGACTTTTTGTTTAAGTTGAAGTTTGTTTGTTTGTTTTTTCCCGTCTTAGCCTGTCCCGACTCTGGGGGTCAAGTAGAATGATGTCATTCCAAATCGTTCTGTAGATGACTCGCTCTTCGACTTTTTTATCGCTCCATAAGGGGGCGGAGCTTGAGCGACGACTTGATACAAAATCTGAACAGACTTCTTCTTCTTCTTACGCCTTTGTACCGCTTGAGCGGCGTCGGCGCCCCAAGTCGATTAGCCGAGGTCCTATCCTGATGATAATCAGTGGACTGGCTCCAGTGACATATCCGTCTTTGTGTGTGACGGCTGGGGATTATGAAGTCGTGGTTTCCCACTACCAACATTCCTTAAACCCCTTGGTTGGGTCAGGGCGGGGATCGAACTTGTGACCCTGTGGACCGTAGACAGGCACACAACCTGTTGCGCTACGGCGCGCCCCAAAATCTGAACAGACTTCACTTGATTTATATCTAAAAGGAAAAAAAAATTTCAAGTAGACCGCTGGGAACTGAAGAAACTCTAGGAGTTGGTATCAGCTTTTTAAAACTCATTCCTTACTAACCGTTTTCCTTTGAAACAGTTTTGAAAGAAGGCTATTTTTCAGACGAACAAACACGCCTTCGAGAAATCGCCAGCCTCGTCGATGAACGGTATCATCGTAATCTTCCCAATCAAAGGCCGAAAAAAAGTTTCGTTGAAGAATACAAGTCACTAGATAAGGTGTTGCAAAAGAAGCCGAAGGAGAAGAAACCGAAAGAAAAACAAAATTCGAAGGTCAAAGCCAAGGGATCGAAGAATTTAAAGAAGGAGAAATCCAAGGACCTTACGAAAGAGAACAAGAAAAAGACGACAGACAAAGCAAAACTGAAAGAAAAGTCTAAGGACCCTTCTAAAGATAATCTAAAAAAGGCAAAAGACAAGGTAAACTTGAAGGAGAAATCCAAAGACCCTTCCAAAGATAACAAGAAAAAACCGAAAGAAAAGGCGGTCTCAAAGGAAAAGTACAAGCAGCCCTCTAGAGATAAAAAGAAGGAGCCGAAAGAAAAAATGGTATACAAAGAGCCCTCTAAAGATAACAAGGAAAAACCAAAAGAAACGAAGATTTCAATAGAAAAGTCAAAGGAGCCTTCTAAAGATAACAAGAAGGAGCCGAAAGAAACGAAGATTTCGATAGAAAAATTCAAGGAGCCCTCTAAAGATAACAAGAAGGAGCCCAAAGATAAGGCAACGTTAAAGGAAAGACCCAAGGAGAAAACTAAAGAGAAAGTGAAATCTAAAGATCAAGAGAAGAAGGAAAAACCGAAAGACGTTAAGAAGTCGATTTTGAAGGATTCGAAAGAAGCCCTCAAGAAGACAAAGAAATCGGAAGACAAGGACAGAAAATGAAGAACTGACTTTTCCTCTTCGATTCACTGTATCTTTTTTTTCGTTTTTAATTCAATTTCGCCCCATTACTTGAATGAGTTATGTGTTCCTTTTTAGGTCTTTCATTTTATTTTTTTCGGTTTGAGACATGTGAAAGGATATCGTTGATCGCCCTCGAACAAGGAGTATTTTTCCTAAAGAAACAGAAAATCTGACCTTTTCTCTCATTTAACTGCACTTTTTTTCACAGTACTATTAAATTTTGCGCCGATCTCTTTTGATACTTGAAGAATAAATGAACTTTTTAATTATTTTACTTTCAAGTTTTTTTTTCTGTTGTTTGATATACCAGTGAATATCGACACATGGCTTCTCGTGAACCATTTTTTTTTTCTCTTACGGTGTTTTTTGAGCTTAAGCAAGCTATCTTCGTTCTCAGAGCTCCGATGAAACTCTACAATAAGACTAATTTTTGAAGTTTTTGTCAGAGTTCTCAAAACGGGAAAAGTTTACCGCCATAAACAAAAAAGGTTTCTACTTCTCAACTTTTTACATCAATAACGTTTCGAATTTGCCTTTTTTTTCTCAAGATTATTGAATTTTATCCTGTTCAAAGTTGATATTTCTTTAAAAAAAACGCTTCTGCTCAAATATTTTTTTAAAAGAGTTCTACCGAGCCGAATCGCGCTACAAAGTAATAAAGAGAAAGTTTTTGAGAGTTCCAAGCTATTTTAGTTCAATGGAAAAATTTTCAGGAATTTTTTTCAAATGTCGCGGTTGTTTCCAAGAAGTTAAGAGGCCAAGAAAATGGAATTTTTGAAAATTTCGACAGTCAGTCCGGATTCCATCCATTGCTCCATTGTGCTGAGGTTGTTTCTCATTTTGAAATCATATCCATCTTTTTCATTTATTTTCAAAGATGGTCAGTATTTAAATAAACTGATCATTGGGAAAGAGGAAGAGAAGTATTCGTTCAACGGTGCGGTCTATTCACGGAGACTGGTTTCTATTTTTCTTTTCCATTCTGTAGGGATCCTTTCTTCAATGGCCCATCGTTAATCAGGTATAAACATACCAATAAATTGCTCGAAAAAAGTTGTTTCTTTTCGTTCAAGGTTCTTTTTAGCACGGTATTCCAGACTTCTCAGCCTCAAATAATCTTAAAGCGTATCTGGGCAGAAAATCTTTCCGAAAAATTTCACCTTTTTTCGTCGATTCTCTTCAAGATTACCCAACTTTATAACATCCTTATCACCTCACGACAATTCCCGCCAAACGCCAGCTCTCTTTCCAAACTTCACATTTTTCCCCTTCACATGATAGCTGAGCATAAGAAAACCTCCTTCTTGTGTAAAAATTCCCCATAATTTATTTTGTTTTTCATGAATGATAAGATGTTTGAGCGCAGACGTGAGATTACTTCCGTTGAGAGAAGACTTGGTCAGTAAATTCGAGTAAATTTGTGTTAGAAGAACGAATCCAGATCTGAAAATCGAAAGATTGAATGAACTCGGAAGAATAAGAATAACTGACCTTTTTGGCGGCACATTCTGAGAAAGTGTCAAATTCTCAAGCTGATTTTGTCGACGGCCTGAAAAAAAGGTCGAATTTATAAATAAACTGGGAGTCGAAGTTGCTAATTTTTAGCTTTTTATGAAAAATGTGCAACCCCCGATATTTTCGCGGTCTTTTTTACAGGGGGTTGCCTTAACAGGGCTGTAAAAACTTCAAGTGGTCATTTAAGAGAAGGGGGTTTGTGCTAATCGTTTCTGAAATGTCGTTTATAATAGAAAAAATGAAGTGTTTCTATGAAAACAGCTTAAGGTTGCTGAACTAAAAAGGGGCTTTTGGCTCACCACTTCATGTTGGAAAAGAGAAAAAAAGGTTTACCTCTCACTCCGTCGCGCTTCTCCTCAGCCACCCATCGCCAGTCGAAAACGAGTAAATGAGCTTCTTTGGACTTCAATCGCCACGTTGATTTTCTTCCTCTTTTCTTTTTTCCAAACAATTTTATCTTAGTTTGACATCTGAATGACGTATTCCAATGAACTTCGAGTTGAACTTAACGAGAAAAAATAGAAACGTCTAAAAGCTACCGTGATAGACGTTCCTATGAGAGTCAGTTTCTACTTAGCTGTCCGAAGGAGCGCCGCTGTCCGCTGGAGGCCGAACAACATCCTTTTATGCTTATAAGTGAGGATTTCAGGGCTTTGATGACCTTAGAGTCTTATTTATTCCTTGGAACTAAAAGAATAATATGAGATCTAGGGATTATTTTTCGCTTTGAGTTATTCCCTTGAAACTTGTATTCAAATTTAGACCAGGAACCAAAATGTAGATTTCGCGCTAATTGAACCTTTATCTCTCCAGTCCTGTTCTATAATTTTTCTATTTCTCATTATCCTCGTATGTGACTGCAAAGCTTCCTTGTCCGAAATCGAAGTCGCTCAGAAGGACTTCAATTTCAACTGTTCGAAACATATAAAAAAAACGTTTCAGCGCCGTTCAATCCTCCATCGAAAAACCATTTTCTCGTACTGCTCATGGAGGAAAGGCACTATGTCCACGGTCTTCGTGTAAGTTATTATTTTTAATTCGATTTTTGCAGTTCCTTACTCATAAATTTTAATTCAACGTTTTCAGGAGAAAAACGAAACGAAGACGAAACACGGTCCGGCGGCCACATTTCACCGATATTATTTTATTTAAAAAAATAAACTAAATAATTAGTTTTTGGTCCTTTGTCTTTATTGGTGGTTCAAGTTCGGTCTTCTTTAAATTTCTTCTGGGGCAGTTTTTGGCGGGACTTATGCTTTCCCTCAAAGTTGGCTTTCTTTCAAATCTCTCACACTCAATCTGAAGTTCATATTGGCGTTTCTATAGCTGATTCACGGCTGGCTTGAGCCATTGAGAAAAAGGTCCTGGAACGAAAAGAGATGAGACAGTGCGCTGGTTGGTGGAGAGTGCAGACAGGCCACGCCTTTTTGCGTCCCAAGCTAGCCGTGAATCGTCTGTATGTAGTTTATTCGAAGAATTTCTTCGGAGTTTTTTCTTGCCGAAGTTTTAATCATTTTCGTATGATCTGTTCAATCTCTGTTGCTGAAATCTTCCAATAAGGGTAGAAACGTTTTCACGGAGGCTTTCAGTGTTAATTCGGCTCATGTGAAACCTCTGCGCCCTAAATAGCCCAGCAAGAACTTGTCATTTATTTTTTTTCAAAGTTTTGATTGCAATAATTGAAAAAAGATCGGAGAAAATATCCACGGCAAGCTCTTGAGAATTTCCTGCTTCAAGCAAAGCTGCTACGTTCAAAGATTTCTGAATAATGCGGATAGTGGAACTTGAATAGAAAAAAAAAACACACAGAAAAGTATTTTTTGAAAATCAGTGTATAAAAAATAATGTCGATCAGAAAAAAAGTACCCTTCATGGATTTATAAAGACTTTGAGCTTGCGCAAAGTCATATCTGGTATTTTCTCCCCAGATTTATCCTGTTTCATCAAGTTTTGTTGCTTTCGTACTTCCGAACACATTTTTTGTTCGAGAAAAAGGCATTGAACGCTAAAAGCAAAACATTTCGATTTTCGAAAAGCTTTCTCGTAAACTCTTATCTCTCTTTCAATCAATTTTATCTCACTCGGACATCAAAAATGACGTTTTTCAATGAACTTTTAGTTGAACTTACATTAGAAAAAAGATGGACTTCAGAAAAATAACGAGATCGACGTTCCCAAAAAAGTCAGTTTCTATGAAAGCGGGCCAAGGATCGCCAGCTTCAAATGATGGGTAAGGATTTAGTATTGTTTGGGTTCTACTCGGCAAAGATGGCGCACGGTGCATTCTGCTTTTTTGCACTCTGGTGCGAAACTGGAGTCTGCGCCGTGCAGTTTTGGTGCTTTTTTGGTGTCGCACTGGTGCAGCACGCTAAAAGCACTGATTTGACACCTTTGCACCAAAAAGTCACCAAAATCGCACGGTGCAGACCTCAATCACGCACCAGAGTGCAAAAAGCAGAATGCACCGTGCGGCATCCGTGCTGAGTAGTTTGATCGATCCTCTTCATATAGGGGATCTTTATCAACTGATTGAACAATTGAATCTCTCATCCACTTTTTTTTTGTTTTTAGCAAAAAGGGTTTAATAAGTCCCTACGAGTGAATTTACTGATATTAGGAATGAAATAAGTGGAAGAGATTTGGATCACAGTAGACGGAAGGGAAACGTTAGAAAACAGCTCTCCGTTTCTGAGCGAGTCGAGAAATTCTTTGAAAGGGGTGGTAGCCGTGTTCAAGTTGAGCCTTTCAGTTCTGACGAGTCCTTTTTCCGTTGCCTACGACCATCTCAAAAGGTTGCGCGCTGCTGCCAACGCAAACGAGAAGCGGCTTCTGGATCTGTTGGAGACCGAACACGCAGAGATGTTGAGCCTCTTGCACGTCAAAGGGCTCAACTACTACTACTGGTACAAAAGTTCGTGATCCTTTTTTCTAAAATACTAGAGACGAAGTTCATTCTTTTTTCAGCGTGCACGAAATTACGACAAACGCCAAGAGAGTCCCTTCGCGACGCTGCTAAGACAGCTTTGAGTGAGTTTGATCTTTTCGTTTTGTGATTCCATCCTTCTACATATTTTAGGGCACACGCTGCGCAGATCCGACCGCTCCGAAAACGTCAGAAGACCAGAACACGAAGGACGAGAAGTCGAAGAAGACATAGAAGATGGCAATGATTTTCGTTTCAATGTTTATCCAATCGTTTTTTAAATAAATAGATTTTTTTCAATAACCTCGAAACCTTGATTTTTTTTTCTATGAAATTGGTGTTTGCAAGCATATACAGAGGTGTTCAAGAGGGGAGAAATATAGTGACTACGAGTTTTCAAGCGAATATCCGGCAAAGCAAGTTTTAAGAGGCGAAGGGAGTTCCATATGATATGTGGACCACAGAAGAACGGGCAACAGTTATTATCATCGAAGTAGAGTTGAATGAACTGGTAGCGAATCAAGTAGATATTGGAAGCAGCTTTGTCAGATGGAATATGAGGAATACATGAGTAGATCTCGCGCCGGATGATACATGGCGGAAGTCCCCGGGACCTCCATGAAATGGATTAGAGGATGTTCATAATAAATTATTATGTAACGCAGCAGTGCGCTACGCCAGATTGATGTTGCAAAGAAAGTTGGGGCGAACGCCCACAGGCGTTGGTCACACAAGAGCGCATGTTCACTTAACACAATGAGATACAAACAACCATTACATGCTAGTCAATTATTAGAAAGAAAATTTTGAGACAAAAATATATGAACGATTTTCGTAAGGACTTCGATCTCAAGTTAATTTTTTCCCTCTTCTCTTTCAATCAATTTTATTTTAATTTCACATCGAAGGCGACATTGCATAATAAAATTTGAAGTGAACTTACAGGAGAAAAAAGAAAAACGTGGGAAAAATAACGTGTTCGACGCTCCCAAGAGAGTCAGTTTCTAGCGATGGCCTTTTCCTGTCGCCCGCATTCTTCGGAAGGTGAGGATTTCGGTTATCTTTTTGTGGTGCTTCTACAGTCTGCTCATATTTTTAATGTCGAGATTTCCCTAAAGCTCCGCCCTTAATGCTGAGATGAGCCAATCCGAGGGCCACAAGGAACTTTGAATGACGTCATTGGGCTCGACATTCCAAATCTGAACACAAAAATGCAATTATGTCCATGAACGAAATAGTTTTCAATTAGGCACATTCGCTTTTCGGCGTTGATGCATTTTCAAAATACAAAGGTGAATTGAGAAGTCTATACAAATTGATACCGGGTAGCAACTTTTGAATAAGTCAATCGGCGTATGGTAATCGGTGGTCGTTTGTATGCTACCGGGTTCTATCTCTATGGTACCTGGGTCGGAGGTCGATGCAGTAGCTACCGGGTAGCTACATGACATTCGCGATTTCTTTCGAAAAGTCTGGAATTGCTTCCCGGGTCGTTATTTTTTGTTTCAGCTTCATCCAATAAGACCCTGGAAGGCTTGGAACGGTGTAAAAAAAAACCGTCCAATTTCAAATTGTAAAATCTTTCAGTTTTGATGATTCATTTTCAGTCGCCTGTTGTGGACTCGAAAAGTCGCGAGCTTCTGTTGAAGCCAAAAAGAAGCTTTTTCTGATGCTGTTGGTGACCGAAGACGCACCGATGGCGAATCTCCTGCACGCCGAAGGGCTCAACTACTTCTACAGTTCGTGTTTCCTCTTTCGTGACACTCTTCGACATTCATTGAAATAAACAACAAATTCCGCAGTCCAAGACTCGAATAAATGACAAGTATCAGATTTCAACACTCTATTTTTTTGTCTTTCAATCTTTAATTCTTTATCTAGTGGATCATACGTTTGTTTGACGACATTTGACTAAATGAGATCATTTTTCCAGACATGCGCTTCGAAAAACGGGAGAAGACTCGAAGGATAAGAGTTTGAAGGACAACCATTCGAAGGAAAAAAACAAAGCGAAGACGGCCTAGAAGATGGGATCGGGAATTTTTCTTCTTAATCTCTTTCAAACCTTTTTTTAATAGATAAATTTTTTTCACTTTTTTTCAAGCTTTGATTTTTTTGGGAAAATTTTTTTCGGGCATTATCAAAATTACTTCCTCCCTAAATTCTCGATTTTTTTGAGAGCTACTGGGTAGATACTTCAAGGGTTGTACTCTTCTCGAATACTATCTCTATGTTACCTGGATACTATGGCTATTCCTCCTGAAATTGGCGTTTTCTACCAGGCAAACTGACGTGTTCTACCGGGTGGTTGTCTCATCATCATCATCATCATCATCATTTATTCAATACGAATAATAATACAGTTCAAGGGCCGAAAAAGACCTCTAACAGAACCAATTTTTCAAAAAAAGGGAAAGTTAAACATTGAAAACAGCAACAAACCGTTTAAAAATTAGAAGATATTTTAAGAAAGTCAGGTCTTTTTTCGGAGTAGGCTAATAAGGTCTCGAAACGGTTGAAAAAGAGAAAAAAACCTAGTAGCGAACTCAATTGTCAGGTAGAATCCTCACTAAAGTCATCAAAAAGCTTCGAAAATTTTTGGAATACTTCGCCGTTATTCACGATCCTCATATAGTCTGTTCAGGTTTTTTTGAATGTCAAGTCGTCGCTCAAGCTCCGCCCATAATGGTGCGATAAACCAATCAGAGAGCGAGCCATCCACAGAGCGTTTTTGAATGACGTCATTGCACTTGACATTAAAAATCTGAACAGACTATACTCCATTAGGAATACCGAAAAAAAATTTTAGCTCAGAAAATTCGGATTAGCGGACCCGACGTGTGTACTTTCAGATATCACGAATTTTCTTGATCATCCATGGAAAAAGTGTATAGCTATTAAAATATTGTGAGTCCTCGGCTTGGCCATGCCGGGACCCCATCGGTAGTTTCGATGTGGTCGAATATAGACTGATTATATTGAAATAACTTCATTAGTCGAATAGAAAATATTATATAATCAAATTGACCTCAGGCCGGGAGGATTTCGACCCAGTTGAAAGTCGTCCCTGCCTTGTACAGGTAGGGGGCGGTCTTCCCCTGCGTCTCTGGCCTCTGCCAGGGGAATTACTTCACAATATAACCAAAAATTGAATTTGAAAATTTTTTCAAATAGAAATACATCTGTTGTTGGCAGTGTGCTCTATCGAATCCTCGTAGATTTTGATTTATACGTAATCTCGAACTTTTTGGCTTCAGTTTTCGCAGCTATTTAATGGGTTTACTTTTCAGATTTCTATCCTAAAACCTTTTTAAATTTGGGGTTTAATAGTCTCATGTGATTAGAATTGTCGACAATGCGCCTTTCTACAGTTCCGAAGTAGTCTGAATCATTTTATCATTGCGGAGTAGAAAAGAAAATTGAACTTGAGAACAACCGAGATCCCAAAGTTTAAGAAAATGACGAGTGGGAGAAAATTCAACGCGACGAGTTGAGTCCACGAACAGTTTATTCCTATCTTCTATCTCAAGCGAATGAAGAACGTCTTGGAAAAGGCCACCCGTCTCGTGGGAAGAAGGCGATCGAAAGAAGAGCCGCAGGTATTACTTCAACTATTTTCTTGTGAACCCAAAGGGGCAGGACATGAAGTAGCGAAGTTAAAAGTCATTCTTGTTAAGGGACACTTTGAATCTTCCATGAAAGCATCTTTGTGTGGTTTGAGATACTCGAATGTTCCCTAAAGACGCCACTTTGCTACTTCTTGCCTAAACGACTCAGCTCTCAGCTTGTTTTTAAGCACCAAATACTTAAGTGACCCCTTAGAACATTTATTTGGCTCATTGGTAGTCTTGTGAGTTGAAAGGCTCAGAGGTGATCGATCTTGAATCAACTTCACAATGACAGTGAAGACGGAAATTCTGATAGTTATCTGAAACATAGCTCAGAGCTGCATTATAGAGTCCTGAATTGAACCCAAAAAGATATTTTCTTCTTCTTAGTTAGCAATTAGATATTACTCATTTCGCTACATCTCGATTGGAAAGCGAAAAAGCATTTTCTTTTTGTTATTTATGCTAAAATCAAGATGCATATATGAAGAATCTCAGAAATTAGTAAAAAAAGATGGATTATTGCGAAACTCTAGTTATTTCGGTTCTTCCATTTTTGAAATTTTTTCACTGTAATCGGCGGAATTTACAGAGGAGGCATTTTCGTCTTCATCTGTGGGTCCCGTGGTTTTCGTATCGAGGTGAGTTGAATCCCTTCACATTGAGAGAAGTATTGAATACTTTCAGGAATTGTCCAAGTGAAGAAAAAAGGTTATGACCAAAAAAAAAGCAACGGCTTTCAATCCACTCCACCGCAGTTTTTCCCCCATCTTCATTTATTTTAATTTTAATAAACAGCTTAGAAGAAACCTTGTTCAACGGTCTGAGAAAAATTTGTTGGGTCGAACTTCTACTTCGAAATGAGAGAAAGAAGCTTGGAAGCATCTGATTGAAGGTCTTTTGATGTTCCTTGCCAGCCACTATATTATATTGCAAAGTCTTCGGAGGAGAATTTCAAACTTCCTTTTTTTTTGGTGGTATGAAAAAAACACCAGCGAAAATTTAAACGACGACTTTTCCGATTTTTTCATATCGCTAGGGAACTTTCCGACGGCCACCTTTCCGACGAATCTTTTTCAATTCAATTTGTTTATTTTTCGCAACGTCGGGATGGTATGGTGATGTTGCAGGGAGGGAAAAAGACCACTAGGTGGATTAACTAACCCCACCCTGTGAAGAAAGTTTTTTTGTGTAAGAAAAGAAACATAGAACCATAATAAGTAGATATTTAAAACCAAGTTGATCATGGCACAAATCTGTGAACACTTGAAAGAATATGCTCGACGCCAACATCTTCTGCATACACTAAAAACATGTCCTTAAATTTTTTCTTGTCTTCCTCTGCCAATAATTCATGTTCAATGTCATTCCAAACATTAGTAATGCGATGTGATAAGAAATTGAAGAAAACCAGTGAAGGTTTCGTTTTTATTAATTTAAAACCATTTCCTCTGAGCTGACTGGGACGGTCAAAGATGTTATGTACCTGGATGGGAGAGTCTGACCAGCACTTATTATGCAAAAACTGATGTGATAATACCAGATCCTTAACTAAACGCCTAAACCAAAGAGGTTGAAGACCTAAAAGTTTTAACCGTTCATTATATTCCATTCTTGGGAAAAGGCGCTTAGTGAAACGCCTCTGGACCGATTCTAATCGATCAATATCTGACTTTGTCAATGGACACATTAGTTCCGAACCATACTCTAGAATGGGACTTTTTTTCTCGATAAATCTTCGTTTCAAATCTCCCTATATAAAGTAGGTAGTTGGTTAATGATTAAAACACAAAGAAATAGAAAAAAAACAATGTTTATAAATGTTTTATAAACCGAAAAACTTAAGGGAAAAAAGTCGGAAAGGGATCCGTCGGAAAGGTGGCCGTCGGAAAGTTCCCTAGCGATATGAAAAAATCGGAAAAGTCGCCGTTTGAATTTTCGCTGGTCTTTTTTTCACACCACCTTTTTTTTATTGAAATGATCTCTAGACTTTTCCTAGTCGAGCCCATGTCGACAGATCGCCGTCATTTATTCATTTTGTTGAGTTAGAAAGAACAATTTTCGGGCAGCACAATCCTTGAGCTTTCATTCACATATATATATATATTCATGTCGACTCTCTTCCTTTTTTTTTATGAAACTTTTTCAGCGTCGCCATTTTAGATACATTGGTAAAAGACCTCCTCGCAGGTGAGAAACAAGGAAATGAAGTTGAACAACCGAATGAAAAAGTTTCAGCGCTTGGAAACAGCCGTTCTGTATCAGGCGACCCATTGGAAGACCAATTTGTGTAGGTATCAAAAATTAAAAATCTTTCTCGACAGTCTATCGATTTCGAAAAAAGGCACAAGAAGACTTCCAACCAAAGTGTGAAGTATGCCCCTGGCAGAGGCCAGAGACGCAGGGGAAGACCGCCTCCTACCTATAAAAGGCAGAGACCATCTTCAGCTGGGTCGAAGTCTCCCGGCCTGGGCCCATTCCCTCGATCTTTATATATTTCATTCTGATTTTTATTATTTGTACCCAATGAATATTTAATAATATAATCTGTTTATTCGACAACATCGAAACTACCGATGGGGTCCCTGGCATGGCCAAGCCGAGGACTCACAAAAGAAACCGCCACTGGAATATCTTCTCCATCCGCGAGCCCTACATTTTCTCGTGGGACCTTTTTGTTCATACTAATAATGGAGAAAGATGAAAAAAATTCAAAATTAATCTGCACCCCGTTGTACAAAAATCTCCTCAGAAAATTTTTATTTTAAAAAAGGAGGTGGCTTCTTTCGGTCAATCGCTGTGAGTGGAAGTTTCTTGTTGCGTCGGGCACTCTTCCAGCGAAGAAGTCTGAAAAAATTCTCCAGTAGACATGAGATTTTTTCATTTTATATCATAAAGTTGAAATATTTGTCACTGGGTTCTCAAAATTTTCATTGGTTCTTCGATATTTTCTTTTTTGAATTCTCAAGATTCTGTCTGAAAGTCTGGGGATTAACAGTACCTTATGATCAGGAAACGACTTTTGGAGCCCATGCGCCTTTAAAATATTCAAAAGGATCTATGGAAAAGCTATAATTGGAGGATGAAGACGAGGACAAAACAAAAGCGCTTTCTGAACAATAATTTCCGTCTGAGAACCATCTTAGAATTTTTCGAGAGTTGAACTTCTTGTTGGTATTGTTCAAGAAAATCCAGGGAAAAAATGGAATTACTAAACTGTTCACATTGATATAAACTTCACACGTTCAAAACTAACAGAGCCTCTGCAGGCCGTCGTCACTGGTTTTTCCGCTTGGGGGACCGCCGGTCGAGTCTTCGTTGGTGGCTAAAATCAAATGATGTGAAGAGGTCTTTCAAGAATGAAACTTCAACAGACAAGTTTGCGCAAACAGTGGTGTCTTCAATCAGAATTTCAAAGAGTAATTGAAAAAAACTCAGAAGAACAAAGTCATCATCCTAATCGGCTCGGCTACTAGTTTCTGAAGAGCTAGACTGTTCGAAACAAAAAGAAAGCCGCTCAAGTATTGAATCTCAGTGTTCTGAACTCGACAGAGAAATCTAATTTTAATGTTATATATTATTTTGTTACTTTTAAATGTGACTTTCGACTCGAATACTCATTTAAGTACAGAGATTACAAAAGTCCGAGTTATACCTTTTTCTTTTGTCGCTGGTCCTTGACACGATTGGCGTCCATCTTCAGTCGATTTAAAAGCGAAACTTCCACTGCTCAGCGAAATGTATGAATGAGCTTCGCATTGACTTCGGTCGTACGTGGATTTTTTCTCTTATCTCTCTTTCAATCAATTTTATTTCAATAACACATCTAAGATGACGTTGCCTAATGAACTTTGAGTTGAACTTACAGAAGAAAAAAAACACGTCTAAAAACTAGCGTGACCGACGTTGCTAAAGATTCAGTTCTTATCATTTCGTCCCCAGGATCGCCAGCTTCCCGGCATGGGTGAGGATTTTGATGCTCTTATTGTGGTACTTCTGATCCGACTCAACTCCCAGAAAACTATTGAACTAGAGGGTCTTTTTTAGATCAATGAGTGGGCTTTATTAGACTGGCTCTGGCTTTTTTAAACATGATTATCCCTTATAAGTAATATAGTGAAAAGGGACATAAAACAGCCCCGACTGACGTTGAGACATACGTGGAACTTCGAAAAACCCTTTTTTTTTCCCAAAATTGCATGCTTCGTGAGTTTCGAAGCGATGTAACTTAACTATAAAGCAAAAGTTCAGCAATCTCTTTTATTGGCTTTTTCTGGGATCAGTGAGTGGGTCCTGAAATCCAAATTCTGTCAAATTTATAACCATCTGTGAACTGAAATCAGAATACATAGTACCTCTATTCAGCGCCATTAGTGGCATTCGAGCGGTTTTTTTTCAAACTTTGAAAAAAATGAATGAACTTTTTCAGTTTTGTCTTGATATTCAAGCTAATTTTTATCTTTTCTCGCGTTTATTGTTGTTCAAAACTTTATTTTTCAGCAAGTGAAACCTGGTCGTCGTCTGGAAATCCTTCTTTGCTGTTTTGGAAAAAGGGTCTTCTCCAGGTACTTTCAAAAAATTTTCCCTAACATTTATCAAGTTTTTTTTTCAGAAAAAAGAAGAAACGAGGAAAGATTTCAAATCGTGCCCTATTTCAACGTAGTTTTTAAAATTATTATAAATAAAGTTTTTTCGTCTGGGACATCATTTACGGGGCTTCTGCTTTGTCCCAAATCCGGCTGTTTTTTGATCGCTTCGAAATGTTGTCAATCTCGTCTTGTCGGTTCCATGTTGTTTGTTCGATAACTTTTGCTGGAATGCTTTCAATAAAAGTGAAGGTTTCATTCTTCCGGTGTTATTTTAGCCGAGATCTCTGTTTTATTGAATAACTCAGCAAGGAATTCTCATTTAGTTTGTCTCAATTTAATGAAATTTCGATGGAGTTCTTCTGAAGCACCTAAACACAACCAAACGACACAATATCTTGGCTTTTTGCTTTCAAAACGAACTTTCAACAGGTCCATGATTTCTACCATGAATTCTGCAATATACAGTACCGCCCAAAAGGTTCTGAACTTTTAGTTTTTTGAGCCTAACTTTTCCCTCAGTAGAGATATCAATCTGAAAATTATTGCAGGGCATTTTGTGGGCTTAAAATACATACCCACAAATGCAAGAATATGCAAAAAAAAAATGTTGTGTCATTTTTTCGAAATTTTTTAAAATACGAATTTTCCGGATATTGAATTCAATCCACTATTTTTGTAAATAACGACATTTATTGAAGAGGTCAATGTGTATATAAGTTACACAAGTCGAATACTTGGTCGCGAAACACCGAGAACTAATCACAGCTTAGCACCAACGAGGCATAGAGTCCATCAAAGTATCGATAACCGACATCGGTATTTTCTTCCACTCTTTCTCCAATCGCTGGAAGTTTTCGAGCCCATTTTTCGCAGTTTTGGGAAAAGTTAGGCCCAAGAAACTAAAAGTTCACAACCTTTTGGGCGGTACTGTGAAAACAAGATTTTAAGCGCCACAACAAGGATCAAAGACAAAATTAATAAGATGTTCTTGTCTCACTAAAACACAACGCAAATCTGAAGACGGATCGAGAAAGGGTATCGCGAGACCCAATCTTCTACCCCGGAGGGATGGAAGGCTTGGTCGACCCCGGGGGGACTCGAACCTACGACCTCGCGGACGTTAGAAATGAGTCTTTACCAGCTGAGCTATGCTGCCCCCTTGTACGACCTCTCTTGTACCTGATGTTCTACGGGATAAATTCACAACTTCTCTGCCTAAGCCACAGCTGCCGTTCAAACACAGTTCAACTAATGAGTCGATTGCACATGTATTCTTACACTGAAGATTCAATAAACTTTTTTTTTTCTTTGAAAAACATTAGGAAGAGAATCGATGGCTTCTTCAGGACCAGCTTTCTTGTCTCTCGAACTTTTGTCCTTCGTGTTCGGAGAAGAACTCTGCAAACACCTCATTTAATCAAATTTGAAACTCCTGTTTGTGCCCAAAAAATGTAAGAAGAACAAAAGAAATGAATAAACCTTTCTGAGCTGAGTCGCCGAAGAGCTCTTCTATCGTTGATCGGAGATCAACGTACTCTGGAAAATGATAAAGTTTATTACTAGTTTTATTTTTAACATGCGAAATTTGTTTTGCCCTCAAGCTTTCAATAAGCGTCGAAGAGTGACAAGAAAGATGAAAAACGAACGTTTGTACCAGTAAAAGTAGTTGAGTCCTCCGGCGTGCAAGGGGCTCGCTACATGGGCGTCTTCGGTCACCAACAGCATCAGAAAAAGCTTCTTTTTGGCTTCAACAGAAGCCCGAGACCTTTCGAGTCCATAACAGGCCACTGAAAATGAATCATCAAAACTGAAAGATTTTACGACAATTTGAACCGTCCTTGTGCTGGCCTATGCAAACTGGACGCGTTCAAATTATTTTGAAGCTACCCTAAAGAAGCCGTTTTTTATTTTAATTGAGAAAACATGGTAATGCGTTTCGAAACAAAAAATCTCTTCACCCCCCTTCCCCCAGAACTACAACAAATATTTTGAAAATGCATCAACACCGAAAAGCGAATGTGCCTAATTGAAAACGTTCATGAACATAATTGCATTTTTGTGTTCAGATTTGGAATGTCGAGTCCAATGACGTCATTCAAAGTTCCTTGTGGCCCTCGGATTGGCTCATCCCAGCATTAAGGGTGGAGCTTTAGGGAAATCTCGACATTGAAAATATGTGCAGACTGTATAGCTGATTCACGGCCAGCTTGGGACGCTAAGGGGGCGTGTCCTGTCTGCGCTCTCCACGAGCCAGGCGCTGTCTCGTGCATTATCGCGTCAGGATCCGTTTTTCGATGGCTCAAGCCAGCGGTGAATCAGCTATAGAAGCCCCACAAAAAAATCACCGAAATCCTCACCTTCCGAAGAGTGCGGCCGACCTGCTGAAGCCATCGCTAGAAACTGACTCTCTTGGGAGCGTCGACCACGTTATTTTTCCCACGTTTTTCTTTTTTCTCCTGTAAGTTCAATTCAAAGTTCATTGTGCAACGTCGACTTAGATGTGAAATTGAGATAAAATTGATTGAAAGAGAGATAAGAGGAAAAAAATTACGTGAGATCGAAGTCCTTACGAAAATCGCTCATATATTTTTGTCTCAAAAGTTTCTTTCCAATAATTGACTAGCAATTGGGCGTTGATCGGGCCTAATGTCGAACTCGAAAAAAAGGCCTTTTCAGCTTTCTCTCTAGTGACCACTTGCCTATTTCTCCGTCTGTCACAGATTGAAGGAACTCATGAATCAAAGAATTAGAGTTTCTTTAATTCTCGAAAACATTTAACTCCTTTCCTACAGCAAGTCGATGAAGCCGTCCGTCGCAGGATGACTTCTCAAAATAATAAAACTATTCATCACACTTTTATCAAACTTTGAAAAAGGCTTCTAAAAATACCACTTTTAGAGCCTTTCAAGAAAATCTTCAGAAGGTTTAGTTTATTCAAACTTTTTACCAGGTAGATTCACGCTGAAAGCCGCGCTCAAAATTTACCGAGAAAGTAAAAAAAAAGCTTTCTCTCGGTATTTATATGACCAATCGCGGCCGCCCGCATTTTTTTTTAGAGAAATTGAAATTCGATTTCATTTTCGTTTTATTCTTAAGGTACCCAAACAAAGCGGGACACAATTCTGTCCAAGTTTGAAGTTCTCCCTTTTCAGAGACCTCGTCATTCTATAGACGATTCACGGCTAGCTTAGGACGCAAAAAGGCGTGGCCTGTCTGCACTCTCCACCAACCAGGGCACTGTCTCGTCTCTTTTCGTGGCAGGACCCTTTTCTCGATGGCTCAAGCCAGCCGTGAATCAGCTATAGCACATGTTTCAAGTCAGTGGGCAAAAAACGACATCTGGTTAAAAAGTCCGTCCGCCACGGCTTGACATCTTTCGCGTGTCTGCGTCTCTCCGTTCTTTCACCGGCGAGGTCAGAGAAACATGGAAAAAACACGTAAACATGAGAGAGACGTCGGTAGAAAAAGAGGGCGCAGAGAAGTCACGCCCTTTCAAGTCACGAAAAACGGACTATATCTGGCCTTTTTCAAAAGTCTTACTGTGAATGGGAACAAGTCTCTTCAATTAAAAAAGTTTTGTTTTTTTTGAAACCGCTTTTTTCAAAAAAACTACTCCAGTCTCTCAAAAAAATTTCAAGGTGAAGAGAAAATTGATAAAAAAAAAACGAAGAAGCCTCATGAGAAGCAGCATCCGTCCATGGATTCTTGAAAAATGAATATTTTCGTGGGTCTAAAGCGGCATTCACAAGAATAGTCAGTAAATCAATTATAATGGCAAGTGGGGCTTTTTCAAAATATCCACTAAAGCCGTGAGAAAGGCGAAAAAAATTAAAGAAGCGATAAAAAGGAAAATAATCCTTTTCAGCGTGTAAAATAAATTGAGATGAACTTGTGAGATAAGAAAAGAAAAATCAACGCGACGAGTAAAGCCCAAAAGAAGGTTATTCCTGAAGACTTGATAGTCTACAGCAGCTACCAGCGACCAGCGACCAGCGACCAGCGACCAGCGACCAGCGACCAGCGACCAGCGACCAGCGACCAGCACCAAACAATGGACAACGGAAACCGTGGAAAGAAGAATGTGGCCAAGTGGATTTCAGGTATAATACAGTACTGTAGGCGTTCGCTTACATTAGCTCTCGTCTCAAGAATGGAATGAATAGCTAGGGACTTTCATGAACACAGACAGATGTTCAGTGGTGCACCTTTTTAGAAGGCCTTAAGTAAGCATCAACGAAGAATAGTTAAGAGCGCTTGAGTTCTTTTAAAGGCATTAAGCTCATTCCTCTTATTCGACATACCCTAGTCCAAATAAATAGGAAGCGGAGCACGGTATTTAGCCGTTTTTTCTTCGTTGACTTCTTGATACCGTTTTGGGCTCTCGATTCTGTTCATTCCTTCCAATGACGTAGGACTCGAAAAGAACAATGATATAGTCCTATTTTTCCGTTGATCCTTTATAATGCCATTCAGTTTCATTCTTCGAAAACCGTATAGTCTTGAGAAATTCGGATTCATTAACCATCATGTAGAGGGGAACGAATATTGACAGTCTTCTATATCGAAAATATACAAGAAACATTTTCTCAGCCTTTTCAAAAATAAGCTTGCGGTCTCTGACTTTGTTGCTATAAAGTAAGCGCACTCTTAAGATGTAGGAACTTGAAAAGTCACTTGCGGATTTCAACTCCAGTTCAAACGCGATCGTGCATATGAATGACTCAAAAACTGAGGGATCACTTGACAGAACGTCGCTGAGAATCGTTCAACAAACCGACTCCGATTTTTGTCGAAAAAAAACTGATTACTCGAATTATAGGATCGATCGAAGGTGACAAGGGCGGCGCAGCAGGCGAAAGATCCAGGGTCGGGGGCATCCAGAATGCCAGTTCGTTTCAAACTTCTCTTAACATTCCTGTGGTACTTGAGAAAACTCTGTTTCAAAAACATGAAATATTTTAATACGAAGGCATCTTGCTCTTGTCAGATGTACTCAGAACGTAGGAATGAGCTTCTCAAAGTGAGTTTGGTCCTAGATAAGCTGAAGTCCTTGTTAGCTTCTTGATGAAGCGCACGAACTGTACAAAAAGCGGTTTGCAATGTATTTCAAATCAGTAAATACTGATCAGTTGAGCTATTATGAGAACAATGTTTAGAAAACATCATCTATACGGTGATTGGCGGCGTATTCCGGCTAAAAGGCGGATCGGAAGCACTTCCAACGACCCCGTGTGAGCCCACGAGCCCGAACCAACCCAACGTCAACATGCAGAACCCGAAGCCAGAAGGTATATTATGTTGAATCAATTAAAACTCGCTGTTTTAATACTAGTAGTTGAGCTAGTAGCACCGGAGAAATGGAAAAAGATAAGAGAAACGAAATACTTAATGAGGAACACTGAGAAAAGCAGTAATTTTTGTGTAGAAATGTACCTTTCCGATTTGAATTTTGATTTAAAACGTAGAAATTTAAAATCAATGAATCTCACAGTTAAATCGAGTATAATGTCCAAAGATCATTTAAAAAATGAAGACTTTTAAAGATTCAACTAATATGAATTACTCATCTCATTTCAAATATTCTTTTCCTCGATTAGTGAGACTCATCTCATTTCAAATATTATTTTCCTCGATTAGTGAGATTCAAACAGTACAAATTCATCACTCAATGAAAAAAGCCAAGATTCTCTAGCTGTCCAAGGTGTCAGCAAAGACTCGGCCAATGTTCAGAACTTATTTTGAAATTTAAAGTTAGGACCTAGTTGCTTTCGAGTCGATTCTGTATCCCTCGAGTTTTGTAGCCCCGCCTGGGTACGAGATCGAGGGCAGCGAAGCCGCGCACAGCGGAGTGATGCCGAAAACGGAAGACAAGGTGCTCTCAGAGCTTACCAGCACGGAAGGGACAGGAAAATGCGGAATTAGGGAGGGACTACTCATGACAGCAGAAGAGAGGAAGAAAGTGATTGCAATGAGGGACAGTAAGCGTTACTTTTTCATTTCATTCTATCACTTCATCACCGATAAAACTGATTCAAGGTATGAATTCAAACCTAGAGGCCGATTTTTTTTTTAGAAAAATCAACTAAGGATGAATTGATTTAATTTTCTTTGTTAAGATTTGGATTGAAGTGAACTCTTTGGGGTTTGTGAATAATATAAATAAAGTTTGAGTGTTTCGAAACCTTTCTGAAAAAGGCGGTAAATTCTCATCCATCAATTCCCTTTGAAATTAAGGTCCAGTTCCCGTTAGAACTTAATAAAGCTAAACAATGAATAGTTATTGGGAATATTTTCAAAAAATCATGTGAGCTCGTATTAACTGAGCAAACCGTGAGATACATTTGAAGTCATTATTATAAAAAACCAGAAAAAAAACGTATTTTTCTATAGTTCCATATAAGAACTTTTTCATCCGCTCCTCCTCTACTAATAAAGACACCGAATTTTCGAAAAATGAGACGATCTAAAAAAAAACAAAGGTTTAATAGATTTCTCAATTTTTCTTTTGGGATTCTCTATTCTATTTACAGTTGAAGACTTGCATCAAGTCATAGTTCCGTTGCGGGAAGCCAAGAAGGTGCAGATCGACGACGAAACATTTTTAGAAAAGTTGTACTTTTTCCATGGGTAAAAAATTTTGATTGTACCACATCGAAATCGATCTTGTTCAGTTTTTTGCCACAGATGGAGTGCCGAGTATTTCTCCGCCGAGCGGGCGATTTCTTGATCAGAAAATGGGAAGGTGAAGCAAAATGGAAGTTTAGACTCCTTAATAAGGTTATTCAGACGAGGGGAAGGATTATATAGTCGTGTCTGTGGGCGTGCTATTAGAATACACAAGAGACGTGAGCGATGGTGATTTTTTTAAAATCTTTTTAAAGTTGAAAAATTTTTCAAGTCAAATTCATAGCGGTTAAAAAGGGAGTTTTCAACCTTTTGAATATAAAAGAAGTTCTTCAATGAAATTTCGTTTTTCTTCTAGCTTTTTTTATGTTAGATAGTCTCAATACCAGTTCTCATCCCACAATCCCCTTCACATTCGAATTCCAGACATGGACCAGAACTACGGCGCTGACGAGCCAGTTTTTATCAAGGACTATGTAGTCAAGCGGAACAAGAAGGGTCTCTTCATCGATTACGAAATTAATTTTGACTCGCTGGAGAATCTACTCGTCTACTATCTCTTTCACCCGCACAAGGTAAAAACTATTGATTAAGAAGATGAGGGCGAAATAGGAGAAAGTTTCGAGAAAGGGAAATTAGTAGTTGAATTAGTTTATATCGAAAATGAAAAATTCTAATAATTGAGTCCGTTAAAAAAATAAGCTTTGAAAAATATATAATTTCAGGAGTCGCTGGAGATTCAATTGGAACGTCCTTGCCCGAAGCGCTACTTCGAGTTCAGCGCCGCTCAAATAGAAAAGAAGAAGACGGTGAGTTATGAACACCGTGAAAGTCAAAAATCGTAGAGAACGAAAATGAATGATCCATGGACAGTTTCAGCAAAAATTATGAGTGATTCTATATCTTGAAAGTTTTTACTTTTTTCAATAGTTTGTTAATGGCTTGTTGCAAACCACCAAAGTTGCTCCAAAACGATACTTATTTTCGTTTCCTGGCAATTTTCGCTTTCCCCGATGAACACGCCATCCAATTTGAATCAACATCACATCGGAAAACATTAATCAAACTGATATAAACTACATTATGAATTGAGCACATTCATTCATCAAGAAAATCAAATAAAGCACTTAAGTGACTGAAAGTAGCGAGAATCGTCAATTCTGGTATCGAATTCGGCTGAGAAAAGTAATTCGGACTGAAAAGTCCGTTTTTGTTGTACCTTTTTGAAAAAAAAATGTTTGAAAGCTGTCTGCCAAAATTAAATATCTCTTTTCAGCTCGGATCAGGTGCCTTTGGAGAAGTTTTTTTGGGCGAAGTGAACGCGATTGGTATCAAGGACATGCCGGTCGCCGTCAAATCGGTGAGTACAATTGAAGGAGTGTTCTTGGAAATAACTTCTCTTCTTACAGTTGCTGAAGGACGCCCCGAACTCAAATGAGCTCAGCGAACGGATGCTCGAAGAAGCACGAATTATGCTGACCCTCAATCATGAACACGTGTTGGAAATCTACGGATGGGCGATCGACAAGAAGCCGTTCATGTTGTTAATGGAGCTGATGGAAGGTGAGCGTTTTCACTAATGGAAATGAATTCAAAAACTAAAGCTATTTTCAACTTGGATCTCAAAACTTGAGCAAAGAAATCTGTACTTTTTCAAGTCCTACATTCCATTTGTTTTTGAGAGCTGAAGTAAAATTAACTTGCAATTTTGTATGAAAGCTGTAAACTTGAATGAAAGGAAAATCCTAACGAAGCTTTAATTCCAGGAGGATCATTGGACAATTTCCTCATAAACCACTTTGATGGTTCAAACGACACCCGTTTGGTTAAGTTCGCCCTTGAAGCTGCCAAAGGAATCGCGTATCTCCATGAGATGAACGTACTACACCGAGATGTGGCGGCCCGAAACTGCTTGTTGACGGCCGACCTCACGGTTTGATCGGGATTATCAACAGAAACTGGAAAGAAATATTTTCTAGCTCAAGGTCGCCGATCTGGGCCTAGCAACGACTGGTACGTGGTATTATATGAAGAGCGCCGAGAAGCTACCGACGAGGTACCTTTCGCCGGAAACTCTTTCCATGTTTGTGTTCGTCCAGGCTTCCGACTGTTTTGCCCTCGGAGTGAGTTCACTTGGTTATAATGGGAGACGAATTGATTATTTTAGAACTTGGTTTACGAGATATTCAGTGGTGGGCTGATGCCGTTTGAAGACTTTAACTCTGCTGACGCCAGAGAAAAGGTCTGTTCCGTCCTTTTCAAGTACTTTCCAGTTGAAAGTGATGAGAGCAAGCGGAATCATGAGAGAAAACTTCCAATTTTTAAAAGAATTCTCCCGTATTCTGAGTTTAGATTTTGACGGGTGAAACAAACAGTTTCGATGAGACTCGCGCTCCGCCGGCACTTCGTTCATTCGTCGAAAAGAACTTGTGGACCTACATGATGAGAGACAGAAAGGACATGCAAACGGTTTTCAATTTTATTTGGTTGAATCTCAAGAAAAGTTTCAGACTGTTGAGTACCTCAAAGGCATCTACAAAGCCTGCAAAAAGGTCAGTTACTCTTTCTACACCAGTTTCTGATTTAAATACTTCTTCAGGTGGAAGGAGGTCCGAAGACCCTGACACAAGAGACGGAAATGAGTATTGTGAGTTCGAACGAGCTCAAAAACCGGAATTGTTCAAACTTATTTCAAACCTTTCGCGATAACTTTAGTGAGAAACTTTTCGGAAAACCATGATTTTTGATTTGAATCGATAAGTGAAATGATGAAATAAAGTAACTCTGGAAAAAAAAACAGAACATAGTTCCATGACAAAACTTTTTCGAATCTGAATTTCTTGTCGAGCAATAATCTCCTGTCGCTACAGGCTAAAGAAGAGGGGGAACCCGTCAATAAAGAAGTCACAGTAAAGATTCGCCGCCGGAAGCCAGTTAGCCGCGCTGTCAGTTACGCCTTTACCGGGACCATCTTGAGAGAACTTTCTTCAGGAAATCATGGAAGATATCTGTCCGACGCAGGAAGAGACAGCCGCGAACAAAGACTAGTCCCGTCCCAGCTTATTGACCCCCTTCGTTTCAGAGTTTATCCAACCATTTTTTTAATAAATTGATTTTTTTACACACTTCGGATCCTTGATGTTTTCTATAAATTTGATGTTTGCGGGCATATATATACTTGTTTGAGAATTCGTCAATGGAAATTATATAGACAACAGAGAAATCTTTATTTCATTAAAGAACCATCAGATCTTTTTTTTTTTGACGTAGAACTCGCAAAAGAAGCTACTTAACTTTTTTTCTTTAGAAGCTGAAATTCATGTCACAGATACTATCCAACCTTCCTAACTCATGCCACCGAGTTTCGACAGGCTCCGCCCACTCCTAGGGTTACAGTGGCGGAAATACCTTAAAAACCTAACTTTTTTCCTGGTCGAGCAAGTCGGTTCAAAACAACTGTCACGCAAAGAACATGTCATTTTGAACATCTTTCATGTTGGAAACAACTTTGGAAAAAATTTTCTTCTTCTTGAAAAAAATCTTCAAAAGTGAAAAAATGACGATTTCCGCAGTTTTTGAGCTCTACTAAAACGGGGACCCCCGATGGCCTTCATTTTTATTATCTTAATATGTATTGAGGTCTTGGGTGTTCGAAAAAAAAGATTCCAATATTCAATTTTTAAGTGTCGTAGTACATCACCATCTCAAAGAACGCGTCCAACTTGAAACTGGCCAAAACTTCAAAAATCCATAACTTCTTTGAGAGTTTGATTTCAGTCAGGTTTTTGCTCTTGATGTACTACAACCAACTTGTTTTCAACTAAGGACAGTAGAAAGTGCAAAAAGGAAACTTGAAAAATTTTATTTTTTTCAAATTTTCGATTTGGACTTTTTGTGTTTTTCGCCCGGCTTTTCCGTTTTTCAGCTCTGCTGAGGAGAAGACCCTAGAAGGCCTGGAATTTTATTTGATAAAATGATCAATTAGGTCTTGCTTAGCTCAAAAAAAAAGTATTCCCGTCTTAATAATAATAATCTATTTACAGGCAGAACGAAATAACATGTACAAAAAAAGAAGGGAAGAATTGGCATAAAAAGCCTGAAATAAATAAATAAAAGGCACTTGAGGCCCTCACGAGCCTCTGAGCCAGTGATGAAAGATGATTAGGTAAGAATAAGAGGTGAGGATTGCACAAAGGTAAAATAAGTAAATAGAAAAAGAAAAAGTAAATAGAAGAGAAAAACATAACAAGTTATGACACAGTGTAGCACAGGTAAATGGGGATTTTCATTGGTTGTAATGATATAGACACGCATTAGATGGATTAGAGTAGGGATGAAGCACGGGAACCTGGTTTAACGGAGTCTGCTGGGAATAGATCCAAAAAAGAAATTTTTATCGAGGGATAGTAACAAAAACCTGAAACGATCTGGAGAAACATTGAGGTAGCGACCGCAAAGCCCCGCCCCCTTTCGCGATGGAAAAAAGGCCATTTTTTTGGTATTCCGTCTTTGATTGTTTCGTACAGCCGATAGAAACAATGAAAAATCATAAAAATTTCAGCATACATGTAGAAAAGGTTCCTCTTTCCGTTGAAAAGGTTTTTAGGTACTTTCCATGTGTTTCAACGGAGTGTCGTACGGAATAGTGATGCGAGTTCGAAAAAAATAAACTTAGTTTTTGCGTTTTGATATTCATGTAGGTCGCGGACAAAGTTGATTTTTTTGAAAAACTACTTATAAACAGTAAATAAAAATTTTTTTAAGCCAAAATAATAAAAAAATTCTATGATCGCCGAAAAAAATTGAGAGGCGCGCAAAGTCAAAAATTGTTTTCTCAATTGCAATGCAGTATTAGAAGGTTTTTATGCTTTTTTCATATTGAGAACACATTGCTCAAATAATACTCGTGGACAACTACAAGCAAATGGTAAAAAAGATGAAGAATTTCTTGCGAGTTGTTTTGAAACATTTCCCGGTCGAAGACACGCGTTTTTTCTCCCTCATTTATAAGAGCTCTTAATTTTCAAACAAATTAAGCAATAAAATCGAAAATTCAAGATCGCCGAAAAAATTTTTTCAACAAAAAAGGTGAATAAAAGTGGGCGGAATTACATTTTCATGAGACTCAAAGAGCACCGTAGGCTGTATTCGTGCAGTCACTGAGACGAAAGTGATGGTAAAGTGGAATTAATTATCGTAAAACCTTCTCTTTTGGCTCCTGAAACCGTGCCGCCCTTGCAAATAAGGGTGCAAATAAGGTAAATCATTATTTTTATAGCAAAAACGAAAAGCTAGCTTGAGTTTGAAAAATAGGTCTTTGGTCCCTACATTGAGGTAGACGCCGGTATTTGTCAACCTGGCCTCACCAAGGTTGCGGACTAGGCAACGCCACGCGCACTTTTTTAAAAAGCCATTCTTTTTCTTATCAACTGTTTTCATTTTTTTTTTTCATATTTCAACCATATCAAGGTCATTCTGTAAAAAGATATCTGCAACAAAATGAGGAAAAACTTTGTTTATCAACAACTATCTTTTCTCTGGAATGGTAATAACCTGGAATGTATTTGGATACTATCGCTTTCATACCTGAAATTTTGCGATTGCTACCTGGTAGCTTTTTTCAGTCTTTGGTGCATACACAGAACGACGCTAACTCGCATACTCATTAAGTTCAAAAATAATTTTTCTCCTCGAAAATGGGCATGCTGGAAAGTGCGCGCTGTGCGCACTCTTTTCTCGTGCGCACGTAAGGAAAATGCGCACTCTTTTTTCAAATTTTGTACAGGAAATTGCGCTCTCTTTCTAACATCAGGAAAATGCGCACGGTGATTCCGCTCTTTTCTAGATTGAAGTCCGCATAAATCATCTCACTTTTCTCTTTGTCATGAAGAAGTCTTTCAGCTAAAGATGTATTGAACAGCTTTTTGATTATTTGAAATTTTTATGGAGAATATTTCTTATCAGCGAATGATGTGCGGTCACTTCGGAATGAGACCAGGTGTAGTTTTGCAAAAAGTGAGATGCTCTCTTTTGAGACCAAGCTGATTTCAAGCTTGGTCTCAAAAGCTGCCGCAAAAATCTGCTAAAAAAGTGAGGGGCTCTCAAAATATACAGATGTTGCCGATCTGATAACATTAAACAATACAGAGTGGAGGAATAATTACAGCGACAAAAGTTTGTAGGATTAGTTCTCGCCGACCCGAACTTATTTTCGTTCCAGTCATTATTCCTACCTATATATAATATGATGACCGTCGTGCCACGCTGATTTTCAAAAAGTCGTTTCTGCCTTTTGGGCGTTTACGGCAAGGCAGGCAGGCTTGGCAATGAAAAAAAAATGAAAGCCTAAAGCCCGGCCTTTAGGCCTTCATTTTCAATTTCAAAAAAAAGCGCGAGTTCAAGCCAGAGATTCGAGAAAAATTCTCACAGAAAAATTATTTTTACATGCTGAATCACAGTTTTTAATAACTCAATGAGGAAAAATAAGCAAAAACCCCGATTTTCTCGTTAAAACAGCGAAAAATTCGACATGAAGAAAATTTGAGCTTTTTGAGCCGGGCCGAACCACCAAAAAGTTCTTTCAGTGATTTTTACAGCCAAGTACAACATTGGAAAAAAAAAATCTTGTGTCAAAGAACCAATTGACAAACTAGGAAGAAGCCAAATTTATTCAATACAAAGTCGAGACAACAAAAAAGATAAAGACAGTTTTTCCCTTTCCCTTTTGTAGAACGAAAACTCCCACGTTTCCCAGAAAGATATTAAAACCACCCACACAATAAATATTTTATGGGAACAATTTGACAATTTTGGGAAAAGAAAAAGATCGCTTTCGCGACACTCCCAGGAGCGAGAGAAGGATCACATTAGTTTTACGTGGCGAATATGAAAGCATTTAAAATAAAAATACTTATAAGATAAGAGAACAATAACAAAGATGAGAAGGATTACTATAAAAAGTTTCCCTAATGAAAAAATAGAGTTCCATAAAAATGAAAGTGATAATTGTAATAGGTTCGGGATTTCATTAAAAACCTTGGAGAATGTTGAGGAGAATTCATTCAAAACTATGTCGGTATCGAATCCTTCATAAGAAAGGGTTCCAACAATAATTACTTTTTCAAACCACAATCTAGACTGCAAGTAATATTTAACTCTTGATTATTGTGGTTTAAGTAAATGATGTTTTCGTTAGAGTTACCACAAAATATTGTAGTCGTTGAATCACCACAATTCAAGTAGGCGGTTTTGAGTTCACGCGTCGTCGAGGAGCAGGAAAGTTGTATTTTGGCACCGTCAAAACAGTTGAAACATCCGTCGATGGCGTTGACCTTGGCCGAGCATTTGTCCTTTTGTATCACTCTTATAAAGGTAGAATTTTCCATTTCTACGTGGACTTGGACGGCTGATTGGGCTTTTGTCTTTGTCCAGACATTTCCTTGTGCGTCGTTTTCCATTAGAAAATTTGCCATTCGTTTCGGCAGCTTCTTTTTCATGTACTTTTCCAGCAAGACGGCCGTACAACGGCAATTTATTGCCTTTCCTTGTGGCAGGCAATTGCATGCTCTTTCCGAAAAGAAGCATTGGAACTTTTCGGCTTCTTCAAGAGTACGACATTGGAGGTCGCCTATCGTTCCTTCTTGAGGTCCTCCCGGGAGCGACGAAGGCGTCATCGAAAATGCGACGTGAGGCGACTTGATTCGATGAATGAATGTGCCAGCATGAATGGGAGAAGGCGGCAACGAAAACGAAGTCGCAGTAAGCGAGATGTTGAATAAAGCCAAATGTTCTTTTATGCCGGCTCGAAGGAGAACGTTGACCTTTTTTTCATTCATTGCGACGGTGACCTCAACTGTCGAAGTCCACTGGGGACAATGAAAAATTTCGTAAACATACGGAGATGTTGCCTTAGCGTAGTTTCGGAAGAAGAGACAACTGTTAGAACAGCTGAAACATCCTGAGCAGGTGATACAGCCACAGCCAGCAGCGCAACGTGTGAAGCCTGGTGAGTTTTTCGCCTCATTGCTCAACTCGGGAAGCTTTTCATCAATCGTTATGCTGCTGCAGGAGTCGGTTGTCCTACACGAGCCTGCCCAGTGACATCGATGGGAGTAGTCGGTCAGAAGTTTGTAGTCGCGAGTGAAGTAGCTGGATACCTTCACGCAGGAAGATTTGATGTGATGAGCGTGGACGGTTAGTTGACCAACCGCGACCTCGGCTGTTGAGATGTTGATGCATGCAGTGGTTCCAGAAGGAGTCAACGACAGTAGAGCGTTCGTTGTTACGGAGCACCGAGTTTGTCCAGGTTCCGAAACGCATCGAGCTTCTTTTGCCGTAATGGACGCAATGTCGCCACAGGTCGAGTTCACGACCAGTGGCATTGTGACGAGTAGTGCGATGGCAAGCATGGGTCTGCGGTAACGAGGAAGGATAGCTGCCATCGGTTGTCGTCGTCGTCGAAGTCTGTTCCAGATGTTTTCTGTAGTCAGTAGGAGAAGAAGAATTGGAACTCGAGTGAAGATCCAAAAAAATTTCAGTAGAACGAGCGCTCCTTTGAAAGTGGTTGCTAGTGCTTGAATGATCATCAAGATCAGGAGCACCACGACGATCATGCCAGATTTTTCAATGGTGTTCTTGAGCGAACTCCATATGGAGGGCTTTTCCATCAGTTTTGGTCCTTGGGTGACGTCAGTCGCGGATGCCAAAGTGACAAACGCGAGGAGCAGTAGAGTTGTGCTCATCGTCATCGATCTTGTTGTCGGTCGTGTCGAGCTGGTTTGTCCTGCTTGATGCAGTCGTGTTGTAGACGGACTGGTTTGCGGAGCAGCATTGCTGTCCTGTTCTGCGACTGAACATTCCAAAGGAAACAAATTTTTTAGCGGTCGTTCTATGATGCGTCGTGTTTTTCCTTGAAGAACTTTTGCAGATCGCCCAGAAAGTTCCACGATTTTTCCAAGTGGCCAGGCTCCCATTTTTATTGTAGGCGTTTGAATGAGAACCACATCGCCGATTTTTGGTTCTTGCAGCGAGGTTGAGCCTTGGCGGTGTTCAAAGTCTCTGCGTTCTTGCAGAGCCTGAGGATATTCGACAATCCAGCGGCGTTGGTAGTTTTCAGTAAGGGAGGAAGTTCGCATCCATGTTTCGAGTAGTCGATCTCGATTTTGCGGCAACTCGTCGAAGTTGGCTTCTTCGGATAGAGTGAGCAAGCCGTCACGATGACATGTCGGTAGAACCATGTGCGATGGTCGTAGAGGCGCAAAGTCGTCTTCAGATGACGTGTAGGTTAGAGGTCGATCGTTGATGATTGAACTTGCTTCAGAAAGAAGTGTTCTGAATTCTTCGTAACTGAGTAGTGATCGGTTGGTTCCAGCACGCAGCAAGGAGGTTTTGACCAAGCCAATGAGACGTTCGTACGCTCCTCCAGCCCATGGAGAAAAGGCGGGAATGAAGCGAAATTTGGGGAAAGAGCTTGAGCTCAATGTAGATGGCAGATTTTGTCGTTCCGCTTCTCGTAGAGCATCGTTGAGTAGAACGAATTGTCGACCGTTGTCGCTCAAAAGCGTTTTTGGGGTGCCGAAGAGTGCGCTCAGGCGACGAAGAGACAACAAAAGCGTCACTGCAGACAGATCGAGCACGGCTTCACAGTGAACAAAGCGAGTTGAAAGACATGTGAAGAGAATGATCCAACAAGATGAAGTGGTGCCATTGTTGGAGATTTTCAACGGTCCAGCGTAATCAACGCCGGCGTTTTCGAAGGGAGGTCGGCTGGTAGTTCTGCTTTCCGGAAACGGAGGGAAGTCTGGTTGATAGAACGGTTTCAACGTTGCTCGACGGCAGCCGTAGCAAGACTTCAAAGCATTTTTGACGACCTGCCGACTGCGTGGGATCCACGCGATCTCACGTAATTTTGACAGAGTGTAGACAGGACTGGAATGATGATACTTCTCATGGAGCCATTGAACAAGGAGCTTCGCGATGTGACCGTTCGGCAAGAAGGGCAGAGGCTTTTGCTGGATTCTTCCAGTAAACGTCCAGACATTCTCTTTTTTGAAGAGTCGTAGTGAAGCGATGGTGTCGTTGGCTGGAGGGTCCAGGAGTTGAGCAAGTCGTAGCAATTGAAGGAGTGCTTTTGGACGATGTTCATGTAAAGCTAATTTGCGACCAGTACCAAAGTAGAGCACTGTCATGACGACACGCAGCAAACGGTGAAAGGAACTGAACCGAGTTGGATCCAAGACGGGATCTTCTGAGAAGTTCGCAATCGTCTGCAGCACGACTTGTTCAGTCGGTTGGAGAGTTTGCGGTGGTGTGTCTGCGAGAAGGAGAAACTCTGGGCCGTTCCACCACAATCGAGTAGTGCGAAGTTCTTCTGGAGTGCAACCGCGAGTGAGAAGGTCGGCTGGATTGTCAGTGCCTTTGATATGCCGGAAATCGACGTTGGCGCAAAGTTCTTTGATTTTCGAAACACGATTTCGAAAGAAAACTGTCGAAGGTTTTGGTGACTGGAGAATGTCCAAGCTGCATTTGGAGTCTGTCCCAGAGCTGTTCTCAAGTCGGGGCGACCCTGGCCGAGGCCGCCCCGACCCGACCGCGACGCGCCCCTGAGCGCCCCGGCCCGCGAAGCGGTTTTTATTCAGGCCCCCGAAGCGAGCGCGAGGATTTTTTTTTCCGTTTTTTTTGTTTTTATTTCGTTTTTTTCATATTGGAAATGAATGTTTAAGTTATTTATGATCCATGAAAAGTTTAATTTTATTGTTTTTTTGATAGAAATCGGGCTTTTTTTGACTTCACTTTTTTTCGAATCTTTTTTTCGTTTTTCTCGTTGTAAATAAAAAAATAATATTTCAAATAGTGGTTTGAATGAATTTTTTTGCGAAAAATGAAATTCCTGATGATGTGAAAATTTCAAATTATTTTTTTATTAATTATTTCGTTTTTCTCTAGTTCTGTAAACTGTTCTGGCCACTTAGAAAAACTATTGAATTTTTTTGGATTAATATCTCATTTCCTCGGTTTTTCTTCTTTGTGTGCTCGATAAAAATGTTTTTTTGTTTCACTTTCATTTCAGTGAAACTTGCACTTCTTTCGCTTTCTTATAACTCGCAAAAAACCGGGAGTCAAAAAAAAAATTTGTATCTACGGGTCGACCGAGTTGACCCTTACCAAAGGCCGACCGCGGCCGCCCTCGAACACGCCGCAAATCGGGGCGCCCTCGGTCGACCGGGGCCGCCCCGAGAACAGCTCTGGTCTGTCCATATGACCGTTCTTGAAATTGAAAGATCGATTTCATCAGTGAGAAACGTGGCAAGTTGAGCCGCCGTCTGGACTCCGAGAAGTTCTAGTTGAGGAATGCTCAAGACCTTTTTCAGAGGGGCGAGTCGAGACTTGGACATCACAAATGATGTTTCTCGATGATCTTCGGAGACCATCAGAAGGTAAGCCACTGCTCCAAAGGCGTCCTTCGAGGCGTCAGAAAAGACGTGAAGCTCAAATCGATCGGACAGCGAGTTTTGAGTGAAGTAACGTCGAGGAAGTTGAATGGCTTGGCCTCGCCATTGTTCGACGATGGAACTCCAAGTCGATGCTTCTTCAGATGTCAAAGAAGTGTCCCAGCTTTTTGAAGTTTTCCAAAGACGTTGGAAAAACAGCTTGCTGGCCAAGACGACTGGAGTGATCAGTCCCAGAGGGTCGTAGACTGACGCCGTTTGTTGAAGCACTCGTCGTTTCGTGAGTAATCCTTGCTGAACTTGAGGTAGAACCACAGCAATTTCGTCACGTTCAGTATTCCACTGAATTCCCAGGAGCTTCTGATTGCAGCTTTCCTTTGGCTTTGCTTCAGCATTCATGAAGAAGGTGTTGAGGGTGTCATCATTAGAAGTAAATTGACACAGATTCATTGCAGCATCGTGAAAAATCTTTTTAGATTTCCGGTAGAAGATTTCTCCATCGTTGCAGGTGTCACTTCCATAGAAGATGTTATCGACGTAGCAATTCCGAAGAATTTCTTGAGCGAGTGGATCTTCGAGATCCTGAAGATGGCGCTTGATTGTAGCATTCAGGAGGAAAGGACTGCTTCGAAGACCAAATGGCACTCGACAGAATCGATAGCATCGAGGTTTGTCTCCGGGATGCGGTGTCCAGAGGAATCGAGTGGCGTCTCGGTCGCGTATGTCGAGCTCAAGCTGGAGAAAAGCCTTTTCGATGTCGGACACCACGAGGATTTTGTTCTTCCTTGCTCGCAGAAGAACTCCTGCGAGTTGTGGCATCAGCTGAGGTCCGATGTGGAGCATGTTGTTGATTGATTTGGAAGTGGAGCTTTTTTGAGCACTTCCGTCGTACACGATTCTCAGCTTTGTTGATTTGTTGTCGTTGGTGACGCAATGATGAGGAATGTAGTGAATGATTTCACCATCAGCTATTTCCTCGTCGTCGACGATTTCGATGAAGTTTTTCTGCAGTTGGTCACAAATGACTGCATTGTAGCGTCGTAGAAGGTCTGGATTTTTCACCAATTTTCTCGTAGTTGACTGGAGGCGGAAGTAAGCTAGCTCTTTGTGAGTAGGCAAGCTTTTGGGGTCTTCCAAATAAGGTAGTCGAACCACATAACGACCGTCTTCGTTACGTCTGACAGTGGAGTCGAAGAATTCGATGGCCAAGTCGTCGGTTTTCAGAGTGGTGTTTTCGAAAACCACGAAATGCATCAGTTAACATAGAAGTGTGAGGCGATGAAATGAACTGGATATCGGCGTTGTTGCGTTGTCGATGGATGACTTTTGCTTGCAGCACTGGACTGTGTTCACGGCAGTAGCACAAGATGCGGAATATGTAGAATAAGCTGATGACTCTCTGACGTGGAAAGGGATCGGCTCCTTTCCAAGACACAGAAGAGCTGACGTGAATAGTTAATGGGCTGGTAGAATGGTGTCAGAGGTTATCAGCGAAGATTGTAGGCCTCGATCGTAGTGGTCGCCATGTCACGTACAGCAAAACTGCATCTTTATTGGTGGTGTTATTGTGCCGATGAAACAATACAATTTTCGATTCGCTTATAAAGGAATAAGTCGACGTGGCTTTCCCATAAAACAGAACGACTCTTGGGAAACAGTGTGGCAAGGCAAATATCATAGGGAATCTCGTGACGTTTCACGACATTTACATAATTTTTTGGTTTTTTTTTCAGTTTCACACCCTTTGAAAGGTTTCAATTTGAGAAATATTACGAATGAAAGTCTTTAGTTCTTCTTTGAACTTTCTGAACTTCAAATAAACTCGAATTTTTTAAAAATTCTCACATAATCTCATTTCATTTTTTTTTTCCAACGTAAGTATCATTTTTTTTTTTTTTTGATTTGAAACGAATTATTTTTCTACAGACGTATTCTTTGTTTCTTTTGCATAGAACAGCGGCGAAAATAAGCTTCGAATAATTTTTTATGTGAAAGAAATGAGTTATGGTTGATACATTATCGGAATGTAGCGCGAGAACGACAGCTAGAAATTTGCGATGTTTCTTTATAATGGTGTTTCATAAGCTCCTTTTTTTGCTTCTTGTGAAGTAATTCTCAATTTTGAAAAGGAATCGATCAAATACATGTAACCTCAGCTTTTGGAATTGTTTTGAAATAGAAAATTATGATCTTTCCCAGAGGAAAACATGTCTTTTCATGTTTCATTAAGTGAGAAATAACTGTGAAAAAACAAGACGTTAAAAATGATATTCAAAAGATATACCCCCGACCAAAAATAATCAAAAATGGCGAGTCAGATGTGGCCAAAAGTTTTGATCTGACGCCGGGCGGTCAAAGCGGCCGAGGTTCGAGAAGGACCTCTGGACTGGCGCGAAAGGTTCGCCGTCCCAAAAACAATCGTCATTCTGTTTTTTCTCCGTTCTGTGCAGGGTGCTGCTGCCGCTCGTCTTAGATTTTGAATTTATTATTTTAATTGTTGTTCTTAGATAGTTTTACTTGTATTATTTCAATTTTTAAATTTCTTTCAGCGGTCTTCGAAGCTTTTCGGCGTTGTAAAGCATTTTATTTTTTTTGAATGACGTGGAAAAATGTTTTTAACTACCTTTGCGGAGTTTTCGAGAAGCGTAGAGTTTTTTCCAAGCTAGACGAATGAAGTTTTCCAGAATCTTGTGCCTTCTCTTTCAAGGATCAAAACTTTAGATGATCGCTGAAATTTGCTCTGCTTTATTGCTTTCTTCAATGAACTTCGCTTCCCGTTTTTTTTTTCGTATTTTCCAACGTTTTTTTGATTTCAGACGAATACCGAGGGACCGCGACTTCGACGACTTTTTCAAGGCCTCGACTCGGATTGGTATCAATTTCAAATGTTTCAATGTTGCTTTTTGCGTTGAGAAACGTTTGAAGATTTAAATTTCCTATTTTTTTCAGGTGTTTCTTGATCGGCATCCTAAAAACGACGTTTCTCAACGTGGAAAGTTTTGTGTCAAATCAAAAAATTTTTCTCTTCTTGAAAGTTCGACTCAAACTTTTAATCCTTGTTTACAGGTCTTTTAATTTTCACCTCCGGGTGATATCGCATGAGGCACACACATAAATTTTCAAACTTCTTTTTTGAGCACCCATTTTTAAGTTCTCAAATATTTCTTTAGAAATTTCCTAGTTGAGGTTTTTAAAAAAATTGTTCAAAGCGTTCATCAAGAGGGTCGATTTGTCAAGCCGTCTGAATTATTGTTCTCAATAACTTTTTCCAGTTAAAAAATGTCCATGTTATAACATTCATTTTTTTTCCGTTTTCAAAGGGTTTTTAGAAGATTTTTGAGAATCCTTTCTTTTAAAAAAATACTAGCTCTTCACTCGAAATGTTGACCCGTAGGTTTATAAGTTTCAGAAATATCAAAAAAACTAGATGTTTATTGCTACTTTTTTTAGTTTAGAAGTTTGACATGAACTTTTTAGATTCAAAAAAACGTCTACCTCTTAAATTTTTCTTCTTCACCGTTTTATGCTTTTTTTAGTATAATTTTTTTAGGTTCAGTTTCATGCGACATCATCTACCCTTCTAGCTTTCTTTTTTTATATATTTCGAGTTGAAATGAACTTTTTAGAAGAAAAAAATTTTTGTCCGTCTCTTGTCCGTGGGGTGAATGTTGTCGGCGTCTTTGGTCGGTGGTGGCGCAGAAAAAAAGACGACTGTATCCCCGGCTTTCGTCCGGCCAGAGAGAGCATCACGAAAGAGGAGAGCTGTAGTCTGGCGTCTCCTAAAATACCATGCTCTCTCGCCGGCTTCAGCCGAGCATACATGCGACTTTTGATCTGTGGAGTGGGGGTACTGTGGGGCAAGGCTCCTCTTCCCTCCCAAGCTCGTCAATTCGAAGGTCGCGTCCAGTATATTGGGTTGTGTACAAATAAATTTTGCTTTTTTTCCAAGTTATGTTTTTTTTTTTCAGATTAGTGCTATATCCAAGCTTCTCATGATCCGAATGGAATCAATAATTCAATAATAAGCTTTTTTTTTCCGTTCAGTCTTTTTGAAGGATTCTCTTTCATTTTTGTAGACAAAACAACGGACTTTTTCAGAGTCCACGACCTTTTTCCTGAGTTAAAAAAGAATCATCTTCAAATAGTTATTGGGTTCACGTTGCCGTATTTTCATATTTTTTTTTCTCAACACTTTCGGTTGAAAAGAACGAAGACTTCATCAAATAAAAATGTTCAGTTTTGCTGAAGTTGACAATTTTTTGTAGCTCTTTGAATGTGAGTATAGGGCCTTTCAAATAATTGAAGAGCCTATCGTAGACAAGTTTATATAATTTGATCTTTATTCAATTTGAATTATATTTCCCTGGTTTTTGGTTTTTCTAAGTAGATAGCTGGATTTCCAAGTTTTAAGTTTGTTTGTTTCTTAGGTAATTAGTCCAATAGGTCCGTTTTTGAAGGTTCTTTCAGATTTAGTTCGTTCATTTTAGGTTCCTAGAAAGATTAAAATAGGTTATTTTTGTCAATTAGTATTGGTCGATAAAAAGCGAGATTCATTTGTACACAACCTGATATGATTCCCGAGCTCATGAAAATGAACTTGATTTGCTGGTTGGTCTAGTGGTTCGGAAACTGGTTTGGTAAATTCACGACGAAGGTTCGGATCTTGATGAAGTTTCAATTTTCATTTTTCTTGATAGTCCAAACATTTTTTTTCGGGTTGAGTCTTTTGGTCGCAACTGTTACATTTCACGAAAATTTTACGGAATTTCATTTAATTTTTTCAGAGTTAGTACTTTTTGACTTTTTATTGACACTTATTTGCAACAAAACAATCCGCAATAATTTCTTTTTTGCAACAAAACAATCCGCAATAATTCCATGGCCTCCAAACAATTTTTAGGCTTTTTTCCTTCAGCTCTTCTTACTTTTGCTGCAAAAAAAAACCGCAATGGATAAATGGCCTTCCAATTTGGCCGCTTCACGGAATGTCTTCTTTCTAAAAGGCATTATAAATTCTTTTTTTTTTGATATATATTTTAAATTTGAAAAATGAACCATTTTTCATCAATGATTCGGATTCAACAAAGTTGAGCATCAGAAATATATCCATGAAGCGGAAAAATTGAAAGCTCATGAGCTTATTGCGGTTTTTTTCAAAATTTTTAGGCTTTTTTTTTCAAATTTTAGGTAAACTTCGGACCTTCGTCAAGAGTTTTTCAAAAAAAGATCTGAAAGCTTTGCGTATTTTTTACGTCATGGACTTTTTTTTTAAGTAAAAATGGTTTTTTCTGTCAATCAGTAAATTGCGTACATTTGCTTGGGTTCGGGCGCCACCTGACAGTGTCTTGCGAGGTCATTCCTGCTCCTTCGTTCTATCACAACTTCTAAACTTCATCCTGAGCCAACTTGAGCTCGAACTCTTTCCACTTGATCTTCAGATCATTTGAAATGAACATGCAAGACCTGTGACATGTTGGAAAAGTGCTCTTGAATTTTGGATTCTTCAGCTTTTACATCTGCAAGGCTTCTCTTTGGAATTCAAATTTGCATTCTGTGCTTTGAAGTCTTCTTCATTTCGACACAGTCAACAAATAATAGTCGAACAGAAAAACTTTGCCTTCTGGCAAAATTTTTCCTTTTAAAAAAACTTGTGTTTTTTTGTACATTCTGAATTTTTTTGTATTCACTTTCTACATACATTTGAAAGAATTTTTTTCCATTTTTTTAGAGTTTAAAAATATGGATATATTGGCTGTGTCAAATTGGCGAAGATTTCGAAGCGCAGATTTTTTTCAATTAATCAAACTCTAAAAATTTCTAAAAACTTGAAATTTACAAGCTTTTTGCTGAAATGCTTGTTGCAGTTCTTCTTAGTTTCATTAGGGTCAATCAGCATTAGAAGAATATTTGGAGAAAAAAAATTTTATTTTCCAAACTGACTTCAAAAATTTGTTCCTTCTATTCAAACTTGTAATTTTTAAAAGGTCGAACTGAAAACTTTCTTTTTTTTCGCAACCTTAAAACTGAGCAGATGCTTGATTTGATTGACTTGAGTAGACTGGAGAAGTGCAAGACGTGTTCAAAAAAAGGTTGAAGTTTAGAAGAATTATAGTTTTATTCAACGAAATAAAAAACTTTGAGAGCATCTTTTTAACATAGCACAAGTACATAATGTCTTTTCAAAGGATTAGGCCGTCAAATGGAGCGAACTTGAGTTTATCAGGATGAAGCTCTGAAGAAAAGGGTGGAAAAAGAGGAGCATTAATGACCTTGTAGGACAATGTCCAAGGACGAGCTTGGAGGTGAAAGATTCCTCGCTTGACAGGACTCTCACCAGGCCTCAAGCCACCTACCAAAGACTTGGCTTCGGGTTCCACCGTCCTCCAGAGGGCGGTGAAGCCCGAAGTCAAGGCCTCCGGGTCGGACTCCACAGCCAGCCTGTGGGGTCTGAGGCTGAGGTCTCTAGCTAGGGCCCTTAAGGCCCGGGCTGAAAACTCGGCCTCAGACCCCCAGGGGCGGCGCGTGGTGCTCGAGATCGGAAGTCTAACCGGCACCTGAAACCCCAGGTCCGGCAGCGGCTCTGACCCTGCCGGACAAATCCAAGTACAAAAGGGGGAGGAGAATACTTTATTAAAAATCATGGTTCAGAGTGTCCGGTTCAATGCCGCCCTCGGAGTACGACGTCGTCCGGCATCCATCCCGGCTCGCGTCTCGACCGGCATCCATCCCGTCACATCAATCGACCTGAAACCCTCCCCATTAACCCCTTTAATTCCCTTCCCTTGTGATCTCGGAACCCTCCAAATCTGGAGCGGTCCGGACCCCTTCCTCAAATGACCCAAGGCCGAGTCCTTTTTTCCTGCCGAGGCTTGAGTGAATGGCCTTTTTGACTGGAAGCCTTCGAATAAAGAGTAATTTTTTTTGTTGCAAGTCTTACAAGGGACCCAAGAAAGAAGCTATCTGAAAATTGAAAGTCCATCAATAGTCGCTCAAAGTGTTAAGCTTAACTGACCCAATGACCAAGTGAATGGCAAAGATGCCCTTGGACAAGTCATGCAAAAAGAAGTGCAAGTTCTTCAAAAATCAATGTTGAAACTTTGATGAATGAGATCTCATTACAAGTTTTTAGTACTGAAACTACGGAAGTCTCCTACTTGAAGCTTGATCGAAGAATTGATTACTCTAATTTTTTTTCAAGTTGAAGGCTGCAAAAAAAAAACCGAGAGTTAGGGTTCAAAGGTAAGCTCGCAATTAGACAACGTTCCAAACAGTCTTGGAAAAAAATAGTCTTTCAGGTAACAAACAATAAAAAAAATAAATTTTCATTGAAATAATCATTCATAAGCCTCTTTTGGCTTTAGATTGAAAAACATCAGAAAAAGGGAAGTTTTGATTCCAACTAAAGTTTTTTGCTACTAAGGTGAATACTGACTGATTGGCTAAAACTCTAAAAATTGCGAGTTCACCTCTGAAAAAAAAAATCATAAGCTATATGAAATAAAAAAATTCAAGTGACTATTAAGAAAGAATATATTTTCGGTCTAGAAAATTCATTAGAACCTTGAAATCCAAGTCGACTCTAACATGGACTTCAAAAAGACTTGTACTCTTTTGCACGACTTTTCCAAAGACCCTTTGCTGTCCACAGAGTCATCAAATCAATAAAAAATCTCAACTTTTCGAGCGGATCTCGATGGATTCGTTATTTCTCATGGAGCTTCATTCTCGACTTCCCTGTGGGACTTTGCAAAAAAAAAAATGACCGCTCATTCGAAAACTCCCAGTCAAAACTAACGGATACAAGCGTTCCGCAAAACAAGTTCTTTGGAAAAAAAATCATTTTTATCTCTCAAATCGCGTTGCAGATCCAAACATCAAGACCAAACGTCAGAAAAAAAAAAGAAAATCACATCAAACTAGACTACGAAATTTCGAGATAAAAAAATCCGGAAAAATATTTAAGGAAATTCTCGGTACACCAACGGATAACAGCTCTTTGCATAACAAGTTCAAGTCATGATAAAACTTTTTTTCCAGCTTTTGTAATTTTCTAAACGTTTTCCAAACAAAAAATGAAGTAAAATAATTTTTTTTTGCTTATCACTGAAATGATAAGAACTTCTATCCACTAGTGTTTATTGTTGAACTTACGATGAAAGATTATTAACCCGCCAGAAAATTTCAAAAAAGGTTGTATATGTGGGAAAATGTATGGAAAGTAATGACACACTTTTTTCGAAATTTAAAAAAACGAATCAACAAATAATTTTCAATGACAAACGGCTTCACAATCAACCAAAAAAAAAGAACCTTTTTGATAATTTAATGCAATACTTGAAGTCAAATCGCATCAAACCTTCCCTCTTCAGGAAAATAAAATGTGAAAGTTCGTAATAATTTATACGAAAAGTCGTAATTTTGAAAAAATTATTCAACACTGTCCGAAAATTAACAAGTATCTGAAATCTTGTTTTAAACTTTGTAGTGTTGGTTTGTTGCGATTCAACTCTTCAAAAGCCTGAAATTGGAAAAAAAAAATCAGGATCCGCAACACATACAACTAAAAAGAATTAGAAAAATAAAACACTTTTTTGGCAAGGATCCAAAAAGTTGATCGGCGAAACGTTTGCATCCGTTAGTCGACCACCCACCCAAGTCCCCGGCAAGAGAAAAGGAGCCGACCTTGGGTCATTTTCCCCAGGCAAACTCTCGAAATCAAATAAATCATCGACTTTTGAAGCTTCTTTTTGGAAAAATGAAAAAAAAAGTCTGAAAACAGCGTTTGAGTTTGACTTGAATGAAAATTCTTTGACATCAAAACTCGAGCTACTCTTTAAAAGTCACCGAAGTCTGAAAAAACGAATCAAGTTTTTTTTTTCTATTTTAAGAGAATTGATTCGAACAAATTGAATCGGATAAAAGAAATTATTCGAATTCTAAAAACTAAAACCTTGAAAAAAAAAAATTCAAACTTCGCTTTCAGACCTCTACTCCAAAATTACTTGAAATGAGTCAGAGAAAAAAAAACTTGAAAATAATTCTTACATTTCCGGCCACATAATTTCAATCGTACTTGGCTTTTGAAGAATCTTATAAGTAAATTGAAAATAGATCGGAAATCTGAAAAATGGATATTTGAGAAAAGTTCCGATTGAAAAATTGCGGCAATAAATGATTTCTTTTCCTAATCTAATTTGATTTCGAGAATTTTCCTGAGTGAAAAACGCCCAGCCGCTCAGTTTTGGACGATTCCAATCCCAAAAAGGAAGGGAACCGAAAAAAAAAATTCAAACGAACCTTAACTTACTCGCGTTTTCAGATCCTGTAGACGGAACCCTCCAATCGAGTCGTTGTCGTCAATTTGTCCGATCCGAATTAAGTCTTTCTGAAAAATTCTCAAACTAGTATCAGTAAATAATAATGGAACTTATATTTTAACTTAGGTAGCTTCTTGAACCGTCGAGTAGTCGCCAAGAGCCTCTTCGAAGAACCGTCCGCTTCGCCTGAAACAAAAAAGAACTTAAACAAAATGAAAATAAACGCGAAACAATGTTCAACGAGAAAAGTCAATAGAAAATTCAGCAGGTATCCAAACTCCCAATCTTAAAAGCATCGATGAAAAAATCCTAAAATACATAAATCGTTTCAAAAAAAAACAATACAACGCCTCAAAACTTCATTAAATTTAGAAATATGCAAAACCAGCAATACAATTGAAATAAAACAACTGTCTAAAAACAACAATTACAATAATAATTTCAAAATCTAAGACGAGCGGCAGCAACACCCTGCCCAGAACGGAGAAAAAACAGAATGACGGTTGTTTTTGAGACGGCGAGCCTTTCGCGCCACTCCAGAGATCCTTCTCGAACCTCGGCCGCTTTGACCTCCCGGCATTAGATCAAAACTTTTGGCCACATCTGACTCGCCTTTTTAATTATTTTTGGTCGGGGGTTTATCTTTTGAATATCATTTTTAACGTCATGATTGTCCAAATTATTTCTGACATGATGAAACATGAAAAGACATGTTTTCCTCTAAGAAAGTCATAATTTTCTATTTCGAAACAGTTCCAACAGCAAAAATTCAAACGTATTTGATCGATTCCTTTCAAAATTGAAACTAACTTTAGAAGGATCAAGAAAAAGGAGCTTATGAAACATAATTATAAAGAAACATCGCAAATTTCTAGCTGTCGTTCTCGCGCTACATTTTGATAATGTAACAACCATAACTCAATCCTTTCTCATGTATAAACAATTATTTGAAACTTATTTTCTCCGCCATTCTATGTTTAAAAAAAACAAAGAATACGCCTGTAAGAAAATTATTCGATTGAAATCAAAAAATGATACAAACGTTGGAAAAAAAGATTGAAATGAGAATATGTGAGAAATTTCAAAAATTCGAGTTTATTTGAAGTTCAGAAAGTCCAAAGAAGAACTAAAAACTTTCATTCGTACTATTTCTCAAATTGACACTTTTCAAAGGGTGTAAAACTAAAAAAAGAAACAAAAAAATTATGTAAAAAAGAAATAAAAAAATTTTTTTAAAAAAATGAAGAAAAAAACCGTGTTAGAATGTTGCCAAGAAGGATATGAGTGCGGAAGCGAGCATGATTTCGTCTCGTGGCTGTCAGCAGGAAAAATAATTTTTCCACGTGTAGTTGTATTACTTTAAACGTGGCATAAAAGTTTCTGTAAATCTACAGAAGTTGTGCGTGAAATAATATGCGTTCTCCGCAACTACGTGGTTCTGTGTTTACGACGTAGTAAACTACGGTACCCGAGAAAACAGCAAAAAATTCATAACTTGACGGCTTGAAGGACGGGTCGCGAAAATTAATACATTCACCGTCTTTTTGTCAGACAGCATCAAAAATAAGTTTGTAGCATAATCGATATTGCTTTTTTCAAATAAAAAATCCCGAAAACTGTTGGTCAAGTTAATATTTACTGTGATGAGATTAAGTATACAAATATAAGACGAACACGCAAGCCATAAATATATAGAGATTGCAATTGTCGTGGAAATCAATAAATAATTGATAAATTATAGAAAACAAGTTTACGTCAATTCGAGTTGAGGAAAATAGTTTTTTAGAAGAAAAGAAACCAGAAAAACTGGGACTCCTCATTCAAACTCGATTCAAGGCTCTCAGTTTTCCGTTCAATTACACACAAAAAGCCAATAACCCAAGAGAAGCAATTAAATACAAGTTTCTTTCGAATAAAAAAAAGGGAATGCACCATGAAATGGACATGAAATAACTTCTTTTGTACAATTTGCTGGTTCTGAATGAAAATGCAAGCTCAGAAAGGTTATTTGATTAGGATTTGATTGAAAGAGCTGGAATTATTTATGAAAATGGTTGATTTCGTAAGAAAAAAAGACCGGATGAGCGAGTTCAGGACTAAAATCGAATTATATAAGTATAAAGCCGGCCAGGAAAAATCGGGGGTTGATAAATAAAACTATGAATTTGGTAGTAAGACAACCACGGAGAGAGGAGAAGGTTATGCAGAAAGATTTCGAATTTTCATACCTAGGATTATCTAACACAGAACTTTAGGCCAGATGGGGGAAGTGCCTGAGGAGAATATCTGGCCTAAAGTTCTGTGTTAGATAATCCTAGGTATGAAAACTCGAAAACTAGAGTACTGAGAAACAGCCTCTCGAAAATATACAGGAAAAGCAAAAAAAAAAACGAATCATCTTTAATTTTTTCGTGGAAAAAGTTTTTTTCACCTGTTTCTTATGGAATAGTGCAAAACAGTAGACGTTTTAGAAATCGAAAGACCGAAGAAAATCAGTTTTTGAGATTTTTGCGTCCATTTTCGACAGGCTAGTTATCCGTACCCTAAGGTGCTTAGCAGATTTTCATATTCGAGTACTCATACCGAGGACGATCTACCACATAAATTTGGTTCAGACCTCGAAAAGTTACCTTGTGAGACGACGGTCACTCTTAAAAAAGTAATCAAAGACATTGCAAATTTTGCTTACTCCATCATTTTTTTTTTCACAACTGATTTTGACCTTAAAATTATGATTGAATTAACCCAATAAAACATAAGAGCGACCGAAAATCGGTTAAAAAGAAAATTGTACCCGAGATGAAAAGAAAAAAGATGAATTTCACAAAAAAAGAAACCATAATTTGAGCCGTAAGCGCAGACGAAAGCAATGGCGAGGATCAACACTTGATTTTATAGAAAAAGAATGTCCAAGAGATAAATAGAAAGGAGAAGTGGCACCTAGGACTCGTTATTCTTCTTTATCCGCTTTTTTGTCAGTTGAAGAACTTTTGCAGAACCTCGAATGCAACGGAACGATAAAAGACAGGATCAAGGCGAGCAGCGGGGCTATCGAGAACATGAAGATCTGAAAGAAGAAAAATAAAATAGTGTTTGAGAGATTTGAAATTCTTCAATCGCATGGCTTTAAAAAAAGCCGACCAAGCAAGGGCTCAGTTTGCTGGTTCGAACAGTTTACACGTCATGAGAATTTGATTGCTTTATGACTTTTTTTAGGTTTAAAAAAACATTATTCATTTCACAATCAAATGGAGACATAAAAAAACTCAATTGAAAAAGACTCCTTTCCAATGAAATAGCTAATTTGCAAACCACTAGACTTCAAGATAAACTAATCTTGAAAAATCCGAATTGAAAAATACTAGAATCGTCTCTGAAATGATTAATGTGAATTGGACACTTAAATAACTAGATATTCCAATTTTTCACATCATTTTTCGGCGCCTAACTTTTCAAGAAATAGCAAGAACTTTTAACTTCAAAATCTTCCCTTGACTGACTCCTTTCGCCGTGAACTAATGCGAGAAGCTAGAAAAGCAAACCGTTTGAGCGAGAGAATCCCGATAGACAGCTTTTGCAGAGATGCTCCGGTCGAAAAAATCCTTCTTCGTCGCGACAAATTCCGGCGTCGGCGCCCAGGAGACGGTGTCGGCTGGCGCGATTTCGAGGTCCAAACTTCCGTCGCCGTCAGCCGCATTTTCGTTGTTTTGCTTCTTCTGGAGGGCCAAAGTCAACTGCGCTTCCAGGTCTCGTACTCGTGCTGCAAAGCAGGGAATACCCATCATAAAGCGACAAAGTAGGGGTGGAAATGAATGATTTTTGATTACTCTACGAGAAAACCATCATTAGATCAAGGAATCCAATCAAAAATATCAAAAATGCTTACCCTGTAACTCCAACGTCTCTTTCAAATAGCTTTCTGATTCTAGTTTGAGCGCCATGACGTTTTCTTTGTTCGAATCTTCTTCTTCCTCTTTTTTCACTGAAAATATTACGATTTCAAGTTAATCAGACCGTCATAAATCAAAGTTAAAAGCTTCTAAATAAAAATGTGAAACCAAAGAACAAATATTAAAAAAAAAAAAACAGGAAAGGAGCAAAAAAATCCTATTTTTAGTCAGCGAAATAACTTCGTTCTTGATGAATCTCCTTTTTGTAATGAAAAAGACCCTTCAAGACTACTTAATAAGTTTTCCGAAGACTCGCTTTCTCACCTGATTATAACACATTTAATTCAGGACAGAAAAAGCATGAATCTCAGGGAGGGGGAGATAATCGATTAGCGAAAAAAAATTTTTCATCTGATTATTCTAACTTCTTTTTTTCTAGTGTTATGAAGATACAGAATCAAGTTCTGCAACAATAAATCCGGCTCAAAACCTCTGTTGCTATTCAAAAACAAAAAAAAATGAAATAAATCTTACCGATGCCATTGACAAGAGGCGTCTCCTCGACATGAGGCTTAGCGACGGCGGCGAGGTTGAGCAGAAGCTCGACGTCTTCCTGTTCCAGCTCAGCCCCATTGTGGAAGATGTCAACGAGGCTCCGGAGATGAGAGCCGGCGGATCTCGCTGAAGACTCTTTTTTTCTCTAGTTTAGAGCAGAGATGGGGGGCGAATTCGACTTTTTTTTTCCGCGTTTCGTTTTCCGAAAATGAACATTATCACAAAACCCTTTCCAAGCTAGTTTGTAACTGACAAGTAAGGTAATTTTACTTATCGCGTGTGATTTTCTTGAAAACTGGCCAGGATACTCCTTGAGGTACCAAAAGAAGATCCTCAAAGTCTCAACCTGCACAGATTGCTAGGTTTTAAAAAAGAACACCTGAAAGTCAAAGAAAACCCTCTAAATCCGTGAAAAAAGGCCGTTTTGGGGCTTTACTATTTCTCAAAAATCCGGGAGTTGTGGGATCTAAATTTAAAAAAAAAAATCCCAACCTTTTTTGTGAAGTGGACCATGACACTTTCGGTTAAAAAAAAGGTTTTTGTGTGAAATCTCGATATTGGCCCAGGAAAAATTTCACTTTTCTAAGAAGGAAAAACAGGGAAAGGTTCAAAAAAAAATTTCATTTCCGCCCATCACTAAATTAGAGATAAACTGACGAGCATCGCGTTCCTTCTGGGCCTGAAGGAGATCCTGTTGGGTGGTCTGGAACCGTTCATCAGCCATGGCGAGACATCTTTCAGCTTCCGCCGTCTGAATCGCCAGAGATTCGTACTCGGCGGCCTTTTTGTCGTAGAGCTCGCTCATGTCGCGAAGCTTCTCGTCCATCGCCTCTTTCTGAGAAATTTGTTTGATGAGGAAACGAATTTCTAGCAACAAATAAACCGTTTTTCTCAGAAAATTGCACGTGTCCTCAGTCGAAACAAGACTCCTTTCAGTGTCCGAGAGCCTGGAGATCGTTTCGCACTTTTCCTCGTATAATCTCCTGAAGAAAATGATGAATAAAATGAAATGAGACGTTTTTGAATAACCTGATCGACTCTTTGGTTATGGCTTCGAATCGCGCCTTCTCGTCGATCATCGCCAGAAGTTCTTCACGCTGTTTATCGGGTGTCGAAGACTTTGAAAATGCGGCCAGTTGAGCTTCAAGGGCTTCGATTCTGAAAAAAAAAACATTATAATTTTAAAAATTAATTTTCACATTTTTGAGAGTTTTGAAAATTTCTTTGAGGAAATAGGCTTAGGATTCCAGTAACTTCGGAAAAACTAATCGTTACTTCAGCAAATCTTCTGGAACTCGGCATAAAAAAGAAGGTTATTGATATTGAATATGGTCGATTATGCGACTTCTATGGAAAGATTGGTATAAATAAATATGACCCTAATTTTTTTTAGGATAGGAAAAAAGGAAAAACAGAAGCTGACCTACACCAGAATTTAACTAAAAAATGGAAAAACATCTAGAAAATCTGAAAAGTCGAAAAATGAACTGTTTTTTTTTCTCTATTCCTCATTAACATTCCGCTCTGACTTGAGATTTCCAGAATGGTCCCTATAGGGGTCCTTTGAGGGGTCTTCTAGGGACAACATTACCAACCGCTATAAGGGCAACCAAAGCTTGCAAAAGTGGTCTCTATGGGGGCTTTAGTTAATCGCCCCTATAGGGGACATACTTTTTATAAACTCTAGAAGCATTTGCATGCGAAAAACTGAATAAATAAGCGTTATTGGAGAAAATTGAAAGACGTCTAGAGACCAATTAAGCTTTAGGGGATAGGAGGTCAGGCCCGAAACCACTATAGGGATCACTCTCAAGGTCCTAAGATAGTAATATTTTCTCATCTCCACCTTGCCAATAGCCGGTCCTCGTTGACCAGAGCTTTCCAGGCCGAGTCGGCCGCATGTTCGCTTTGTTCGATGATTTTGATCAGCTCCGACATTTTCTCTTCCCGCACTTTCTCCCTGAAACAATCAAATTTCTATTTTGAGACTAAATTACTTCTTTATTACCTATGCATAGCCTCCGTGATGTACAGTTGCATTTGAAACAGATGATTGTTACTCACCATCGATGAGCCGTAATTGTAACTAGAATAAATAAATATATCGAAGTTATTCAATTCTGTATACTAACGCTTCATCGGAATGATTCAAGGTCGGCGTATTTTCTACAAGTTTCCCGTCGGCGTCAAATAATTGCGCAATGGCGTATATACAGCCGTGAGCCACTGAAAAATAATATAAATAACGAGAAAAAAAAAATCCCTCTTTGCACTTTGAGAATCTTTTATTATTCATGCAAATGAAAAACTCGACTTATTTGATCCTTTTGACTAAAAAAAATGCTAGGAAATCAAAATTTGAATTATAACGAACATTTATTAGTATTCTCGATGATTTCCACGCCAAACTGTACAATATCGCCACTGAATATTTGCCGGGCTTCATTTTCATCTCCTGTAAAAAAAACATCAGAATCAAATTTGAATAAGAAAACTGTTAACCTGTTAATCTCTCATTATTTACAAACGTTCCATTGCTACTTTTTGTGTCCCGCAGGAAAAATTCGCCTTCCTTGTACCACATAACCGCATGGTTGCGGGACAAGACCTGAAATTTTTTTCACAATTTTTTTCATCTGCCCATGGAAATCCAAAATGAAGAAAAAAATTATACTTTGCAGTCGAAAATCGCGTTATCCTTTGCCGCTTTGATGCGAGCCACAGCTCTGCCAATTTTCAGCGGATCCTCTTCTGTACCGACCTTTGAAAGAACATAAATTAAATTTTCTAAAACAAAGAACTTTTACCTTTGCCCTCCTTTCCTCGAATGGATGTGACTTGGCAATGGGTGCCAAAACCACTAGAGGACCGTGCATTTCTTCTGTCTCCAAAGAATCACGCGGTTTAACGACTGGAATGACAAGTTAATTATAATATTGAAAAAATGAGGTAATTTTCAACAGAGAAAGCAAATCGATAGCGATAATACCTTGAAATGGTTTAAAACCTTGAAAGCGAATAAATCTTTCGATATTTAAAATGAAAAGAAGAGTATTTGTGGACGTGTGGACAACGTTTCGCGTGCAAAAGTTACGTGCCCAATTTGCAGAAAAGACTTTTCAGAGGTTTGTCGCGCGATGTTTTCGAGATCAAAAATCTCAAATTTCTTCATCCCCTTTTTTCAGGTTTTCACTCGAGATTTTTGGGAAAACTCCTAGAAATTTTTCAAACCGATAGCGATGCCTGCATCAAATTGAAGATTAAAAGATTTCCTTTTTGATATTTTTTAAAATTCTCTTGTTCCTTTTTCCTTGTACTTTAATTAATAAAAACCGCGCCTAGAGAAACTGCGCCTAGAGAAACCTCAAAAAATGTATTCAAATGATCTATAAACGTTTAGAAACGATATGAAAACCAAAAAGCATTGAAATTAATGAGTGAAATAAATTTATTCCGTATTTTCAAATTGCAAAAAAAAAGTTGAGCAAAACACGTCAGAAGTTATAATAATTAAGCAGTTGAAAGAATTGATTGTGAAGATCGTGTAAGTAAAAAGTCTTGAAAAGAAAACGTAATTTTAAAAAAAGGCACAAAAAACAAAATTAAAGGCGGGGTGATGGAATGTAACGAATTTTTTGAAAAAAAAATTAATGATAAGAAGGTTTACCAAATTTCAGCAGAAAGAACGAAACAAAAAATGACAATGGCAATATGGAAAGGTGAGCAATGGATAAGCGTCCGTTGACGGTGATTAGTCCTCTCAAAAAAATAGAGAAAAAAAAAATTACAAGGAAGAATTTCTATGAAAAAAAAAGAATGCAATTTACATTTATCACTGACTCAAGGCGGAGCAAATATTAAAAAGTCCTTTTTAACGGTCGAAGTATCCGTTTTCACGATGCGCTTTCAAAACGTGGCCGATTTCTTTAAATATAAATGTCTCCTATATACGTCATTTTTTTCAATTGGTGTTCAATTTAAGGATAAATCATGAGAAAATCGCACGCCGCAGGATACCTTGAAGCGTCCTCAAGTCTGTGACAAGGGCTATAGCCATAAAAGATCTTTCAAGTGAGAGAAAAATCGCAAAAATCATTCGTTATTGGAATTAGGATGGTACATGTGCTGCTGAACGGCTCGGAGACGTTGTTCCATTCGGGACTCTTCCATCAAATTCATGGGCGCCGTCGTAGAATGCATACTTCCTGAGGTGGGAAGTCGCGATCTGACCGTCGCCGATCCGTTTTTGCCACCCTCGTAGCCACAGTCGTCTTCGTAGTAGAATGGGCCGTCGACGGGCCGTGAAGGCTCGCCTAAAAACATGACTTTTCTCTGAACATTTGAAAAGAGGTGCATTTCAAGTCCATTCACAGCTAGCACCTGACAAATTTACGCGAAAAAGTGCGCGAAAAAAAAGTAGACTTTCTTGTAGTAGTTTCTGTTTGTGAGTAGGGTATACTTCACTTGACGACTCTCCACGCTATGCTTTAGAACGACTTGGAAAAACTCTGGTGACCACTTAATCCTCGAGGGCAACATATGGAGGACACTAAAGTGGCCACTAAAACCACCACTATTGAAGCCGCTAATTTGCGTCTTAGTGACTACTATAGTAGTTTTACTGTAGTACTAATTACACTTATAAGGAGGTCACTAAATTTTAGCCTCTCAATAGGCCACTAATTCTTACACTATAGTGCCCACTTAAACTTCGAAACCCTGAAATAGCCACTGAACAAAAAAAAAAAAACAATTCACTCAGTGAATCTATCTCACACTTATAGTCTGTTCAGATTTTGAATGTCAAGTAGAATGACGTCATTCAAAAACACTCTGTGGATGGCTCGCTCTCTGATTGGTTTATCGCACCATTAGGGGGCGGAGCTTGAGCATTCAAAATCTGAACAGACTATAACTCTTTTTCCTTCTGCAAGTTCTAAAAATTCAATGGGAGGCTCGTTTATTCAGAATTTCCTTGAGAGGCTACTTTGTCCTAGGATCATTGTAAGGCTTCTTAAAAACTTCGGGAATCTTCGAATAAACTCACGAATGGTGGGACTTCCATACAAGAAGGTGGACGGGGTCATGTCATGGAGTTGCGACGACTTCTCATCAACGTCATGAACTTGGGTGAATCTGGTGTAGATCATGAAGATGATGATGGCGACGAGGATCGCCACGGTGACGAGGGCACCGATCGCCACGCCGAGCATCGTCATTTTCTGCATCTTTTGCTGTTGTCGCAGTTCGCAGCTGAAATTTTTTCATTTCTTTGTGGTAATTCTGGATGATTTCAAACCGATCACCACTGAAGTACTCTTTGCAGACGCATTCGACGCTGCCCAGAGCGTTCTTTTTGCAAACGCCGTCGTTCAAACAGTAATCGTTGCAAGCGTCTGAAGAAATCCAAGCTATCCTTCTCAAATGCCTGTCTTTCAAGACCTGTACAATGAGTTCCGTTGCCACGGTAGCCAGTCTTGCATCGGCACTCGTAACTTGGAACATCGTTGTCATCGGGTAAATCGATGCAATTCGCATGCCAGGAACAATTGTATTCGCCAGTTTGGCACTGATTCGTCGAGTAACATTGGGATTCGGCGGTTGCTCCTGGAAGTTTAGACAATCGATATAAAATCTGAGTGACGTTTCTTTTCTCGAATAGCCCGTTCACCGAGAGTTAAAAGATTTTTGTCTGCGTCTCTCTGTTCCCTCACCGGCGAGGTCAGAGAAACATAGAAATATCACGTCAACGTGAGAGGGCCGCCGAGAGACGAGGAGGGCGCAGAGAAATACAGCAGTTTCAAGTCGTGAAGAACGGAGTATACGATAAGACTCTCTACTCGGACCTCGGTAACGAAAACGGGACGTTTCTGAGCAATTCTAGGGATCATTTAAAAGGGCGGACGCTACTTAAGTGGTCACTAGAAACGTCTTGACACGTCCGTTTCGCGTTACCGCTGTCCGAGCAGTTAGACGGTAGTTAGAGATCAACGGTGGCCAAGAGAGACGTCAGAGGAGCAGTTCATACTTCTCTGCGCCTCTTCAAATGAACGCTTGTTGTTCTGTTCTGTTCATGTTCTCTCACTCCATTTTAGAACTATCCAAAAACCAAGTTCTGAACCTTGAGCCGCTGTAGTATGATCCGCTGGGCAAAGTTTACACGTCGTTTCTTGTTCCTCGTTCTGGAAGGTTCCACGCGGACAGAACTGGCAATGCTTCCTGAAACGCCCAATTTTTGATCTTCAACAGATGAGAACTCACGTTTCCTTGACCAAAAACTGGCCAGTCTTGCACCTTGGTGTATTACACTGTTCACGGCGAGTCGAAGAAGTCGCTTCTGTTGTTGTTCCTGAACTTCTTCCGTTTTTTTTTCAAATTTATTCGTTTTTAACCTGGCGGACAAGAGATGCATTTCTTGTGTTCGCCACGCGACCGGTAGGTTCCAACGTCGCAGGGTTGGCAAACGCCGGCCGGCGAGAGTTGTTCCCCATCTTTGAGAAAACAATGAATGATATTTGCTCTTTTCAACGGGATTCCTTACCAGGACACTCATCACGACATTCCTCCTCACTGGTAGCACGATCTGTCAGGGTTGTTTTACCTATTCCACACGGGAGACAGGCGAAAGAGCCGCCGACGGGCTGGAAATAACCAAAACCGCAAGCGACGCAGCCAGAAGTAGCTGCGTCGAATTGGTGTCCAGGCGGGCAGTTGGCTGAAAAATAAAAGAAAGTGCTTTTTTCTTCAAAAATTCTTGGAACTCCATAGTAGTCCCTATTGGAGCAACCGTAGGGGCCTTTGGAAGGTTTCCTCTAGGAACCACTTTAAAAACCCCCCTATAGGGCTACTAAAGCTTGCAAAAATGATCGACAATCGACTCTGGAGGCTAAGGGGTCAGACCCTAAACCTCTATAGGGACCAACTAAATTTTACCCCCATAAGGACCACTTGATCTTAAATGGCTGAATGCTCAGACCCTGAGCTTTTATAGGAACGACCTAAATTTTACGCCTAGAGCTACCTCTTGATCTTAAGGGGCTGAATGCTCAAGCCCTGAACCTCTATAGGGAGCACATTTTACTACTAGAGAGATCACTTTTTCCGCTTTTGATCCCTATAGAGACCACTCTGGATTTCCTAAGTTGAGGCAAAACCAACCTTTGCACTCGTTTTCCGACGTCGCTCCTTCACTGGCAGTGATCTGTCCAGCAGGGCATTTGAAGCACTCGGCTCTGGCGGTGAGTGGCTGGTACTCGCCGATCGGACAAAGTTCACACTTGGTCGTCAGCGACGAATGGAAGGTTCCCGGGGCGCACGGCACTAAATTGCGAACAAATTAGTCTGGCTCTGAAGACGGGGCTGCTCCAACCACAAAGATCGCCAACGACGACTTGGCCGGCTTGGCAGTGGTACTCGTCGTCGATTTGCAAGGTGCCGAGGTCAGGACGTCCGTTGGGCAGAACTTTCTCAAAGTTGAGAACGGCGTGGGAGAGGATTTCCGATTGGATGGCGTCGTGGACGGTCGTGTTGGCGCCGCTGCTCGGATCCGTCAGGATTGTTCTGAAGGGAAGGAAAGGGTTCTGTGTGGTCTTCTGGTGGAGTACCTCTTGACGGGGACTTCGATTTCGACACGGAACGACGAGGCGGGAAGTTCTCGCCGAAGTCGCATCGCTTCTTCAACTTCTTCGTCGTTGTCGCAGTGGACTCGGGCTTGCGTGCCGATGCAGCCCGTCGTATCTCTGTAGTGAAAATTTTTTTTTTCTCTGTCATTTGAAAAAGTTCTATTTCAATTTTCTTTTCTTAAGCAAGACTTTATTTTGAAGTCCCTTCAGATTTCTTTGCAACGCAACTTCTAGCTGAAAAACTCACGTCAAGCTGCACATTTTCCACTTCTTGTCCATGGCATTAACTGCCTGTAGGATTTTCGACAAGAAGGCCTGTTTGCTGGCCTCCGTGCAAGCCGTCGATGCCGAGTAGGCGACTCTTACCTTCACCAGACGAGTGGCAGGTACATGCCTCAAATCATTGTTCAACGACTGAACTATTGAATTTCCAACAAACTTGGTGCATTGAGGATATCGGAAAACGGCGTTTTTCTGTTGCTCTCTTGGCCGCCACTCTCCGTCGGCACCACAGACGTAGAAGATGGCCGGTGAGCGCGGGAACTCAAATCCGTCTCGGCATTCGATGGAACAAGCCTTCAAAGGAGGGAAACTTTTTTCCAAGGTATAAATGAACTGATGAATCTGGGAGAAAAAGCCCGCCAAAAGGTTAGATGAACGGGGGAAACTACCAATGGGCTGTTGGCAACTCAATTCATGATTTAACAAAAATACTAGAAATTTTGCTTTCTGTTCGGGTAGCTCTTGAAAACCAGCCTTCTCTATGAGCCAGATGAAGGTATTGAAATATTTCAATTTGAAAAGTTCCTAACTCTTGAGAACGGGCTCAAATGGTCTATTTAAAACTCTTTTTTTTTTTAATCAAAAACCAACCTTATACTTTAACTGAGGACCCCAGTTCTCACAAGACTGCAATCCATTGATAGGTTCGGAAATATCTGCACAATGGACCTTGGTGACACGGAGCTGCAAGAAAGTAATGTCGACTTTTACGAAAATTTCATAGTTTTCTATTGTCGGTTTGCATTGGAATTGAAACACATTTTCGCACGTAGAATGCCTCAGCACACTTCGGAAAGACTTGCGCGTCAGAAATTCAACAGAGCACTGAACGTCCGGTCGGCTTCCAAAGGCAACGCCGACCGCACCGCTTTAAGCCATTCCAAGTGCGACCCAAAAAGTATACCTTGAAGTTGCACTGAGCCTGGTTGGTGGCGTTGTCCGTGGCGACGTAGAGGATGTCGTATTCTCCCCAGGTGAATAGCTGAAAAATACCTTATGAAATTAGAGATGGAATGGCTGAATTTGAAAACGTGAATATTTTAATCAATGTAGTCTTGGAAAAAAAAAGCTTCCAATATTAATTTTGAGGTAAGTCACAAACCTGTCCCTGCTTCAAGTTCTTCTCAACTCGGACGATCGGGTTGAGGCCTACAAAAGTCGGTTCTTGCCATGAGATGTTGGTTTCTCGTTGATGAGAGGTCATCATGATTTCAGCTGGGCAGTCCTTGAATTTAAAAATTAAGTTTAGTATTAAAAAGAACTTCGTACAATATAAAAAGCCATTGAATTTTAACCTTTGAACTATAGAATAAATTTGAAAAACTCAAAAATCTCTCAGTAGAAAACGACTTTTAAAAAATAGTATCGAAAACAGCATATTTTCAGGTTCATTTTTTTTTCTAGTTGAAAACGCCGTTGTCTAACCTTATTCTACTCTTTTGGATATGTTTTTTCAATTTTTTCAAGCCACCCAGTGCTATATTTCTCAATAAATTTTTTTTCGAAAAATAACTTTTCTATCATTTTTAGCCCTCTTTACTCGAAAAGTTAAAAAAAAAGTCTGTTAAACAAGTCCAAATTTCTGTTGTCAAACCTCAACGCGTATGACATCGGAATGATGGATCGGCGAGTACTTGAGTTGATCAACACTGCAAGAACTTCTCAGGGTCCGTTCGACCTTCCCAATAATATTCGTGTAGCCTTCGAAGCGAACAAGAAGTCCTTTGAAGATTTCCTGAAAACTTTCTCAAATAAGCAATCCAGCAATTCGAAACAAGATATTTTCTTGTTGAAAATAAGCGAATTTGAAATTTTCGGATGACTTTTCAAGACCAAAGCAAGTAAGAATTTCGAAACATTTATAAATCTTTTTTGTTTTCAATTTTTGAGTGCTTCAATTATTCTTTTTAAGAACTTTGTAATTTCTTCCTTCATGTTAAGAAAGTTTCAATAAAATGGGCTCAATATAGAAACTTTCAATAAATCGACTCATTTCAACTGGTTCAAACGGGGCAAGTCAAACTGGTAATCTTTCCAAAATCCAACCAAAAAGAGCAAAAACACGTTAACTCTTCGAGTGAAATATTCTCTCCAGTTAAAACTAACCGCTTTTTTTCTGCAAATTTCTTGAACCCTCAATTTCGTGACAGTCCAGTTTTTGTTCAATTGAGTGAACATAGTCCCTCGAAAAAAAAAGAAATCCTTACCTCAGCCCTCTGACAATGAAGGACCATCAAGGGGATCTCGTCCTCGAAGTCCAAGACGCGATTCCAAACGTTGACCCGAGTGATGGAGCCGACGAAAGCCGGCACAGAAAGAGCGCCAAGAGTAATTCCGGCTCTAAAATCAATACGCTTTTTGTTGAGTTTTTCTGTTTATTAATTGAGATTTTCCTTCAAAAAAAAAGATTAGTCAGACCAGATTGACTAAAAACATGATAGAGTGATGAGCTTTCAGTTTTTTTCCCTTCTCAAAGTTTTCAGGTTTTTCGAATAATGTTTAACAGTTTTCGAACTATAGAACACCACTAGATCAAATCCGATTTTTCTGTTTTAACTTTACTTCGTGTCCAGAGTTCGTCCAACAGCATAACCACTGCCAGTGTAAATCCGCAAAGAGTTCCAAATCACAGAATAACTTCCGTTTCGAGCCTCCCAGGTAAATACCTAAAAAAAAAACCAATATCCTACTTAAAATGAAAGTTTTATGAAAAAGTCAATCTAGCTGTTTCGGGGCATTTCTAGTGACCACTTCAATAACTTCAACACTCTTAAGTGATCCCTAGAAATGCTCAGACACCTCCGAAGCGCGTCCGGTTTGCGCTACTGTGGTCCGAGAGGTCACTTCAAAACCTTTTTCAGAAAAAAAAACCGTTAAGCTTTCAAACTGGATCGCTATCGGAATTTTTCTTTTACTGGATGTCAGAAAATTTTTCTCAGATTTGAGACCCATTTTGTCAAAAATTCGTCTAGTGCACTAAATCTTTCAATTCAAAACCAACCAAATGATTCCACTTTCCATCGTTCAAGTGCTGAGAGGAGCTCAAGGGGATTTCGACCGGTGGGATGTCCGAAAAGAGCGAAACTCTAACTTCATTCGATGCCAATTTGAGCAATGAAGTTGAAGTGTTGCTAAAACTTCATCCATTTCATTTTCTTCAACTGTTTTTCCAACCCAAAAGGATGAAGGGTGAAAAAATTGGCATGAGAGAACGGCGAATCGAATCGAACCCAAAAGGCGACGGAAATCGCCGAGGACTCAATTCTCAACGGAGCATAGTAGGAGGCGGACGAAGGGCGGACTGGGTCGAAGAAGTTGAGATCGTAGTTGACGTTGATTTGCTGTAGGGAAAGAGAGCTTGATGATTGAAAACAGACTTTTGAAGAAAATTTCCACGACAGGTTTTTTTGTCAGAAAAATTTATGTTTCATATAAAAAAGAACAGCAAAATAATTGACGATTGCTTTTTAAAATTGCAAAATACTGCGAAAAACTTTAGTGGGCACTTGAAAGGTTCCCCAAGGGTTACTTGAAGAGGGCACTGAAGTGGCCACTAAAACCACCTTTTAGAAGAGGCTATTTTTCGTCTTAGTGGTCACTATAGTAGTTATAGTTGTACCACTTAGACTCTTAAAGAGGCCACTAAATTTTTGCCACTGAAAAATTCGACTAATATAGCGGCCACTAAAACGTCAAAACCCTAAAGTGGCCACTAAAATTTTTCCCAGTATATGAACAGCTTTCATATTCTTCAAATATTCTGTCCATGGAGCGTGAATGTCGGTTTTCTCAAGAATCGGATCTTTTTGAAACCTTATCACAATTGGTTCCAGTCAAGTTGAAGGGACAGACACAGACGTAGCCGCCGACTTGATCCGTACAAGTAGCACTGGCCGGACAATGAGCCGCGGCACACTCGTCCAGCTCCTTCTCACAGTTCTCACCAGTGAAGCCTGAGAAAAGCAGGATATTAAGGATTGTTCAGAATCAATATGAAATAACCAGAGAATTCGGCCTAAACTTCAAAAAAAAAAAATCGGATGAGTGAATCAACCATAGTTCTTGTGTAAGGTTTGGCGAGAAAATTCTGATTTTCTTCAACAGTGCAAAAAATTTGATGCATAGCTTGGAAAATAGAGAACACAAATAGGCTGAAGTAAAGTTTAGGCTGACTTCTTTTTTATTTTAATTTTAAAGAGAAATTTTCGAAAATACCGAAACCCTAATCTCACCTGGTTCACACTGGCACCTCCTTGGAGAAGAAAATCCATCGGCTTCCAGGCATTTTCCGCCGTTTCGACACGATCTGTCAGTACAGCCGTTGGTCTTGAACTCACATCCTGGAAATCGAGAACTTTGAAAACCTTCACATGGGTGTTAAACCTTTTCCAGTGAATCCAGATGGGCAAGAGCATTCCAGGTGAGACCCAAAGTCGCCACAAACGCCGCCGTTGTGGCAAGGCTCGCCAACACAGCGATTAGGCGCCGTCTCGCAGTTCTTTCCGCTGACTCCTCAAAAATTTTATTGTGTTAGTGAAATCGGTATTTATAAAGTATTACCCGGTGGGCAGACGCAGAAGTAGTCGGCAACGAGATTGACGCAGAAGCCGTCGTTTCGGCAGGGCTTGGTGGTGCAGCTGCCGCTCTCCTCCTCACACCTTAGTCCGGTCCATCCTGACTTGCAGTTGCACTTGAACGTGCCGCCCATGTCGACACACTGACCGTCGTTCACACAAGGAACGTCAGCGCACTTCAAATGATGAACATTTCAACCTAAAATTATTCTTTTACCAACCTGATCAATTTTCACGTCACAAAGTTTTCCAGTAAAGCCAGGCTTACAGTAGCACGAGAAGGTGTTAACTTCATCCCGGCACGACTGAAAGTTCTGTTATAATCCAATCATTCCTGTTTCAAATACCTCTGTTCCCGCCAGATCACACTTATTGCTTCCGCACTCGTCAATGTTCAACTCACAGTGGATTCCGTCGAATCCGAGCGGACAATCACAGTGATAGGTAGGGCCCAAGTTGGTGCAGGAGGCTGAGATAAATGTGTCGTCAAAGCTTTTAAAATGAACTATAGAAGCTTCAAAAGAATCTTTATTCAGCCTCTATTTTGAAAATAAAGTGTAATGATTACTTTATTGATAAACTTTTTCGCGTCAAAGCGAGCACCTCAAGCTACAGAAAATCAGGTTGAACGATACCATTATTTCGGCACGGCGAATTGGAGCAATGATCGACGAGGTGTTGACAATTGACGCCTTCATAACCAGCCGCACATTGACACTTGTATCCGGAGACCTTAACAAAAAAAATGAGGGAAATTCTGGTTTCAGCAACGAATTTTGTATTGAGAAATTTCGAATTCTCGAGCAGTAGTTCAAGGTCTAAAAAAGTTCTTGTCAAAAATCCTTATCCTCAGAGTTCAGGGCAACTTTCAACGCTCTCCGAATTTTTTCCAGATTTTTTTCTGCCGTTGCTTCCCTGCTTTTAACGTTATCAGAGTTTCTCAACACCCTTTTCTCTTATTGGCTAGCCACGCCTTATTTCACAAACGAATCGGGAATACACCATGATGTGTTTACAAGCATGTCGAAATTAATAGAATAATATGACCATCGTGATACTTCTAGTATACCTTTCAGCTCTATCTGGGCCGTACCGGAGGCGCTTAAAGGCATAACTCAAGTCTATCTCATTTTTCTCAGAACCATAAGGCATACTCATTATATCATCGTTAGACTTCAGACTTTTCATAATAGCAATGCAAAATCTTTTCACGATTATTTTGTGTCTGCCCACCGGTATAAGAATAACTACTCGAAGGTTTAAAGATAAACCTCATCGATACAGGTTCCACCATTCTGACAAGGCCTTTCAGCACAATCATCAATGTTGACGTCGCAATTCTCGCCAGTCCAACCGGCGTCGCAGACACACTGACGCGAGTACAAGCTATCGACGCAAAGACCGTGGGAGCAAGGCGAATCCGCGCAGAGGTCCACTGAAATACATTACAGAACTTTATTCAGCAAATTTTGAAGCATTTGAGAACCTTTGACTTGGCATCGTTTTCCAGTGAAGCCTTGGGGGCAGTCGCAGTGGAAATCTTTGACCAAATCGACGCAGGTGGCGTTCAAGGCACATGGCGATTCCGCGCAGTCATCTGCAAATAATTGGGGTAATTATGATTATTATAATTTATGAAGATAGTAGAGAAATGTTCAACTAATGTGAAGACCTGTTGAATCTGAAGGATATCAGAAAAGTAATGTGAGAAAAGCGAAAAATTTAGAGGTCGCTTTAGCCATTTTTTTTTTCTCAAAGCGAGTCTGCTATGAAAAAAAAAGTTAATTTTGAAAATTTTCGAAAAATCATCAGAGAAGCAATTTTTTCAGTTATTCAACTAACTGATTTCGAACTTTTGAAAAAGTTTTGTAGCTCAGCCCATTCAAAAAAAAACTTCCGGAGTTCAAAACCGTCCCAAAGTTCTCTCAAATTTTCTTTTTGCGCAGTTTCCAAAAGTTTCTTCCTCATTTCTTTGCAACAATTTTTTCTTTTAATGTCAATTTGAAAACCGCTTTTACTTTCCAATCTGAACTCAACATTCATGTCTCTTATCTTATCAACTCCAAGCAAGTGGTCAGTCATAGTTTCTCTTATATTTTCAAAAACCTTCCTTTCTCGTCATTTTCACATAAAAATTTTAAGACCGAAAACTTCTTTATAAGAGTTTCCAGTCGTTTATCAAAACCGCTTCCTCATGAAAAAATCCATAAAACCTCAAATATATTTTTTTAAAAAAATTTCTTGGAGTGATAGTCCATTTGAACTTTCCTTAAGGGCAAATATTCTTCCTTTTATTCGCTACTTTTTTCTCTTGTTGTCGGGAACGCAAAAGTTTTTCACGTTTTGCACCAACAGCTGGCCGTTTTTATCGCCCCAAGGTCTAACCACTGTTCTCTATCTTCTCCTTTTTTCTTCACTTTTTTTCTCGTCGTTTTAACCGAATTAGTTATTTGAATTGGTTCAGAACTAGGAAAATCGATTAATGGATGTAAAAATGGTTTTCAATTTTTGAACAGATTGGAAATAATATCTTAAGTACAATTTACCATTTCTCAAAAAATCTCAAACATTGATTCAAACATTCAAAAAAACCTCCCAAAACTATATTCCCCGCAGTCTCAACACAATGAACTCAAGAGCACTTCAGAAAAACGTTTTTCAAAAGAACTCGACTTTCACAAGAAAATTGTTTGCCAGCTTGCGAAAATCAAAGTGAAAAACCTCAATTTCAACAGCTGGCGTGATTTTTAGAGGTGAAAAATTTAATGACGCGAGGGAAATCAGTTTTGAAAGAGGTAAAGACGAAATTTTTTCAATTACCTGACTTCAGGTTTTATGAATTTTTCAAAGCCTGGTTTTTTTTTGTTTCTGATTGATAGATGTAATTTTTCCACCGTTCTGTTTCGTACTTTGACCTTCCTTTTATTCGAAGTTCCAAAAAAGAGTGAAACTTCAAAGTTTACACTTGGCGCACTTGCTCTTTTGTCACAGATCCTTTGTTCCAAAATCGCGAAAGAAAAACCTATTCAATCGAATTCCTAAATCAGCGCCGTCGGAAAACTTTCTCATTTCGCCGTTTTCCTACTCTTCACGCTTCATTTTGAACCTTCTGCGCATTCTTCGAATACATTCCCTAATTCAATTTAATTGATTTCGTAGAAAAATTGATTAATTAAACTCGTCAAGTTTCTCCAAAATCAGTCTACTTTTTTCTTTTCGATTGGGAGCTCAATTTTGAGTGGAATCTTGGGTTATCATTTCATGTACGTTTTTTTTTTGAAATTTATCTTATCGCTCGCTGAAATAAACCACGGCATACTGTAGGAATATATAAGACCTCGAAGCTTCGACACGCAATTTCGCTAACCTATAATTCAAAAAGCAAGGCTTTTAAATGCCGTTTTCAGAGTTATGATTTAAAAAAAAAACCCTGGAGCGTTCAATAAATAGCATTAGCCGGAATAATTGAGAACGCCTATCACGTTCATAAAAAAAAACACTTTGGCCCGAAAGTTCACGTGAAACTCAAAATGTGTTTACAAATGACGTCATGATTTGAGGTCACATTTGGAAATGGCCGACGGCCACCGTGGCAACGTCGTGGACGTAAACAACTGGGCGGAGTCTGCTGTTAGAGAAAGCGGCAATAGAGGGTGGCGGGAAATTCCCGAGCAAAGCTGCCTATCGATCTTCGGCGCGGTTCTTTCCAAAATGTTCCTCTGTTGCTGTTGGCCAGTCCATAAATGTGTTACGGTACGTTATTTTTCCTCTTTTATCTCTTGGTTCAAACTACACAATTTTGGTTTTTGTTTCTCTTGACACAACAGTAAAAATTTTTGAAATCGCTTAACTTCAAGAATAAAAAGATCAAATTTCAACTTTAATGACCTTACTCGCATGCTGATCAGGTGTCTCAACGGGTGTACCCGTATTTAACCCGTGTTTCTGAGGTTATTTTAGTCTCAGTTGGGCTAAAAACGGGGGAACAACGGGTGTAAGAAAAAAATATGTAACCCAGCTGGGCTAAAGCGGGGTCTCAGTTGGGCTAAAAAAATTGCCAAAAAGTTCTATCAGCTGGGCTTTTACGGGTTTAATACGGGGGCACCCGCGGAGACCCCGTGTTAGCACGGCGGGGTTACCCTGCTCAGCATGCGAGTTAGGTCTCGAATGTGAATGTTACGCAATCTGAATTTTCGAAAGAAGTTCGGAAAATTTTCTTTTTTTGCCTGAGATTAAGATAATAATTAAAAATAACTAAACCTCTGAAAAAAAAACTAAATTTCCGAAATGAAGAACAACGGAAATAACGAAGTTATTTTTTTCAGTTAAAATTTATTGAATTATTCACCTTTTCACTCAAATTTTCCTTCAAAAAGTCCCTAAAAATTTGAATTTTAAGGCCTTAGCCCTGTTCGACACGGTGGTCGTCACTATTTTCGCCTACAAATCTTTTTAACAACTTCCTTCAAACACACGAAGATCCGTAAGTGTTTTGTTTTTCTCTTTTTTTCGGTTTGCTTGATTTAATTTGCGCCGATTTTTCGCAGAGGTAATTTCGAGCCTCGCGTCATAATCGATCAAAGTTCAGAGAAAGAGAGGGAAAAAGAGAAAAAAGTAAACAGAAAAAAATTTTTTAGTTAGAAGTCCTTCCGCTGAGAACAAGTGTTCATCTGTTGTTTCGTTGCTCTTTTTTGCTTTGAAGAATTTTTTTTAAAATAATGATAGACTTCCTATAATACATTTTTTTACTTCTATCTTTTAGGTTTTTTTCACAGGCTTGTAGTTACCGAAATGGTAAAAAAAAAAACTTGATAAAATGTTGATTTTGAAAAATCCTCTTTTTTCTGAAAAACCTGACACCTGATACAAAAGATGAAATGAATGCGTCTAAGTTTCGATTTAAAATAACCTTCTCCGATTTTATTTACCGTTTTTCTTGTCCTCTAACCGTGTCTACCGAATTTCTGCGGATTAATCTTTGATCAAAATAAAAAAAATTCAAATTTGACAAGTAAATTCTTATCAGCTTCATAGGATTTCACATTCTCATTTTCATTATTTCTCTGTTTATTCACTTGAAGTACACAAGAAAGCTCAAAAATGGAGAAAAATGATAAATAACATGGCTTTCTTTTCTTTCCAAGACTAGACCCCAGAGAGATTCCGGCTCATAAATCGCAGTTGTTCTTGCTTTTCTTTTCTGGCCCAAGAATGGGCAGGCCTCATTTCTCCCCATCCGCCTAAAAAAAAGAAAGAAGAGAGGAAAATGCAATTTGTGTCCTCTCTTTGGGCTGCAAATGACCGCCGGCGCAATTCCTATCTTATTTTGTTCTTTTTGGCGATCAAAAATGAAAATGCGAAAATTTGTTTTTTGAGGATTCGATTGAAAGTAGGAAAGTTGCTTATAAAGATTAAGAAAGCTAACAAAATTGAAAAATTGACGGAAGGCAATTTTTAAAAAAGCTTCGAAAAATTCCATGATTTGCAAAGGAAAGCTCAAAAGAGTTTTCGCTAAATTATTTTAAAAATACCAAATTTGTTGAAAACAACAACTAAATGAACTTTTGAACTTTTGGCAATTCGAAACTTTTCGTTGGCTAAACAATTTCTCAGCAAACTCAGGAACCTTTTTCTCCTTTTCTCGACTGAAATCAAAGCTCAAAGCTTTCAAATCCCCTCACGGATGAAGAAAAAAACGTCAAAACTCAAAAATCAAAGCAGCACGCCATTTTTCCCAGCCTCCTTTTTTATTCACTCTAAGCTTTGAGCAACGGAAACTCGATGAAGCAGCAGATGTTAACAGGAAAAGACGCTCTAGTGCAAATACTCCTTTCATATCATCTGCCGTTTCCGGTCTGACATATGTTGCCACTGTGGATCCTTATTAAGCACTTGAGAAAAAAAAACATTAACTATATCTAAGAAAACGTTTATTGCAAGTCTCAAAAAAGTTTCGAATCCCATTTTCTTAGAATTTTACCTTTTTACAGGCATTGGACAACAACGTTATCGCTTCTCTTCTTCTTCACTTTTCTGATTTGTCAGCTGATAGCGACCGTATTTCTCATCTTGGCTCATAAGAGAAGTCTCGCGCACTACTGCTTACCGAGGTAAGGTTACACTTAAATTCTGGGAAAATGGCTAGTGGCCACTATAGAGGCTCGCCAAGGACTACTTGGAGAGGACACTAAAGTGGCCACTAAACCCACCTCTATACTGGGCATTATTTTCTGTTTTAGTGGCCACTTCAGTAGTTTTCCATCCAGTATTCCTTCAATCCAGTATTCCTTTAATCCAGTATTCCATCCAGTAACTCTGATAGTGTTAAAACAAACAGATTGGACCCGTTATGTTGATCCATTGACCCCTAAAGTGGCCACTAAAATTTTTTAGTGGTATAGTAGTAGCACTTAGACCTCTATAGCGACCACTAATTTTTAACTCCTCAAGTGGCCATTAATTTGACTACTATAGTGGCCACTAAAATTTTTTAGTGGTATAGTAGTAGCACTTAGACCTCTATAGCGACCACTAATTTTTAACTCCTCAAGTGGCCATTAATTTGACTACTATAGTGGCCACTAAAAATTTTCCCAGTTTATGCGCTTGAAAAAGCCTTGTCAGACTCAGTTCTAGGCAAATAGACTATACGTCGGAAAACGGTCTATATTTCAGGTTGACTCTAATCGCCGGCCTTCTAATCTGCTCAATCATCACTTTCGCCGTCCTTTGCTTTTATTTCGCAGGCGGCGCCACTACTATGAATGAGTTCTACTACAGCGTCTTGGAGGTATCAAAACTCGTGAAATTATGAGTTTATCGTTTAATTTTAAGTACTTCTTCGGTGAGGAGCTGACCGATGCCGAAAAAGTTGAGATGAAATATGAAACGCGTTATTACGCCGTCGGTTTCACTGCCTTGACGATCGTCTTCATGATTTATTGGTGAGTTTCGATTTTTTTTAAATCCCAATAACATTCTAACGTAAGATATGTAAGATACCTTTAAAACGAAATTTTGAACTCTAATACTCAAATTGAAAAAAAAACTTTCATTTTTTTCCGTTGAGTTTGGAAAATATCTCAATTTTGCAGCGTTTTCGAGCTGCTGCTCACACGCAAGTTCTACAAGCAACTCAACACTTTCATGCCAGTTTCCACCGAAGCCTCGGCTCCGCCGCCTGCTTTCAATCCGGAATACTCCCAGAAGAACTACGTTCCTTGAGTCTTCTGTTAAATTTATTTTTGTTGTAAAAATACAATATCTGCCGAAAAAATGAGCTTCGAAATCAAATACATTCCTCATGGATTTTTTTTTGTATCATACTGTTGCTTCAGATCATCAATATAGACTTTAAAAATATACTTGTTACGATTAGAAAAGTTGTAAAAACGTTACTTTTTCCAATCGGAGCCTCTCCTATTTGATCTCTTACTCATTTTTTATGATTTACACGTTTCTGCTGTTATCAACTTGATCTTTGCCATAGAAACAGTGCTAATCTTCAAAATTTGTACTGTATCTTTTCGCTTTAATATACAATTTTATGAATGATCATCCCGTCAACCGATCTCTTTCTGATGCTTTTGTTGCCATGTTTCTTCTCATTTGTTTTTCTTCAATTTAATAAAAGCTATACCGATATTCTGCTCGCAAGTCGGTCCTTCCCAGCCCGGCACACATTGACACTTGAACCGTCCCAACTGCGAGGCGATGCATCGGGCGCCGTTTCGGCAAGGGTTCTCCAATGAACAAACGTCCGAGACTTCGTCACATTGAGGACCGGAGAAGCCGGTTCTGAATAGTTTATTCAGTTATGAGCTGCAACTTATACCCTTCGAGTCACAGTCTAGTGTCACAAGACACGTTTGTAGGCCATTTTTAGCGCCTATTTATCGCAAAATTACACCTTGCCGTTTCAAGTCGTGGCGCACATTCAAAATGATATTTTCACCATTTTTCGAAAAATGCGACTATGAAAATAAAAAAATAAAAGGCTGAAGATTCAATCAAATTGAAAATTGAGATTTAATCAGCTTGTTAGGAAAAAAGATGAGCAAATTATAGAAGTTTTAAAGTTGATTTTAAACTCACCGACAAAGACACTCGGTCGTTCCGAAACCCGGTAAATCATGACAGACGCCTCCATTTGGACAAGTCACCCCAACGCATTCATCCGTTTCAAACTGACATCTAGCGCCGGTATAATCTGAAACATGATTGTAAAATTGAATTATTCTTGAATTTGAAAACAAAGAATGAGAATGAAACCAACGTTGAGGGCAAATACAGCGGTAGGATCCGGAGATTTGCTGGCAGCTTCCGCCGTTGAAGCACGGCTGCGTCGCGCACATGTCCTCCGTATTCTTGAATTTTCCAATCGGTTGTAATTTCATTCAAAAAATTCTGCTTATTAAATATAGGCGACAAAGATATTCCCACAATTCCTTGCAACCTTGAACGTAAATTCATTTTACTTCGCGGTTGTTAATTTTCTGGAAATTGGCTTGAACACTCTTTGATGTACCATAAACGTCTTGAAACCCCGAACCTGCACAACTTCTCATTTTTTGAAAAAGTACACCTTAAGGTTGAAGACAACCCTAAAAATCAGTGTTTTTTTTTTCTGGAGCCCTCTTTTCTCAGGAGCTAAGGAATTGTGCAGGTCGAGATTTTCTTTTTTTGGTACTTTAATAAGTGTTCTAGTCGAGTTTCAGGAAATTTCAAGACAATAAACTAGTTTTTTCCTTTTTACGTGTCAAGTTTACTGAATGCGCATCCTCTTTTTTTTTGAATCACAACGTTAGAAAAACAAATCGAATGACTTCTGACAGTTTGTAAAGATTTATATAATTTATCTAAATTTTTTGTGGGTCTTTATTGTAGTTAAAACTCAACGGACCTCACACCGCTCTCCGACATATCCCGGCTTACAGTCGCACTGGGCTCTGTGCATTAAAATCGTACATCCGGCCTTAAACATAATTTTCCCAAATTTCTTCCAGTTTTTCCAACTTGATTCTCGCAGATTTTCGCCGAACAATCAATTGGAAGGCAGGCCGATTCGCTGGTTTCGCCTTCGTTTTGCGTCGCCGTACTGTTCGCACATTCAAGACATCTGGAAATCGGGAATCCAATGCTTTAAATGTGAAAAAAACCAAACTGGAAATAAAAAGGCTTCTAAAAAAACTAGGGGGGGCTGTGCTCAAAGGAAGAACCTAACCTCTGCTGTCCAACACTCGACTGATAATGATGCATTGGGCACAGGGAGCATGGTTCCAGGCCAGTGATGCTGTAGGTACCCGGTTTACAAGCCAATCTGCACTCGGAAGCCGCCGAGGCGCCAAGTTTCGAAGTGTAGGCTCCGGATGGACACGACGAGCACTCTTTGAAGCCTCCTGAGCTGACTTATTGAACGAAAATACTGTCCTTGAGCTGAAAACTACTTCAAAACTAACCGATCGGCGCAGGTCCAGAGAAAGTATGCCGTGGACACAATTGACAAGGAATCAAGCCCGTTTCGCTGTACATACCGTTTCCACAAACCGCTAAAAACCAACGAGTTTGTAAAAAAAAAATAGACCAGGAGAGCTCAGCTCCAAATCTATCCGGAGATTCTTGTTGGGGTCCATAGAAAAGTTTAATAAAAAAAAAATTTTGAGACGGGTCGAAAAAATATTTTTGGTCAATAATAACTTCCAGAGTGCTAGAATGAATGTTCAAAAAATTTAAGAGTCCCCAAAATTTTTAGTGAGGTTGGTAAATTCACCTTGTGGTCTTTCAAACAGGTATAAAATTTGATCATGATCAAAAATGTAACTAAAATTTTTGAACTTCATATAATTGGTATGTGCATTTAAAATCGTCATTATTCAAGAAAGTTATGCTGGAAAATCTATGATAAATCCACTCAAAACGGACCCAAGCAACTGGCGATACTGTGAGCGCCATCATCCAACGTGTAGGAGCCGTCAGGGCAGGCCTAAAAACGTCAAAATTGAGACTCGAAATTTGATGGGTTTTCAACCTTGCAAGCCGTCTGTCCAGCAAAATCTTGATAAGAGCCTCTCGGACACAGGATACAGGTGTTGTTGACGTTGACCGAGCCGACGGGGCAAGCCACTGAAATAGATTTTATTTCGGTAGAAAGAGAGCTTGATAAGGTACTTTCACAACCAAAAAAAAGTTAGAATCTTAACACTTCTTAAAAGCAGAGGGGGAGGGAAAGATGAAAGTAGCGACCGGGTAACTACTTGAAAACCGTTCACCGTAAGCTAATATAGTCTGTTCAGATTTTGAATGTCAAGTCGTCGCTCAAGCTCCGTCCCTAATGGTGCGATAAACCAATCAGAGAGCGAGCCATCCACAGAGCGTTTTTGAATGACGTCATTGTACTTGACATTAAAAATCTGAACAGACTGTAGGCGGTCTTTTATTGGCTAACAGATACCATAGAGATGGTACCTGTATGGTACCGGATAGGTATCTGGATACTATCACTATCCTACCTGAAATTTGTATGCGAAATGGGTAGCTATTTTTCAGCGTTTTCTAATAAAGGACCACCTACTAGCTTACGCCAGTTACCCAGGAAAATTGAAATGCGTTAGGTATAGCTGATTTACGGCTAGCTTGGGACGCTAAGGGGGCGTGTACTGTCTGCTCTCTCCACGAGAAAGGCGCTATCTCGTGCATTATCGTGTCAGGACCATTTTTTCGATGGATTAAGCCAGCCGTGAATCAGCTATATACTATCTTAAAAGAATAAATTTCAACTATCTGTACACTGAATATTTTTACTAAAATGATTGCTCACTGCATTCAGGCAGTTTATCTTTTGCCTCCTGTCGGAGAACTTCTCCATCGCCACAGGCGAAGCCTTGGCTCACAGTGGACCTGAAAATCAATGTATATTTATGTTTTAAAGTGAATAAAGTACGCGGTAGCAGTAATGGTGGGGCATCCAATAGCTTGAGAAGTGATGGCGCCTCCATCCAGGGTCAGAAGACTCTTAATGGGTGCCGTAGCTCCTGAACACAATTTAGCATGAATTTTCCGATATTTCACGCACCTGGGATTCTCAAGTCGAAAATGGTTCTCAAAGTGAGTCCACACAAATCGTAGAAAACTCCTTGCAGAACGGACGGCAGCACTTGAACGGTGTAGTTTCCGTTGACCTAACAAAAATGAATGAAACATTTTTTCATGTGCTCAAGTCTTACAAATTTATGTTGGTTGACGAATTCCGACTGGAGCAACCGAACAAAGACTTGAACGGAGCTGGAGCACCTCTCGCTGAGCACCTTGTCGAGTTGGTCAAAGTACTTGGAAGTGAGTTCGGCGTAGCCCTGAAACATATCGTGCATTGCTTTGAAGGCATTCAGAGGACGTTTTTCGAGCGACGTGACTCCTTAGATCTTTTTAGAAGTTTACAACTTCCCCGAAAGCTCTCTCTAAAGCTTTCCGAAAAGACGGGCTGTGTCGCGAACAACTTAGGATTGATTTTAACCTGACCTTTAGAAGATCTTTTCAGTGATTCTCTTGCTTTATAAGATACTACGCGCTGCCCCAGAGGCCTTTAGATACCTTTCAAACGGTCGCACAAGATTTTGAAGAAATTATTCCAAAGGTCATTAGAAAAGGTTATCATCGTCGCGAATTCTCATAGCAGAACGTTTGCGATGTCGCAAATTTTTGTAAGAAGCTGCGCTGACCCAGAGACCTTTAGATAGTTTTTAAACTGCCCCAAAAGCTTTTGAAAGTTTTTCGCGCTTATTCCTAGATTTTTCGAAAAAAGTGGCGTTATCACGAACGCTTCAGAAGCTCAGTTCCTCGGGATTTGAAAGAGGCTTTGAAAATGATGCGAAAATCGCAAAAGACGCTTCAAAATGATCCTAATACCTTCAGAAAAGGTTTCAGTATTGCGCACGCTCTGAATATTTCGTGTTTTTTCAGAAAGGCACTTTTTGAAAATCGACCGCAAAGCTATTCAGAGAGAAAATATCAGTGTATAGATGATTCACGGCAGGGTCCTGACACGATTAAAGAAGAGACAGTGCCTGGTTGGTGGAGGGCGCAGACAGGCCACGCCCACCCTAGGGTCCCAAGTTCACGGCTATATTAAAAGACAAGAATGAATTTAAAAAAAGGATCTTATAAGAACATTTTTTTCTTTCAAATTGAACGACTAAGTTAGTTTAAATAATGAAAAAAACTATCCAATCACCTTCAAGCAATGATCAGGCAGTGGAGAATCAACGGGGTAGGAAATTCCAACGTTGACGTGGTATCCAGCCGGTTCTTCCACTAAATATGTATTTTCTTCTTTTTCTGCTCTTGAATGAATACCGATAGGAATACAAGCGGGCGCATTGTTTCTCGGAGACCAGCGGCCGTCCTGGCAGATGAAATTTTGGTCGACCTGAAGTTCGAAGTTTTTTTTTTCTCGAAACCTTTTCAAACTGAAGCAGACCTCGTCAGAATCCACGAATCGGTAGCCGGCGTCACAAGTAACACTGCACACGACAGTCGAGTCCTTGTGAACACATCGCTTCAGCGTATGCTTACTGGAGGTCAGAGACGCCGGCGAGCAGGCTTCGGCTGGAAAAAACTTCCTCATTTGAAAAATCTTATAATACATAAGGTTGAAATTGTTCACTTGGTGACTTGATATCATTGTTTCGCTCAAGTACTATTATTATATCCCTTATTGTAAAGTAAACATCTTGAAATACGCACGGAGTTTATTCGACAAAGCCACGCCCTTTTTTCGTAAAGTGTAATGTATCGTGTGCATACACGGCAGTGCTTTCGCGCAGAAAAACTGTTTTTTTAATTCGATTCGTCTCAAAGACCTCAGGCAATGCGGCCTGCGCCTTTAATATGCCTTCTTATTTACGCTCTTAGAGCCGATCTGCTGTTCGCATGACGTCATGTGCCAATTTTTACGTATTAGAGATGTTATCTTATTGAAAATACTGTAAAAAAAAGCTAAAAAAAATCAACGAATCTCAATCAAAGTTCGATATACAGATATACAAAGTTATTCTCTAATTGACCGTCATTCTTGCCAAAAGCCGGAAAGGCCAGGTGCAAAGGCGAGTTAGAAAAACGTAATCAGGAAATGAGATATTTTCGGAGTTCATAAAAAAAAACTATCATCAAAAACAAGAACTTGCTGAGAGGAGCAGAAGTCACATCAAGGCGGTTTTTCGCCTCGAGACCTTTACCCAAATTTTCGTTTAGAGTCAACGGTGTATGAATATATAAAATATCGTTCTCCCATTCAACTCACCAACATAGGCAATCTGGAACCTGCACGTATTCCGATTGGCGTGCTCATCTTCAGCCGACACTTCGACCTCGACAAACTCACCAACACGAAGGATCGCCTCCCGTGGGGAGAAAGTGACCTAAAACTTAAGGATACGAAGAAAATCGACTTTATTTTTCAAACATTAGTAATCTTGGAGGCGTCCTGAACGACCAAAGCGACAGTCGACTGATCGAAGACCAGATGGGTGCTGGATTCTTTGGCCGGAATAGACGAAGATTCAGGACATTTCATGACTGGCGGCTGGGTGTCTGGGAAAAAATGTTTCTATTTTTTTTTTTTTTTTTTGAATGAAGATACCAGGAATTCTGATCGACATCGAACAGACGGCCGTGTTTCCGGTGCTGTCAAAGGCCGTGTAGACGACGTCGGTGTCGCTGTTCAGCAACAGTCCAGAACGCATTCCGGTTGGCTCAACTCGAACATAGGCGATCTAAATGAAGGAAAATTTTGTCAGATGTGCTCAGAAACGCTTTTACTTGGACGATAACTCAAAATACTCGCTTTAGTCATCGAAAGCCTATTTATAAAAATGAAACGGCAAGTTTTATGAAAATTTTGCAAGGAATCTTTTGCTCAGTGAGTTTCCTTTATACACTGCGTTCAATAAGGATAGGACCCGCCTTGATTTTGGACTTTCCGGTAGAATGCGGAAAGAAATGAAAAATCTGTGAGTGCCATTCGATTCAGAGTACAAAATAACCCCCCTAGGCAAACCTTTATTATCCTAGCACTTTTCCTACAAGAATTCCATCGAAAAAACGGTTTTTGGACCGTTCAATAAGGATAGGACCTTTTTGTATATATTTTTGGAACCAGTAAAAAAAAGTCTCTTAAATTCGAACCACTGTTTTTTTTTATCCCTAAACTGAACTAGATTCATACCTTCCCACTATTGTCCACAGGCTCGGGCTCTTTGAACTCAACCGGAAGAAGTTGGCCGTTGGCATCAGTTTTGACAAAAATCGGCTCAGCCGGACAGTTCAGGAACTTTGGCGGTTCCATGTCGACGCACTCAGGAACGGATCCATTCCAACCAACCTGAACTTTCAGAGATTCGAGGTGAATTCTTGACTTTTTTCAACCTGTAGATGTGTTGCGATTTCGTGCATCTGCGAAACGGGAGCCAAACATCCGAGCATGTCGAATTTCATACAAGGACTTCCTTCGTATTCCGTCACTCCCAAGAGAATATATCGAGCTCTGGAAAATTATTTTTTGCATTTTCATCAAAAGAAAAAAAACCTGAGTGGCGGCTTCAATTCAAACTGATGCATGGCGTTGTGATTTCCAGACGGTGTTTCGAATTCCTAGAAGGAGAATTTGAGTATATTTATTTAGAGAATCTGTCCATTATTTTGGAAAAAATATCTGAACGACATCAAAAAATAAAGCAACTCTTTTTTAGCTTTCAAAAGTCGATAGTAATTCAAAAAAAACCAGATTAATTTCAGGTTTCCTGTTCAGAATTATCCTATTCCAAAGTCCATAATGTAAACCGCTAGCGCAAGATTCTTACATAACATAAAATCCTTTTAACTCCTGTTTATCAGGAAAAATCCTCACCACCGGATAGGTATCATAGTTCTGAGTGAACTGAGTCTTGTAGAAGAGCTGCATTTTAGTGACGTGACCCCGGAGGTGTCCACTGCCGGCCACGCCAGACATTCTCAACGTCGTCAAGGTGTAAACTCTGAGAAAATACTTCATTTTGAAGAGAAGTGATTTGAATTACCGTTGCAAATCGACGCTCAAGAAGATGAAGGCGTCCTTGGAGCCGCACCAGCCGGTGGAACCCAAACGAGCCTAGAAAATGAAAGTTCAATGAAGGGAAAGTCATGGAGACAAATTTAAAATAGCCCCAAGGATGAATTCATTACCCTGTAAAAAATGACCGCATGTGTCAGAAGCATCTTTTTCTTCATGGATATTGACCTCGGTAACGAAAACCAGACTTGCTCTAGACTTTTCTGAGCAGTTCTAGGGATCACTTAAAAGTGGTGGCGCTACTAAAGTGGACACTAAAAAAGCTCCGAGGTTCGAGAAATTCGAAAAATGCTTGAACTAAAAATTCTCTTTTCAGAAAACTTTCCGTAGAGCACACTTTCTGATAGCTCCACGGCAGTTTCTACTGATTATTTGATTCAAAAATTTGCATTTCAAAAAAATTTGGCCTAATGGGTACTTTCTGTTTTTTTTTTTTCAACCCGATCTACCTTATGGGGTTCGTATCCAACATTGGTGGAGTCAGAATTGTCCGAGAAAGCTCCATCGGGCACGAATCCGGTCGAAATGCCGACGTCTTCCGACAGGACACAAGCGGCGCCAAGGGTACATTGTAGGGAGTCTGTCGGGAATGGCCGGAAGCCGGGTCGTTTGCAGGAGAATTTGGCGACGGCGCCCTCTTCGACGCTGCTCAGCTCGACGTTGCCGTCGTGGGGGAAGCCTGGGTCGACGCAAACGGGGCCTGCAAAGAGAAGAATTTTCGAAAACACGGACGGTGGAACCTTCACAACGGAGATCGCCGAGGTCCCAAGTGGCGTCCGGGGAGCAACGAATGATCTCATCCTCTTGAGAAGACTTGCCGACGGCCGAGTATGGCTGACGACACGTGAACTCCAAGGCGGCGCCGACCTGACATTTTTGATTTTCAAAAATCGAGACACTGACGCTAGAGATGAGCAGCTATCTGCCTTCCGCCTTTTTCAATTCGATATTTTTTTTCAATAGTTTTTTCATGATTCCAATCATCTTTCTTTCAGTGAAATCTTTGTAAGATTTACATGTACTAACCAAGCAGAAAAGTTGTCCTGAAAAAGTTCTCCCAAGGAAACGTTTTTTGATCCTCGGTTGAACTTTCGATAAAACCTGGCTGATATGCACTTCTGGACGCCCTAATTCCAGAAGAAGGGGAAATTTTTCAAAACGGATCTCGTTTCCGAGTAATGAAGCTTCAAACGTCTTCTCAAATAACGATTTCTTTCATTATTCGTTTATTTGTGTAATTTGCGAATTATAAAGGCATTATCAATCGAGAAGAAAATCTATTGAGAAAATTTTGTTTCACTTTTTATGGAAGTATTAGGTTCTGAAGTGCATTCCAGCCCAGCCAAGTTTCCTCAAAAGTTCAACCGGAGTCCAAAAAAAAGTTCACTTGTCAGTGCTTCCGTAATGCATATTCTCTAACCTTCCTGTTCTTGACATCGCCTTGATAAACAGCCCCAGGCATGACCGGCGGGGCAGGACATTCGATGAATGGACACTCGGCGGGCGGACCAGAGAGCCAATAGTCACGTCCGTCCGGCTGCGGATCGAAGATGCACTGGCGGTAGGCGGCAAGTGGGGTGTTCCTCGCTGGAAATACATCGATGAGGATACAAATTGATGATTCCGGAGAACCAGGCCGACTGGATTGAGTACAGGAAAGTGTGACGTTTTGCTTGAAGGCTACCGTCGTATTTCCAGGTGTTACTACAAGTCCGATGGCGCTGACGTTGGCGACGCCTTGGCAGGTCGCCGCTGAAACATGTTTTTATTTTTCCAAAAAGAGGCGGAACAGCGGAATGTCGTTCGGTGAAATTTCAAGTCGTGGCACACAGGCTATAACGGCTTTGAAGCGGTTCACACTTTCGAAAAAAAAAACGAATTGTCAAGTCCGGTTCTCATTTCATAATCATAGACTTAGGAGCTCAAAAAAATTTAAAAGTCTGACGAATTATAAAAAACCAAGAAATACTGAAAAAAAATATTCAGCTCGATCAATTTTTTTTCTAACGCTTAAGCGTTACTCTGAAGAATTTTTGAACTTCGATTTAGTGTTTCAAATGAAAAAGAAAATCCCCTACGAAGGCAAAACGGAGCGGTGCCATTCCAGGTGCCGTCAGCAAGACATTGAATGTAGTCTGGTCCCATCATCTGAAGTCAAACTTCTTCCTTATATTGTAATCCGACCAATCAACCTGATAGCCAAAATCGCACTGGAACTTGATAACCATTGGAAAATGGAAGTTTTGAGCCGTAGAGAGCAAAACTCCATTTTCGGGTGCTTCGATTTTGGAGCAGGTCCGCGCGACACACGTTTTGTTGAATCTAGAGATTATTTTTCAAGGTGAAAATTCTATTTGCGATGATATTACCTAACAACGTCCAAATTATTATATCCAGTTTCCTTTTCTGAGACGTTGACACCGTTTTGGCCGTTTTCTACGAACAAATCGTAGCCAGCTCGGCAGGCGCACTGAAAATTTCAGGGAAAAAATTGATCAAACTAAAAACATTCCATGAAAAGTGTTAGTCAGCTAAGGCCGGTGCAATCCTTACAAAAAATAAAGATGATAAATATTTTTTCAAATTAATGCAAAGAACAAAAAATTTGACGATGCTTTCGAAGCCATCAATTTTAAACATCCAAGACGGCTGCACGTTAATTTTTTCAATAATCCTCTTAATTTATCGAACTTCGCCGCTCAATTAATGAACAGTCGCATGACATAATTTTTCCCCATAAAGAGAAGGAATTTTGTTGAATCACGATATTTTTAACGACGCCCCGCCCACTTTTTTCCGTAAAGTGTCGTGTGTCGTGTGCATGCACTGCGACGCTCTGTCACAGAAAATATCGTCTTTTTTGTGAAAAGTCGATTCGTCTCACGACCCATGCAGTTGATGTTGCATGCGCCTTCAATATTCCCTTTTTTTCTTGCCCCATGACGTAACATGGGAACGGCTAAGGTTCCGACTCCGCCCCGTGTTTTTGGTTTCGTTTTTTTTTTTTTGTAAAGCACGTTCAGATCAAAAAGTTACCTTATAGGAGCCCTGAGTATTGATGCAAGTGTGGTCGCAATAGCCATTCTCCTTCAGGCACTCGTTGACGTCAGCACAAGATGTTCTTTGGCATCCAATCACGTCGATCTGAAAACGGAAATTTTTCGGTTTTTTCGAAATGTTCAAAAAACCTTTGTACAAAGTTCCCCATCAAAATCGACCACAAAAATTTCCAAGACTTTTGCCTCGATGGCGATTGGCAATGTGGCCACGTCGTTATCAGGGTCAACTTCAAAGACCTGGATAATTTCCAGGGTTTATTCAGGATTTTCAAGTTCGATACCGATTGGCCATCCAAAGTGAGTTTTTTCGTCCGCGACAGGGCCGATTCTCCGTATTTCACACTGATCGCCCGAATCTTTCCTCGCGACGATTTTTCCAATCTGGAAAAAGTTTTTTTTTCATTCTGAATATTTTCACCAACCGAATCTTCTCGAAAACCATCGGGATAGCGAAATTCATAGTTATGGTCTTGTTTTTGTCGGCGGCTCCAGCACACCACTGAATAGAGGAAGTCTGCGTGGTGGAGATATCGCCAGAAGACGTTGACACCGACTTGGCGACGACTGGAGAAGCGTCAGTACAAGCTGAAAAACTTAAGAATGAAGGAAAACGGGTTCTGATAAGTACCAAGCTGTGGCTGGAAGCCAGCGACGCATTCGCAAACGTAGGACCCGGGGACGTTGACGCATTTCGTGCCAATGTTCTGGCACTGAGCTAAGCCGTTTTCACACTCGTTCACGTCAACACAGGTTGGCACCGAGGACAGTGACTGATTGGCAAGGCAGCGGACCTTAAGTTTGAAAATGGAATAGAGAACTTGAATTTTAAGTTTCAATGTCTCTGATCTGTTTTTATTACCAAAAATAATCTACCAAAAATTAAAAGAGAAAAAAGAAATCTACGAAAAATTCAAAAAAAAAAGAGAAGCAAAATCAGTCAACACGAGGCGTTGTTTTTATAGCAGAGCAGAATCACAGCTGGCTTGGGCCATTGAAAAAAAGGTCCTGACACGAAGAAAAGTGAGACAGTGCTGATCGGTGGAGAGCGCAGACAGACCACGCCCCTTTGCGTCTCAAGCTAGCCGTGAATCGACTATATCAAACTGTAAAAGTTGGCCTACACAAGCTCACACAAAATACATAATTAATGAATCAAATTACTCAATTTGCTAGTTCCTCTTATTCAGTTTAACGAATTAAAAAAAACTCCTAAGTATTTCAAGGACTTTTGCCCCTACCTCTTCAGGACCGTCAATAACAAATCCTGGATCACAAACGACGCGAGCCACGTCGCCGTACAAAAACCGATGTGGCAGCTCGATTCGGGCATTGGAAATCTTCGGCAGATTCTTACAAGACATTTCTGAACATTCTTCCTTGTTTTAAGAAACCATCTCAACATTATACTTTTGCAGGTAGGCTGCACCGTCGACCAGGTGCCATCAGCCTTGCAGAGGGTCGTCTCAACGCCTTCACGTCGGTAGCCACTGTGGCACGAGTATCGGAAGACGGTGCCGTAGCCCGTTCCGTCACCAAACTCCAACTGACGCTCGCCATTGGAGAAAGTTGCTAGCGGCTGGCAGGTGGCGGCTGGAAACAAAAGCTTTTTTTTTGTCTTCTCTTAAGAGGGCAAGTAGCTCCCGCAGATGCCACCGTCGTTCTTCCGTTTAACCCCGACTCGGAACGCAATTTTTAGATTCAGTTCAAGTCCAGCGCATCTACGTAAAATGATCTCGCATTTAGATTCAGCGGATCACCCGAAACGTTCAAGGCATCGGGACAGTAAACAACGGTGTTTCAGTCCAAAGCAGTACTTTGTAGAGCTTTTCATTGCGAATCGAACGGTGAACTTGTGATTGTACCAAAATTCCTAGTTTTTGAGAAAAAAAACAATTCAAAGTCGGAGAAAAATTGAGTTCCCGCTAAAAGGGCGCTTTGCAGTAAAGTTGCTCTATGGACAACAGGAATCGCCAATTTTCGGATTTGCCCCTATGCCTTAAAAAATATTGGATGACCGGAAGTAGCACCCGTTTTGCAAAATTATGACGTAATAGCCCAACGGGTGCAACTGACCCGCATTAAAGGTTTTTAAAATTATTGCGGCGCTCAAAATCATCTCTGCTGAATCATGGAATCATTGAAGAGCTGTTTGTCGGTTCGAAAGAATGATTCAGCAGAGAAACCTTCTCTGAAGACTGAATAAAAGTTTCAAAGTTTCAAAGTTTCAAAGTTTCAAAATCATCCGACAATGGTCAAAAAAGGCGGATAAAAGCACATGAGGTTGAAAGGAGTGTTTACAATTTTTTTATTGTTGGTCAAAGATAACTTTGAAGTTTTTACTGCCTTAACATCTAGACTGTCAAATCCAAAAATTTTTTACATCAAAAAGGTTTCTGATTGGCTGGTCACATCTTTCTTTCATAGTTTCAAAACAAAAATGAACCAATTAGAGATTTCTAAGGGTGTTTCCAAGGCTTGGAAAGGTGATTTTCAACTTGAATTAACTTACAAAAAACAGAAAAACCCAAACTTTATCTCTCTCTTTTTCTGCTCTCACAAAATAAAAATGAAAACGAACCTTTGCACTGCGGCGGCGGCGTCCAGTGACCTTCATTCGTGCACTGTACAACTTCCACGCTTTTCCCGCTAGCAAATGCGAATCCTAAAAAAATCTCTTTTTTTACATAAAACTTTTTTTAAATGTAAAAAAACAGGAAAAACACATTTGAAAATTTTCAAAAAATCTTCCAACCAATAATCCGGGTTAACGTCTTCAATTTTGCTAGGAAAAAAATAATTTGAACAATTAAAATACTAGGCCATAAAAATCGTCCTTTTTAAAATAAATTCCGTTCTTTTTTTGGTTTGTGAGTCTATTTCCCAGGACTTTTTTCAATCCTAAGTCTATTTTTTGATTGTTTTCGCACCTTTGTAGCACGAATATTTAGCGACGCCGCCAAACGTGACATTGGTAGCCGAAACAGCGTAACCGTTGGCGATTTGCGGTACAGCGCCGCAGAAAATGGCTGAAAAACTGTTGATACTTTTCAAGTGAATTGAGAGCTACGTTGACAAGAAGAAACAGTAGATTGCGACCAGATGCCGCCAAGTAGGCACTCAAGCTCTTTGGAAGTTCCTTCACCCGAAGTGAACTCGAAGCCGATCGGACAAGCTGCTTTGACCTGAAGATTTCAAAAGGACAATGAGAATCCAAAAAGAAACCACCTTGCTGAGGTAGGTTGTCGCCTTGCTGGACAGTGTCACCATTGGCGGTACTTTCAGATTGGGACAATCTGAACAAAAATTGAAAAACAGAAGAAATCATGATTTTCACCTATTGAATAAGTGAAATTGAAGCCATTCGCGTTTCGTGCCGCGTTTGATTTGAAAACAAGCTGAACTTAAAAAAAAATCCAAGTCAATGGTGGGAAGCTATACCTGCATCCTTCCAACACGTGAAACAAGCTGCTTCGGAGGCTTGCGAGTCAGGGAAAAGCCGTCCGCTTCGTGGAGCTCTTTGCCTTTCACCGAGTTCTCGTAAACTTTCAGGAAGTCATCTGCGCCAACATCGAAACGATTGGAGACGATGCTCAGGGCCTGGAATTCCAGGTGGAGTTATAGTCTGTGTACCAAGTCTTGGAATTTCACCGAACGACATTCCGCTGTGCCACTACGCGCTTTTAATTTTTTTTTTTCATTGAGGTACTCTACTTTCATGTGCTCCCACAGCAATAGCATTCAAATGAAAGCATGGCCTAGGATCGAAAACCGCTTCGCGAACGCACGCAGTGGATTAGCGGAATGTCGTTCGGTGAAATTTCAAATTGTGGCACACAGACCATATCAAGGGAACATTCTCAAGACTTCATTTTTTCTACTCACCCTATCCGCCAGCGACTCTTCCATCTCAATGGTCCAGGTGCAGGCGATCGAGTTTGGATAGGACGTCTTCAAATTCCCAGGCGAGACAACCTCGCCGCTCTTCTCGTTCAGCGTCACATCACATCCTCTTTTGTAGGAGATGGAGAATCCGCGGGCACGCGAGTCTACTCTCGTCATCATGTAGACGTACATGAAGTTTTGCGTCGACGTCACGTGCATCTTGTTCGTCAAATTTCCAGAGATTCTGAAAGTTTCCTGGTTTTTTCTTTCGTGAGAATCCTTCTCACGTAGCCAAAGCGACAGAAGAAGGCGTCGGACCGTCGTAGAAGACGAGTTTGTCGTCGGCAGCCAGGGAGAAGTCGTCGACGGAAACCGTAACCACCTGCCCGGGGTTCGTCTGAATCGTCCAGACGCACTCGGCGCCGTTGGCGAAAGACTTTGGGTAGGAAGGCGAGGAGAACGTCTGGCCATAGGCTTGAGCGGTTAGAATTCCTCCGCAGGAGAACGGCACTGAAAAAATTCCGAAATGAGTCTTGAACGTTTAGGAGAAAGACCAAAATCGTTCAAGATTTTATTCATAATGTTTGGGTTTTCGAGATCTATTGTTGATTCTATAGGATTTATGAATCGGACGGCCGTTTCGAGTCTCAAAATTGATTGAATTGGCTAGTATCGTAACTTCTAGCGGGTAGGGGCTAAATGACATGTGATGGGTCAAAAGTAAGTCCATGAACCCATCCTAAATTTAATAAGTTCAAAGCTATCGTCTCATTTTGCAGAACTCTTTTCGTATGTTCATGAAATTTGGTTTTTTGTATGGCTCTCTACTTCAACTTTTTAGCATGGAAAATTCTCAGCATGGAAAAGGTTTTTCCTCAAACAAATCAATTTTTATATTTTTCGAATCATTCTTTCCATTATTTCTATATTGCCCTGCTTGAAATCGTTTAAGTCAAACTTTTCAAAAATCCAAGAAAAAATAGATTCCCTCGGTTGATGGAAACAAATCAAGGGGACGGTAAACAAAAGGCGTGAGGAGTTTGGTCAGTCGATGTCAAATAGTATCGCTAAGCTTCCGCATCTATCAATTCGCCGTCCACTAACGCAGCAAAAAAAAAATGACGAGACAAGGCCGTTTTTTGGATTTTGAAAACCTATGTGAACTGAACGCAAAAAATTCATGAACAGCAAATTTCAGTTGAAAAATGGAACAAGTTGTGTATGAATCGAAAAAAATTTTTGGAACTAGGATTTTAAGAAAAAAAGCTTCCTCCTAATGACCTCTTATGAAAAAAACCATATCGACAAACAAAAAAATTAAAAAAATGGTTTTTTCAAAAGTTTCAACTAAAAACTGACTCATTTTTTATACCAAAGATTTATTCTGAAATAATGAGAAGAAGGGAAGTTTTGAAACACAAAGAAAAATCAAAATACCAGATCTCCAAGTAGCATGGAAGCCCCTGGCGTTCATGTGCGAATCGCTTCGGAATCGCAAAATCATCATGTTCGTGGAAGAAATCAAAGTTTTCGGCGTTTCAATCGATCCAGATAATTGCTCCATAACTGAAAAAAAACTTTCATTTCTATTTTTCTGGTTATAATCCAACCAATAGTGCTGTTTTCCGCTGGACCGCCGTCGAAAATCGACAAAATGTCAAAGTTTTGCTCACTTTCAAAGTGTTCCAAAGTTAACTGAAAGGCTTCTAATTGAATAAAAAACATTTTTCAATGAAAACCTCAATTCTCGTATTTATTGGCCCTTCGATAACATGGCGACAGTTCAAGTTCGGCTCGTAAGAATTGGGATAATTTGGTGAAGAGATTTTCCCGGACTCTCCTTTTTCGTAGGTTAGGCATGAAGTATGTGATCCTGAAAGTTAAAAAAAAATAAACTTCGTTAAAAAAAATATTCATGAAAAGAAAATATTGAGCGAATGAAAAAAAAAAATCCAAAAAAAACCTGGACAATTAAGTTCATCACTGGTATCTTCGCAATCTCGATGTCCATTGCATTTCTGGGATTCTGGGATACAACCTCCAGATGAGCAGAAGAAGGATCCTGAAAAAAATTCAGTTAAAAACTTTTAAAAAGTTGAATTTTTATTTTTTTTTTAAATTGTGCAGATTACGGTAGGGGTTTCTCGTGTAGACACGGGAAAGGTTTTTTTTTTGAATCTTAAGGACGCCTTAGCGATCTGTCCCTATTGGAGTTAAGGAAAAAAAAGTTGAAAATAACCGCGCTAAGTGAAAAAAAACGGAATCGGCGCAAAAGAAAGCGGCTTCTTCATGCACGTCGCACACACGCGACGGCGCATTGCGGACTTTTGGGGTCGGCGCGTGGTCCTACATTATCTTTTTTTCATCCAAACAACGCTAATTCATTGATTTTTTTGAGTTTAAAACAATAATCGATTAGCATTTTCTCTATAGGGGACACTTTTGCAAGCTGCAGTGATCCCTAGAGGGCAACTTTTAAGGGTTCCTAGGATATCCTCTAAAGAGTCCCTCTGGATTTTTAGGTTAGGATTAATTTTCTTCAAAACCTTTCACACAAGCCGGCCGTTCACAGACGAATCTTCTCAGCAAGTTACACGTCTCCAACCGCCATTCGAGGTCTTTTTTGTCAACCGTACCCTGAAATGTTTTTCTCGGTTCTCTGGTTCACATGAGAAAAGTACCAAAGTGCAGCTTCCATTGAGGAAGTCAGGTTGTTCAGGTGCCCAGAAGCCAATATACCGACTTGTTGGCGTGCCGTCGCTCCAAACGAAGTGAGCATCTTCAGAGTCCTCATGGGCGAGTAGCCCTTAAATTTCTTTTTTATGGCGAGTTCAAAAAATTTCAAGAAAAAGGGAAACAACACGAACCGATCCAAAATTCTCTCGGCTCTGAAGATTTTCCTGGTTTCGAGAGCAGAGATCCGATGAAACGATTTTCGGCCGTCGTTTCTATTCGCGCCAATTGTGCGCCATACCTAAAACTTTTACATCCATACCGACTTCAAGAAAAATGTAAAAAAAATTGAAGCAAATTGGAAAAAGAAATCTGGATTTGAGACGCCAATCGCATCGATATAGCCAATTCACGGCTGACTTGAGCCATCGACAAAAAAAAAATGGTCTTGACACGAAAAAAAAGAGATAGTCTCAAGCTAGCTATGAATCGGCTATATCCTCTCTATTTTTTTTAAAAGTCAGCGATTCTTGCCCATTTCCAGAACAACTCACCTCTGACACGTTGTCAAAGCGAACGGCCAACTCTGATATATGGAAAACGGTAGAAAACATTTGGTTCCCTGCCGGATCCAACTTTCAGGACACGTCAGCTCAACTCCGGTTACGATGGCTTCCGGTGGCGCTTTTGATAAACTTTCTGCGCTCTGCAAAAATTAGTCATTTTCAGTCTTGTAAATTGATAGAAATCTATCAGATAATGAAAAAAAAACCTTTAAAATTAAAAATGCGGCGATTATTGAAGATAAGCGCATGGCGGCCGCTGGTTTTGGGCGCTGAAAGACGCCGTTCCAGCACCGGCCCGTTTAGATTTTTCTGTAGGTTATGAATTTCAGTTAATCAGTGAAAAATCAACAAAAAAAAGACAGTATTTAAAGAAAAACGTGACAGTTTTGATTATTGATTGTAATCTCTCAGGAAAACAACTTGAAATGTCAAGAAATATTTGAAAAAAAAAAATTTTTGAACTGAAGTGTAATCATAATCAATCAATCTCCGAGGATCAAAAAATGGGTCCCGGAACTTTTAAAAAATGTTGCATGAGAAAAAAATATTTTTACAGTGAGCGAAAAAATCTATACAGAAGCTAGCAGCGTATAATACGGTTCGAAAGTTCATAAAGTTCAAAAAATCAGCGAAAGACTTCAAAGTTCCAACATTCTAGTCGATATTTCGACCTCAAAACTTCCACGTTCGTTCCAGGAAAAAAACAAAAAAAATTTTCCAAGTTATTTCAGGAAAAAAAAACCAAGAATAATTTATTACAAGCTTAAAGTACAAGGAACATCCGAGGGAAAGCTTCCGACTCACTTTTTGCCCAAAAAATAAAAAGAGCGTAAATTCCCTTAAGTTGCGACAACACAAACACTGTAATCCGGACGTTGTTCACTCTTTCCTCGCTTGGAAAAAAAAAGCAAGGTAGGAGCTTGAAAGAGGTTGAAGAACTTTTCGAAAATCAAAATATGCAAACGGTAAAAATTTCGTCCAAGATCAAGATTGTACACAGAAAAGAATAAAAATAGTCAGGAAGGACGAATTTATCTGAACGTTCCATCTTTGGGGGCCAGCCGATCGGTCTGAGGGTCAATCAAATCGCAAAAAGAATGACCGAATAATCCGAGCAAGGCCATACTTTTTTGACGAAATGATGAAGTGGTTTGAAAGGATGAGGTTGTCAAAACTTCTCAAAACTCATTTTTTTATCACAGGTTAATGGGGAAAAATTTCCAGCCGAAATCAAAAAAATAAAATTAAGAAGATTTTTTTCTAAAGGGAAGATTTCAAAAAAAGTCTCACAATTCCTTCTATTTGCAGCCTATTTCGCTAATCGCTTCAAGATCATTTTCGTGATAGTTCAAGCAAATTTGGAGTGTGGGTTCGAAGCAGCGGTGATTCAACTATCGCGACATGTCTTGGCGCAAAAAATAGCCCTAGAAAACGAGAAAAGCATTTTTCTGAGAAATTTTAGCTATTGACATAAAAAAAAATCGCGAATTTTGAAATTACAAGCCTGATAACAAAAGGTTTAGCCTTCCTACACGCAATAAAACATGTTCAAGCCGTCGATTTAAAAAAAAAATTTCAAGGAGAAAAACTACAATGTACCAATCTATATAAAAGTGCATAAAACTTGAATCAACAAACCGAAAGAGTAAAAAAAAATGGGATTACGGGGGAAGCTAAAAACCGTACATTTTGCCTTGTAAGAACAAGAGGCCGACGGCTAACGGTCTTCGAGAGGCCCCTCGTCAAGTGCTTTTGGCCGCTTTTGACGCTCCACGCACCATTGCAAGGTTGTTTCAAAGTGAGATTGACGAAATCTTCACCGGAAACGTCGTTTTTCAGTGTTGATGTTCGATAAAGAACAGGTGAGAAAGAAAAAATTGTATACTTGAAGTAAAAGTAGTTCAATAAGAATATCGAATCCCATATTTGGAAGTTCTGAATTAAGCATAGATGGGCAAGTTCAGTGCTCATCCAGGGAGGAGAGGCTGGCTTACAAAAAAATTTTTAGAAAAATTAAAAAAAGGAAATCAAGTTTCAACCTCAGGGAGGTGTTTTTTTGGCCACAAAGGGAGGTAGTATCAACTTTCATTTAAGAAAACCTGGGAGGAGGGGTCGGCGGCCTTTAAAATTGGTCTGCCCATGTATGGAATTAAGATTTCTTACTTTTCCAGATCACACAATAATAAAAAGGCTTAAGAAAACATTAATGAGTCGATTTTTTGTCAAAAACACGATAACCCGGTGTTTAAAATTGGACAAAAATAGGACGGAAGACTTTTTTGGACTGATAAGAAGAGTGAGAAACTAAAAGAGTACTCATATTTGAAAAATAAAAGTGAGAAAATTTTAGTTCGTTTTTATCCAGTTAAAAAAACGGTCACTCTTTGCTGATTTTATTTTCTCCGTCCGATGATCAAAAATACATCCAGCTGATGCTCAGCGAATTCAACAAATATATTACAGAATTCGTAGCCGAAATATGATCGAAGCGGAAAGCCGATGGTCAACATTTCCGTGAGTGGCGATTACGAGTGCTTATTTACCCCAAGGGCAAACTTTTCGAATCAAGATATATTCGGCCAACGCTTCGGCTCATTCCGGCGTTGGGCCTTGAATTGAGTTTGAAATGAAGGAGGAATAAAATCGATAGTTTTAGGTAAGTCAATGGGGGCAGAGGTCCAGCTCACCAGTAGGTAGGATATGTCAACATTGGTGCTCAAATAACCTCCTGGGTCATCTTTTGGCCGTTTATGGTAGCTTCTTTTGATGATCAAGTGTGAAGCCGGGTATTGTGACTTGGATATGACCGACTGGTGACGTCATAGTGATCAGCCGCGACTCGGCGAAGACCCCTTTTAGTGACGTCATTTTTCTAAATCGCTTGGTGCGATCCATTTTTGGAATAAATGTCGTTATAGCGGTTGAAAAAGAAGTTTTTGAAAAAATATCCTGTGACTTCTTCTAGTTGCAGTAGAATCAATGATGTCATAATATTGAAGAAAAAAGATAGATCAACGATATGCTGAAGAGACGTCAGACAAACAAAACTGCTTCCATTTCTCCGACTTCCTCCCGGTCGCGGCTACTTTCATTACAGTTAGTCATTCAAAGAAAAAGTTAGCTTCAAGCTATTTCCATTTTTTCATACTTGGAAACTTTGGAGATCAAGAGGCTTCTCAAAAGATTTCAAGATTTCAAGATCCTAGCTCTAAAAAATCGGACAAACACTAAAAGACAAAAAAAAAATGAGCCGAACACGAAACGAGCCGTCGGACTTCGCTGACATCGAAGGAAAGAGAAATGAGCCAACGAGTGATAAAACTTAACATAAGAGAGTGGTGGTGGTAGACATTTACGGTGGTGAGGGTGACAGGCGGCTGCGCGGCGGAGCAAACAACCTCCGAATCAAATAGCCCCGGCAGAACGGTCAGTTTTCGTTGGTAGTTTTAGTGGATTAAGGCCTTTTTCGAGCAGAAATCTCGGTAAATGCAACTTATGAGGTTCGAATAAAAACACTTTTGATTGCCAAACGTAATTAACAACAAGAATATTTAGCAGTTCGAAGAGGTAGGGGTTGCATGAGGTTCTCATGAATGAACTTCATCAAAAACATTTTTTATCCATGAGAAACCAATTTTCAAAATATCTTTTTGTGATGAGAGCAAAAGCAAGGGATCTATAACCTCAAGAGAAAACATAGAAAAAGAAAGAGGAGTGTTCTCTGTCGCCTCTCCAAATCACAGCTACTCTCTTTCTTTCGCTGAAATTTTTAACAGAAATCTCAAAATTACCTGTAATCTTCTGCAAATTGTTTTGAGCTGACTAGCGGCTAGAATGTCGCCAAAATTAAAAAGTTGGTTCAAAAAAAGTTAATGATAATTGTTTTTTTCTAGTTTTTCAGAAGGCTTTCAAGTGATCTCTTAAACGAAAAAAATATGTTTTTAATTTATGAAAAAAATGGTTCAAAACTGAAACTCTCCATCAATAGTTCATTCATAGAAAAGTTAAAACCTTGAAAAACAGTGACTTTAGTAGGAGCTCAAGAGTACACTATAGTGAACAGGACCGGTTCCAATAAAGAAGGCGTTTTTAATAAAAAGAGACCTAAATCGACTCGACTGGAGGCCGCCGATAAAAAGCCCAACAACAAATAGGGAAGAAGGAGGGAAAACAACCATATTTTTGTCGGGAAAATGGGCGACAAAATCGAGGACGATTGAGATCGGCTGGTTGAAAATGAAATAAGATCTCCTGTTCCGGTCGGCACTTCAAGCTACTGTTTTTTTATGTTCTTCCTTTTTTTGGATCGACTTTAATGTAGTTGGGGATGTCTAGACCCCGCCGTAGCTGACAAAAAAAAAATCGAAAAAAGTTTGAAAAATGATTCTTTTTTGGGGATTCGTTCACTTTTCAGAACACTGATTTCTTCTTTTTTGAGAACAATTAGCCAAGTAAAATAGCTAGAAAGCTAAAGAGATCGACGTCCTGAAGAGACGCCCGACAGCTAGGCTAATTTTTTTCACACTCGGTTCTCTTCAAGAGACCGCCTCTCTCCGACTCGTTGCTTTTTTGGGTCTGTCATAGCCCAATATATGGAGCTGTAAGCTACAAATTAAGTTTCTAGATGAGATATATGGCTTGGAAACTTCGAAACGCAGTTATAAAACTATAAATTCCTGGTACCAAGTATCTGAGGGGGATAACGATAAGGAAAATTGCCATAGAATGTTGGAATGTGGGCGCCGAAAATGGGGGTCAAGATCACAACCGACCAACTACAACGGAGAGGAACCAATTGCGGTTGCCCCGACGGCATACTTATCCGCCGGCGACTGATCAATCCTGATAACAAGGACGAGATTCTCTATTGGTGGGAGGTATTTGGATATCTGTTCGGATCTCGCCAAAATGGTACCAAATTTTGCGCTACTTTGATAAATTTCTAGGTTGAGAAAGTTGGGAAAAAGCTTCGGACTGAGGTTGAGTTTCTATGGACAAAGCTTGAAAGGTTTTCGAAAAAATTATAGCTTAAAAAAGCAACTCAAGCCCTCCATAAATACATTTTCAGTATAGCCTGTTTACCACGACTTGGAATTTCACCAAACGACATTCCGCTGTGCCGCTGCGCGCCTTTGCGAACCTTGGTCGCGCTTTTAATTTTTTTTTTTCTTTTGTAAGGTACTCTACTTTGAAGTGCCCTCACAGCAATAAAAATAAATAGAAAGCGTGACCTAGATTCGAAAGACGCTTCGCGAACGCACGCAGCGGAACAGCGGAATGTCGTTCGGTGAAAGTTCAAGTCGTGGCACACAGACTATACATGAAATGATTTTAGAAGAAAAATCACAGCGAAAAGTTTCATATTGACGAATTTCGAAGGTTTGAGTTACCTTGCTTAGAATACGTCTCTATCCTTAATGATTTCGGAAAGCTTCTCTATTTTTCTATAATCTTGAACCTCTATTAGTTCTCGGTAACGAAAACCAGACATGGACGTTTTTGAGCACTTCTAGGGATCTCTTAAGAGCACTGACGCCGCTGAAGTGCTCACTAGACGCCCCGAAACCTCGGATTCGCGTTACCAAGGCCCGAGTACGATTTAAAAAAAAGCCAACCTTTCGAATCCCAATGCATGACGAATAGTGGTGCGTGAGACATTTTGAACTTCAATTCAGAAACTTCTTCAAATCTCGTCTTTTGGATTATTTCTGAAGTTAATAAGTGATATGAAGATATTGTACAATGAATAATAACGGTCCGAAAAAACTGCGAAGAACGAGACAAATATTATATTTACATCATCAAACAAAATAGTGACCAAGGAAAAACAATTCGGACTTTGGTAACGCTGACCGGTCGTGAATCGGACGTTTCGGGGCGTTTCTAGTGACCACTTTAGTAGAGCCAGCACTCTTAAGTGATCACTATAACTGTTCGGAAACGTCCGGAGCACGTTCGGTTTTCGTTAGATCACTATAGTGAAGTCAGTATCTCTTAAGTGATCACTATAACTGTTCAGAAACGTCCGGTTTTTGTTACCGAGGTCCGAATATGCCAAATATTTTCAATAAAAAATATCATAAAAGGATAACAACTAAAGTACCAGTTATGGATCTTCAGTTCAAAAATAGTTGCGGAGCGTTTGAAGGATTATCGTCCATTTTGAGCCGTCTTTCAATTTTTTTTCAGCTCAGGCGAGACTTCTAACTTCTTAGCAAGGATTCTCGGACAAACCAAAAAAAAAAAAAATGAATTGAAGTCGAAATAACAATCACTAACAACAAAAAAATTACATTTTTTTGATATGCTCCCGAAGATTTTTCGCCCTCTTTGGAGCCCTAAACTTTGTCAATATTGGACTTACCGGGTTCGGTTCGAAATCATTTTCATTTTTGTGCATCTTCAATGGAAAACGGGATAATAAATTTCAATAAAAATTACACGAATAAATGCACAATTAAAGCCACTCGCAGGTTTCTCTTCTGATCACTGGGAAGGGTACTAATCAACTCGTAATAAAAAGGTGCAAAATCACAAGAAATATTCAAGGCAATCATGTTGATCACATAGTTTCAAGTTGGAAAACTTTGGCACGGAGAATGGCTCAAGACGCACAGAAGCATTTTTTTCAAATTCTCAAAACGACTTCGTTGAGCCATTCTCAATGTGGCCACAGAGTTTCAAATGGTGGAGAATCAAATATAACGTTCATAAAACAATGGTTCCGTTCAGAAATTCTTCGTGCTCATGATGATGATGGTCATGATCGTGTCCGTGAGCATGACTGTGGCCGCTGTGGTCATGGCTGGAAGAAGTTTTCATTTGATATTCGAAAAATGAAACGGGGAGCAAACCCAAAAATGGCCTGCATTGCTGTGATCAGAGCAAAGCCAATGACGATCGAGAAGAGCTGGAGCAGGTGATTCGCCTCGATTATCGATCTCTCCGTCGCCATTATCTAAAAAAATTGATCATTTTACAAGAAATGAATTGAAAATTCTCAGTTTTTCAGGTATTCTGGTCGTTTTTTTTTATGAACCCATGTTACGTTTCTAGCCCATACATAGGGACCGCAGACGAAATTTCAAAAAATTTTTCGAACTTCAATATTACTATGGTTGGATAGCTGCTCTAATTTACTATTCAAAACAGTTTAGTTTTTCAAAAAAGGTTGAGAAAAAAAAAAGTTATGGTCAAAACAGTAGTGAAAAAAAGTCGCGAAATTTAGTACTGAAAGTTTAGATTTACACTTTTTGGTCGTTCATTTTGTTTTTCATATCGGATTTAAATTTTTTTAGTAGTTTAGTTTGGTTTTTCAAAGTCGTAATAAGTCATTAAAACAGTATAAAACCACAAGTTTGAAAAAGAAAAGCTATTTTTTTCTTGAAAAAAAAAAAAAATTGCCGCTGCGAGGATTGAACTCGCGATATCAAAACTGTATGCAAGCGCACTTGCGCTGCTCCACGTACATCTCTCGGAGATGGGAGGCGTTCGCGCTATACACCACTTCACTTCAAAGTACAGCATCTACCGACTATCTTGTTTAAAAAAAGTTATGGTAGTTGAACAATTATTAGTCACGTGTGTTCGGACCACCTAAAAAAATAATTTATTCATAGAGATTCAGTTCGAAATGCTTCCGTTTTTCGGTGTTTTTTTCTTATTTTTAACGTTGGCTTCAAACTAACACTGATTAAACTTTTTAGGCACCGCTAAAATTTTTTTATTTTATTTTTTTAATTGATTGAAAATTGAGATACGCTAATATTTAAGAAATAAAAAAAGGCGCCAACGACATCTAACCATGTTAAAATGAATTTCGAAATTTTGACTGTCTATTTTTTTCTCAGAAAACAAAGTTTTTCGGAATAAGTTTTATATTAATAAAATTTTTAGTTACAATTTAATCCACAAGTTAAAATAAAAATTTTTTACTTACACGCTCTCGAAAGCGAGTACAACATTTTCAACTTTGCGCGGCCTCACGAAGATTAGGCACCGTAAAAATTTTAATTTTTTTGTCTTAAAAGATTTGTTTTTCACTTAAGAATCGAATTCGAAAATAAAAAAAGGCGCCAACGACATGGAACTAGGTTAAAAACCCGAAGAAAAAAAGTAGTTTCGGTTTTTTGTACGACACTCCGCTAAAACGCTACAAAAATCGGGTGAAAAGTATATCAGATTGAAGAGGAAAGTTTTCTCTATGTTTCCACCAAATTTCTCTGTGTTTGATTCAGTATTGCGCTTTTACGAAAACATCAAACACGAAATCTAAAAAACCAATGCATTTCACCATCGCAAAAAGGGGCGTGGCTCTGCGGTCTCTACCCATACAGGGGCAAGTTCAACGTGGTCAGTCAGAAAATAAGGTTAACTTTAAGAAATGTTCTTAAACAGAGATTCGGTCTGCATACAGTTTTTGAAAAACGTCGGAAAGAAAACCGTTTGAATTTCCCCCCAAGGGCGTTTTGCAGTAAAGTTGCTCTATGGACGAATTCGCGATTTTTCGGATTTTCACCTTTTTCTTCGCTTTTTTTCAAATTCAAAATTTTCCTGTTTTCTCAAAAAATCCTCCAAAGACACCCTCCAAGAAAAGATAAAATATTGAAATTTTTCGCTATTTTTGCAGACGTGTACGTCATTTTTTGATATCAGATATAAAGTCAGCGTGAAAACCCACCCCTATAGTGACCACTTACACTTTGGAACCATCTAAATTTTACCATTAGGAATACTTTTCTGTTCCATGTAAAGGCTATTTTCGCCCTACCCCTATAGGGACAACTTTGGGGTTCCTAAGAAAATCCCTAAAAAAAAATTCATTGAAAAATGTTTTTTTGAAGTAAAATCCGTAAAATCGCGAAGACTGGCCCTCACTTCAATAAAAGTAACATAAATGAAGGTTCCAGCAGCCAAAGATTCCAAAAACAGAACGATTGAGTCTTTGTAGATGCTGGTCGTGTCCGAGTGCTGAAAACATCTTTGATCCATTCCAAATGCGGCCCAAAAAGTTTACCTGCAACAAAGTCCCAACGATGGTCCCGATCGGAGCCATCAAGCAGTAGATGAAAATCGTCGAGAGTATGACTTTGTACTGGAAAATCATTTGAACTTTCGATTCAACATGCAGAAAATCAACTTTTTGGGATTTCGAGTTGGAAATTTGTAGGTGAAGACCGACGGAGAAGGCTTCGACGCCTTTATGAAGCAGCAAGGAGAAAAATAGGGAGTAGATCCGTTGGGAAGATTCCTAAAGCAATCAATTGGTTTGTGGATCTTGAAGTTTTCTTCTTGAGACTTTGAAAAATTCGGAAAGCCCTTTACGGTTCAAAAGCCTGTTATAGCTCATTCCACGCCATGATTTTTATTTTCCTCCGAGCTACCTTCCCTTCGATGCGTGTGACCTGCCTGTGAGCATGCGCCTTCAAAATAACGGAAATTTTAGGCCAAATAAAAGGCTCATCTAATGAAAAGAGTCTGAATATCAGGGAGAAAATAAAAATAGTGAAAAGCTGGCATGAAATGAGCTAAGATTATTTTTGCGTTTCAAATTCAACCTCTAAGAAGTCTTTACGAGCTATTCTGAGCTCGACTATCGCCTTCAAGTTAGAAAAAAAAATAGGTATGATGAAAAACGAAAAAGATAATAGAAGTCTTCTATGAAATCAATCAGTTTTACAAATCTTCTCTGTTGAAGTTTCACTGGTTTTTGCATTAAACGAATGTATTTTTTAAGTTTTTCGCGCACCTGAACACCCAGAGCGAATCCTTCAAGGAGCGAGTGGAAGGACATGGCCATCGCAAAAGTCAGCGACTTCAAAATGTTGCTTTTCTCATCGGAGACTACCCACATTGACGTTTCTTCCACTGCCAAACTGAAAAAAGCTATGCGTCAAAATTATTGACTCGGTCGAAGTTTTACTATTCAATGATTTTTAACTGAATCTGTGCCAGGAAGACTCTGCATTAAATATTCCTCAAAGCTATTTTTGAACCTTATAGACCTTAAAAACCAAAAAGCCTCTCAGATGGAACACCTCTAGTAGCCTTTTTTTTCCAAAAATACATGTTCTCCAATACTTTTTTATTCAATCCCTGGTCCGGACCATTTTAAAACATATGCGTCAAAACTATTGAATCGGTCGGAGTTATACTATTCAATGATTTTTAACTGAATCTGTGAAACCGAAAAGCCTCTCAGATGGAACACCTCTATTAGCCTTTTTTCCAAAAATACCTCTCCAATACTTTTTTATTCAATCCCTGGTTCGAATCATTCTAAAACATACTTGGTGATGTTCAAACTGCTCTTTCGCCTTCGGATTACCGGCGCGTCGCCATGATGAGCATGTCCATGGGAAACTCCGCTGCCGCCTTTCCGTCCAGCAAACACCTTAATCGTCGCCCAATTTTCGACTTTACTCTCTTCGTTTTTGAATAGGAAAGACTGTTTTTTGAACATAAAGTCAAGTCATGTGAATCCTAAAAAACAATCATTGCGTAAACCTTAAAAGAGGTTTGCGGAAAGTTTAGATGAGCATAATTAAAGGCATATAGGCAGTAAAAAAGGGTTTTGAGGTCCTTCGTAGAGCTCTCTAGTTTTGGAAAAAAAGTAAAGAGAAACATTTTTAGTTGAATCTCACAGAGGTGTTTAAAAATGTTGAAAAAATAATTCTCTCAAAAGAACCTGAAAAAAATTTCGAACTAAGGAAAAACCTTAACTTTTAGGTCATTCATTAAGCTCAAAAAAATCATAACTTAGACTGTAGGTCTCCAAAATTCATGTTTCAACAAGAAAAATTCAGAAACAAGTGCTGGATAATCCTAGAAAAATAATATCCTCAATATAACTTAACTTTTAGGTCATTTATGAAGTTCAAATAATCATAAATTAGGCTGTAAGTGTCTAGAATTCACGTTTCAGATACGAAAAATTCAGAAACAAGTGCTCGATAATTTTTAGCTAATTGTTTCCTCAGAAAAAAAGAAAATATCGAATCAAAGAAAAAAATGTGTTATGAAACATTACAAGGCATCTTAATAATACTACCATAAACAATTTGAAAAAAACTTTGATAAAACAAACATATGTGGCGAATTCCTCGATCGAGTAGATGAAGAAAAAACCGCAACAGGTGACCAATTGAGGGAGCGGAAAATGCCACGAAAGTTCGTGTCTTGTTAGCAAATCTTCGTAGCCTTCACTAAAAAAATCTAGATTTTTCAAAATTTGTGACAAAAAAAGTCTCCTATAACTTTCCTCATAATTTCTAAGAACACATGAAAAAGGATCCTGTTGAAATATGAATTTTCTAAAAACTTCTTCTCTGTTAACTCTCATCATTTGAGAAATTTTTCAACTTTCTAATCTTTCATAGATTTTTCGCATTCTTTTCTTCGAAAATTCCCAAATTCTGACCTGCTCTGACCTATCAATTCCCTGCTATTTACACCTCCTTTTGAGAAAACCATTTTCGGTTCCAGTCCAATGAAATAAAAAGAAAAGTGACGTCAACCACGCTGCCCATCCGAAAATAAACCCATAAAACTTTCTCAAGGTTGGGCAGTTCTCAAAGCGGGAAGGAAATAAATAAAAAAGCATAAAAGAGAAACAAACTTGACATGCGGTATAATGTCCAGAAAGCAAGTGGCGAGGAAGACGCCGCCGGAAAAGCAGGACAGGTACGAGAGGAAACTGCTCGGCTTTCGGCCTTCATCATTTTTCACGAACATCTTCAGGACCTGAACGTTTAGCTCCTTTTTTTCCGATCTTTTCCCCATTTCGATTCATTTTTTTTATCGGAAAAAACCGTTCAATTTGTGATTTTGAAAGTCGAAAAACAATCGAATAATTTATTTTCCATTCTCCGTTCTTGTTCCGTAGCTGGTGAGTCCATCTTTTGATTTTTTCGTTGAGAGAAAAAGGAAAATTCTTTAGAAGGAAAAAAAAAAGAAATCAGTGTGAAAATAAACCCCTGGAAAAAGTTTTAGTGGCCACTATAGTAGTCAAGTTGTAGTTCCACATTCCTTTCCAAGTAGTTTTTGAATAATTTCTATATTAGAAACTTATCGAGAATATGAGAGTTTTATTTTCTGGGAAAAAACTCTAGTGGCCGCTTAAGAGGTCCCTCGAGGACCTCAGAGGACACTAAAGTGACCTTTTAAAAGTCCCTATTTTGCTTCTTAGTGATCTCTATAGTAGTTTTAGTTGTCTAGTAGTACCACTTAGGCTCCTTAAGAAGCCACTAAAATTTAGCCACCCAGGTAGCCACTGAATCAACTGCTAGAGGGACCACTAATACGTCAAAGCCCTAAAGTGGCCACTGAAGTTTTTCCAGTGTCTCAAACATTATATTCAATATGTGAGTTTTTTTAGGTTTGAATTTGTGCTTGAGTGACAAAAACTCTGTTTTTTTCATAACCCCGGAAAAATTTTCAGAAGTGTGATTTTCGATCTCCACCCATTGCATGTAAAAGTTAGTTCACGAAGATACTTCTCAAGGGACAACCTCTTCTCGGAAACAGTTTCTCAACTTTCAATTCTATAAGCCATGCTCGGCCAGCCGTTTCAAAGTCGAAACTCGAAAGTGACAAAGGGAGGGCGGTGCGGAAGCGGAAAAAGGTGGGGGGAAGGTGCACCTGGCCGGCTGGTTTCGGCCGTTCCAAATATCCTGCATGTCAGAATTCGCATCAGCGAGCCCCAATTAGAAGTGCTTACAGCTGTTGGAGCAAGGGGATTAGGGATATCGATGGTTTATATTAGACATATTAGCCATTTTTTGGCGGATAAATATTGTGCTAACGAGGCAGACGTTTTTTGTTCATTTTTTGGTGTTTCTACTTTTAAAAAGGGCTTGAATTCAGATCTAGCCTTTATCGAAATTATCGCGACAAGCTGGGAAAATGTTTAGTGGTTTTGGCGTCGGCCACTTAAGTGACCTCTTTAGAAGTCTAAGTGCCACACATTTTGGAGCTTCCAGCCAAAAAAAAAAATAACTCACAAGCATCGGCGAAAAACCAGCGATTGCTGTTATAATCAGCATCACGAAGGCCAAAGTCGACTGAAGAAACAGAAAATCTTGCATTTTTGTTGGTCGTCAATCTGAAAATTACTTTTTTAAAATAAAAAGAAGAAAGGAAACTTGATAAAATTCAATAAAGTTTTTGAAATCCAAGAAAACAAAATTTTCAAATGAAAAGAAGTGGAATGGTACCCCGCCGAAACACTAATCAAATCATTGTGTGAAACGAAGATCGGGACCAGAACTTTTGAAGAAGACAAGGAAAGGAAAGAAAGGCGAGAATTTGAAGGCCTCCCTGGCCAGAAGAATCAACAGAAGGCGTCGACGGCGTCGTCGAAGACAAATCCTTCGGCCACGCCCCCCTTTTTAGGCTCCAACCCCACTAATTTCCATTTTTCCTTGGAAGATGTTGTGAAATTCTTGTCTCTTTATAATTGGTGTGGAAAGATGAGCTTTTTGGAGCATCAGATCGTTTGAAAAATTATTTTCACATCTTGTTATGAAGATAATAGTTCTATCAGAGCCTGTATTCATCCAAAATAGACAGAGAAATTGCTGGAGTTGTTCGGTTTTGCAAAAAAAATGCTCTATTTTTTTGACCCAAATCATGTTAATTTTATTTTTTTAAAGATTTTTTTCAAACCTTCACGCCATTTTTTTATTTTTTGAAGAAGCAAGATTTTTTGGTTTATCCCACAAAACCAGCAGCTTCTCATGAAAAAAATGAATCAAACTCGAGCAAATTTCGAAAAATGTGGCTCAGACAAGATGATACTAGAGACAGTTATATACACTTTTCTTAAAATCAGATAAATTCAGTAGGAATCCATTTTTGACTGTAACTTCATCCTACTCAACTAGATTAGACAAAAATTCTCCAGAAAAACCTGAACGTTTTCTTTATCAGGAATTCCCCAAATTCGTTTAAAATTCAAAATTCGATCTATTCCTTCAAAAACTTTAGAGGGACTTCACGACAGACGACAAAATCATGAAGATTGGTTATAAAAGAATTAGTGACCACTATAGGATTTAGGTCATTCTTCAAGTTTTTTAAGTTACACATTTGCTATTTCTTTTTCCATTACTTGATGATCAAACTATCACGTCCATCAGTGAATTTTCAATTTGAAATTCTCTACTTTAACTTTTTCAATGGCGACTGAATTCAATGACAGAAACCAACCCAACCTAACAAACGAAAAACTTTGACATCAGAGTAAAACAAGGAAATATGTTGGTATACCCTGTGACTCATCGGAAAAGGATGTTATGAAATGCAAAGAGAAACGGAGCTGGAGGGTCCGAGACTAGGTTGCAAGTAAAATGAGAAGACGCGCAGTCCGGCGGAGCTTAATCTGTATAATTAGGGGTATATCTATATAACCGCCATCCTGGGTTCTCTCTTTCTCTCTCTCAATACAAATATCAGTTTTGCAGTTATAGGTTTTTCCGAAAGTGGTGAGTCAGAGAAAGAGGTGGACATCAAGGAGTTTTCTAGTGCCCAGAGGGCTCCTGAAATTCGGTCTGCCCATGTATGGTTTGGGAGAACATAATTGAAAGTCGGAAAGCAAACAGTTTTTTTCCAATTTTTTTGATTTCGAAAAATAAAAGCTAAATAAAGTATTTGAAAAAAAAAGCAAAAAAAACTCGAAAAAAAGCAGAGTAATGGTATATTTGGCGATGTTAGTTTTCCGGATTGAAAATTGAGAGTTATATTTTTGGTTTGAGGAGGGAATTATGCATCAAAGAAAGCTTTTTGAATTACGAACAACTTGAAAAAAATAAAAAAATTTTAAATTTCTCGAAATTAGCTTTTTGACTAGTCATTTCGATCTTGGAAATGACATAACTAATTTCGTTTTTTTGAATTTTTCCATAAAAGTTACATTTTTGAATTCAGTGGATAATTCCGAGCAAGAAAGTGCTTCACAAATTACGGATAAGAAGAAAATAAGGATTTTTAAAGTTTTCAGAAAAGATTCCTTGGACCGCCCAACTAATGGTCTCAAAAAGGATCAAATCCTGTTGGTTTTTTTGGCTTTTTCGAGTTAAATTTATATTTCTAATTATCAAAAAAATATGGTAGCGGAACACTGAATCGAAAAAAAATTCTTTTGATTGACTTTTTCTCAAGAAAGGGACCAGATCAATCTATTGTTGCTACGGAAAACGTTCGAAGTGTGATAATTTATTCTATTCCTATTCAAAATTGTGTTAATTTTATAAGCAAGAAAACCTTCTCAGGGTCCAGGGAAAGGGGAAATCGAAAAAAGAAAATTCGATTCCTAACGAGGGAGTTTTCTGATCGACTTCTCAAAGAGACTAGGTTCACCTTCAGAAAATAAATTGAAGTTTTCTCTCAGTGATTCCGAAAACAATCTGAAAAAAGTTTGGTATTTTTAAAAAAAAATCCTGGAGAGGGTTGGATGACCCTGAAAATCGGTCTGTATTTCTATGAGAAGGCGTTATGATTCTTTCGAAGGTCGTCAAAAAAAGTTCCTGGAAAAGAAAAAAAATTTCTCAAGAAACCTGGAAAAATTACTTAAAACAAGAAAAGTTCAATTATCTATTTGAAACCCCAAAAACAGGACACTAATCGAATCTGTCTACCAAAAATCAAAAACTGTAGATACACACTTCCCTCTTCGGCATTTTATTTCACTTAACAAAAATAGATGGCAGGTGGAAGGAAGTTTTCTCAGAAGAATTCGCGAAATAACGAATAAAAGTTTCCTCGGTGTTCACCCAACTCGCCAAAATTCCGGTTCCGTCAATTTCGTGTATTTCCAAAAAATTCCAAACAAAATCAACGGACAAAAAAAAGATGCCCACTGCAGGAATCGAACCTGCGTCGCCACGGCCACAACGTGGAGTACTAACCACTATACTAAGTGGGCCGAGAGTTTCGGCGCCGATTCCTCCTCACGTAGCCTCTGCCGCGCCAAGAGCTATGACCAGTGAACAGCCAAAGTTTTGGATAAAGAGTTAAATGTTTGAAAGTTTCTGAATTGTGAACTTTTCAAGTTTTCGAAGACCTTGAAAGTCAACGCCACAGTTCAAACAACTACGTCCTAATCGGGACCAAATTGTTGGCGCGAGAGGAAAATTTTGATTTTTGGCCGTGGCGTTTTTTTTCAAACTTATTTTCGAGAACTAGACAGTGCTTACTGTAATCTACTTCCGTATTTGAATCAGTTCTATTTGGGAAAAATAGATGAACAGGTTTTTTATTTCTAGAGAGGGAATAGAATTGGGGGGGTTCCATTTTTGTAAAGAATCGCCAATTAAAGCACCTTACTGAATTGATATTTTTTTAAACAGACAGGTAAAACGAAACTCGCCATAAAATAGCCAACCCCAACTCTCATTGTCCCGATTTCCAAAAAAAGTTCTTAAAATTAAAAATTTTCAATTCTTTTTTTGAATTTAGAGGAGCGCATTCTACATTTTTTTCATTTTTTTGAATCAATTCCCTCTGGCTTTTTCTTTCAATATTTAAAAAAATCCAACCTCGAAAAAAAAATTCCATTCCATCTTCCATTCGGGCATCTCATAGTTTTCATCTTTCTGAAATTTCTCTTGATATTTTTTTCTTCATTCTTCTTCAAAATAATTTCCTGTGTACGAAATTGACACTATTTTTTTCTTTTTTTGTAAAAAGAAAATATCAAATTTCACGCGAAAAAAATTTGAAAAAAATGAGAAAAAAATTTTACTTCACACAAACATAGACAATAATAAGTAAAGCTAACTGATTTCGAAAAAAAGGGAGAAGAAGCAATAAAAAAAATTTCAAGAAAGAAAAAGTCAAATTCATACATTTCCACCAGCGACACCAAACAACGTCTGAAAAAGAAAAAATGAAAATAAAAAGTTGAGATTTTATATTCATGAAAAAAATGGGAGTATATTTTTTTTTTAAATTGAGTTTTCTAGGAGTATCATTCATTTTCTAAGGACCATAAAAGGGCAAAAGAACCGTAAATTTGAACCGAAATCGTTCAAAATATTCCAACAGTTCCCAAAACTCGAATAAAAACAGATTCGGAAAATGAGCACACTTCTCAAAGCTACAGTAACCCCGAATCTTCGCGAGACCCAGAAATCTCTACACAGTTTCAGATTCAAAAACTGATTATGAATAGAATACAAGAAATTATAAAAAAGAAACATACTCGTTTCAGAAAAGATTCAGAAAATTGTTTCCCAACTAACGAAGAAAAATCCGTACTCTATTAAATCGAAACTTGTAAATATGATTGAAAGGCACCAAGAAAAAAAAAAGTTAGTGAACAACTTAAAACTAAAGAAAATAACATGGGAAAAATAAATAAATTAACAAATTCCAACAGGAAACTGTTAAGCTCATTATTTCATTTCATCATTTCACAACCGGGGAGAAACAAAAACGAGGAAAAACTAATCCAATCACACATTAAGGTAAGTCGAAAAAGAGATTCAAACAAAGAAAATGTGATTAAATACTTAAAAGAGTCGAAAAAAAAGGGAAAACGGAAGAAAAAGGTTGGAGTTTTGCAAGGAACTTTCAACAATAAATTTTTTAAAGGTGGCAAATTATTGAATATTTCTATAAGAAAAATTCTACATCCAGCGCAATAGTTTCTTTTAATTTTGAAATGAAAAGCTCCAACCCTCCTCGCAGATCTTGGAATGAAAAAAGGGAAATCTTTATCCGAAAGCGATGCCCCGGAGGATCATCATCCTCGTGCAGCAACACCGATTCTTCCTCCGGAGGGTGGACGCCTCGTTGTTGTTGTTGTTCAGCTGCTGGGCTCTGTGCTTGGCCTTGATCTCCTTGGCGACGTGAAGACATCCGCCGACGAGGTAACGGACGAAGTGATCGCCGGCGAAAGAACCGGCGGCAAACAGGGTCGGATCCTCTTCGCTGTGGTACTGTAGGAAGGAGTATTTTCCCTGCAGGACCGTGTCGAAATCCGACTGGCGGCCGAAGCAGACGGCAAGCAGCGAGTAGGGGATCTGAAATCGGGAAACTTGAATCATTTAGGCTTTTTCGGAGATTTTTTTCATTTCATAGAGCGCTCAATTCCCCTACTTCAAAGCCTTGGCCTTCCTCCTTAACTCACGTCAATCTTCCCCTTCGTCGAGGAGATGAGGACAGTCTTCTCGTTGACGTCGACGACCTCAGCGGACGTCATCCGAGTGTAGAGAGGGTCAACCTGCCGACCGATCATCATCTGGTGGACCTTGTTGTACTCTCCGTAGTACGTTGGGGACAGCCGAGAGATCATGGTGTCTGGAAAGATTTTGATTTTGAATGATCGTCCAAAAGACCTGGAACTCTTTTTTCAGTTTCCGCGACTCACTTCTCAACTGCCGATCCGTTCGACGCATCACATGGATCACTGGAATCTCCCTTTCCAGACAATGCCGGACAACGTCGGCCGAAGATATCCCATCTCCCAGCACCACAACCGCCTTGGAAGAAGAGGAAATTGCTCTGGAAGAATTTGTTGATGACCTCCTTCAGAGTTTTCGAGAGACTCACGGGATCGTGTACTCCTTGCCGAGGTTGGTGTCGCTAGCCAGACGGTCTTTGAACGTCTTCGTGTCGTAGACGATGTTCTTGCACGTTTCCTCGCCAACGAGCTGGAAAGCGATTGGAAATTATAAATATTCACTTTTTGACTTTTTTCTATGCGCTCATGAAATGACTTAAGCGTCGCTATAAGATATGAAATTTTCTCTAATACTATCCGATGTACTGCGCAAGTAGTTTTGAGTCGGACGCAGTGGGCTCAATTTACTTTTAAATATGACCGTTTTGAAAGAAAAAAAAACGAACCCCAAGCTTCCTGGGAGCAGTTTTTCCACACGCTAGCACAACATAGCGGCTGCAAATTGTGAAAGGCCGATTATCGAGGGTTGACCGGCCTTCAGTCACCCATACATCATCGACTTTCTGGAAAAAACCCCTTAGCGCTTTTAATTGTTTCTTTCTCACCTTAACTGATGTAATTTTCATATTGCAATGGAAATTTCTTTGGATCCCAAGTTGTTCCGCGTAGCTGGCCATGTAGGATGCGATGGCACAAGAGGGTAGCCTAAAGTCGAAATTCATTTTAAAACCGCTTAGAGATAAAAATTTGAATTTGAATTTAATTTTTTTCTTCATTTTTCTTGAAAAAGTTCTATTCTTAAATTTATTATGTCCTTGTTTTTCTTTATTCACCTTGGGACCAATGGAGTTCCGCCAAGCCATTCAGTCGTCGAATATCCGGGCAGGTCGAGGCTTTGAGCAAAAGATACGGCCAGCATCTAAAATTCTCAAAACTTTAAAGATTCTCAATCACCTTTTCTTTTTGATACATTCTTATCTACAATCTCTTATTTTGTGATTTTTTTTTCTTCAATAAAGGTAAACCCTTCAGGAAAAATGAAGCCCCGATTATTTTTTACATCATCTCTTTTCAGGTAAATCCAACAATTATCACTGATCTTCATCATAATTAGCAAGCATAAAGTGATGATAATTCCCTTTTATCATGATTCCCACGCGATTTTTTTCTTCTCACACGACATTAAAAAGTTTCCTACACGCAAAATGATGACAAAACAGGCAGTTTCGAAACGATTGGGCACACGCTTTTTGTGTATGTGGGTCTTGTGATTTTTGATGCTAGAACGGGTGCAAAAAAGGTTCCTCTTTTTTTTTCTTTTTGCAAATAATGAGTCAAGCTTTCCAACATGCTATCATGAAGATCAAATTGAAAATCAAGCTCAAGCCGAAAAATTTTCAACGTAAAGAACAATTATGAGAGAAACGTACTTAAAACTTTTGAAAATATTAAAAATCAGCCTAATAGGAAGGTATTGCAAAACTTTTTATAATGTCTTTTAGGACTTTATTTCTTCAAATGTAGTAAACTTGTGCATTTTGTGATCTCTGACTCAGGAAACTCGTTCAAAGAAGCTTTTAATGTGTTTTTTTTTCTTTTTTCCGTGGTTTGTGCAAATACTTCAAAGCGGTCTAAGGAGGCGGTCAAATTGTTTAACTTGGCATTTTCAGAGAGGAAAAGATTGAAGATCAGGTGGGAAAATAAATGTTGTTTGAGAAACGCGGAGAGTACTGTAAAAGTATCTTTGATGCTTCAAGAAGGCAATAAACTTTTGAAACTGTCTTTAAAAATCAAAGAATTACAGTTCAAGGGGCTTTTATAAACTCTGATCTCAAAATCATCCTACAATAAATATTTCTTTTCTCAGCCCAATGATCATGATTCAGTTGGTTATTTTTGAGTTCAAAAGACCACGGGTTCGTTTCCTCGCACGAAACTTTGTCAACTTCGTACAGTAATCTCCTCTTAATTCGATTTCCCAGGTCACAAGTCCCAAAATAGACATAGGAATTTGATCTTTAGGACTCAATTTCAAAGTTGAATGTGGAGCTCAAAAAAGAGAAAGATCCAAAATTTCTGTGTGAGAATACTTTTTTCAACATTGCCCAGCCAATATACTCATCAAAATTGATGCTATCGAGTTTCTAGTTAATCAGATGAACACGGATTCGGAAGAAAAGCTGCCGATTAACCTCCGGATCGTAGTTGTTCCAGCTGCCGCCAATCGAGGTCTCTCCAATGACCATGTGTGGGATCTCATGAGCCAGGTTCATCTCCCACTGAAGGCTGCTGGGTCGTGGATCGCCGGTGTCGACTCCAGGTCGCACCAGCATGTCGTACAGGATGGATAGGGGCCGGCTCGCCGAGGTCAGGTCCGTCAGCTGGTCCGACCATGTCAGGTCCTGGAAGTTGAAAATGACGATTTTTACGTCTCATACCGCATTTTTCCGAACTGGAATTTTCCTTCGAGCTACACTTTCTTCCAAAAAGCTTTCTTGTAGCTCTGAGGAAATATCCCACCCACTTCCTACAATGTCGAACTGCCAAAAAGTCTTAGATAGTTCCCTGATCTTTTCAATTATCACAAGTTTCTTTTCTTGACAATCCTGCCCCCTTTTTTTTTAAAGAGTTCTAATCTGATCCCTAAATAATCTTATCGAAAAAAGATGGAAAATAAACACTCGCCAGTGTTCTCCTTCTTCTTCTTTCCATTTTTCCTTCTTCAAACCAGACCGAGATAACGAGATTTTGCCGCGCTTTACCCGTGACCGTCACACACACATTGGAAACATTTTTTCGCGGCTGCTTAGGTAATAAATTATTCCAAGAGACAAGGCTGCAGAAGAATTTTTCAAAGAAAGAAGGAAATACGTTTGTAATTGACGATAGATTTGTAGAATTTTTTTTATTTAAATCAAAAATAAAATTAACTCACAAATTCCTCAATTTTATTAGCTGTTTTCTAAAAACCTCTCAGATTTAATCTCAAAATCCTGTTTTCTGGCAAACTGTGCGACACTTGCAATGTAGCCCGTTCCATCAGATTGAAAAAAAACTCAAATTTTATATTTTTTCATAAACTTTATCCAAAATGTCCCTTAGCCTCTCCAAAGACATAATTTCCTCCTTGTGAACCCTCATCTCCGACCAACCTAACCACCCACCAACCTTGGAACAAAAAAAAAATAGAAAGACTTCACTTCAACTCAAAATCAAGCGGTTTTCCACTGTATTTTGTATTCCGGCCGGTTTCCTTTTTCTCATGGCCTCTCCGAAATTTAATTCGATAAAACTTTTGCAGAAAATCTGCGTGACTGATAATACTTAACGCTGACAAATCAAATTTCCATCTCATTGCAAAAGAAAGGAAAATCGTTCGCTGATTCTGCCGCTTCTCCCTTTGAAAATAGCAGCTTTTCCTAGAAGTTAAAGGAAAATTCCGTGCCCTTTCTGTTTTCAGAAAAAAGTCCACGAAAACAGGGCAATTTACGTGCCTCCAAAAAGCCTACAAAAACAAAATACGTTTTCTCAACTTTTTTTTCAATCATTGCTTCATAAAACTCAATTCTTACCTATTTGAAAACCTAATTATTCTATAACCTAGGCCAGGAAAAGAGAAATCCCAAATTCTGCTTGATAATCTTAATATTGACAACCAGCCTACCAAAAATGCATTTATTTTTTCGATTTCCGGGAAAGTTCCTAAATCAACGACAAATCGAATCACTTCAGACTTTTTTCGGATTAGCGACGTAATGGTCTCAGTTAAGACGACCAAAATAGAGATATTTTGAGAAATTTTCAACTGAATAATTATTTTCAATGTATTCCAGTTTTAAGAAGTCGTTTTTTTAAATTGAGAAAGACTAAAATTGGAAGCCCTAAAACCAGACTACCGTAAAAACCTGGAAAAAAGTCGCTTCAAAAACAGAAACCATACTAGGAAGACGTCAAACTCAAGCGAAAATGTTAAAATAAGGCTACCGTAATCCTTATCTGTTTTTGAACGTTCCAATCATTCAGGAAACCTTTCTCGTTGCGGAAACCTTAAGATCAACGTTAAAGAATACAAAACGAAGAACAATATTTGGCCTAGGCCATCAAACTATTAAAAAAATGGCAACTACTACGTGTCCTATTCTCTATACCGGTAAATTCGCTCGTGAGGGCGTATTAAAACCGGTCCTAATTTCACTCTAATATAATTCTTGCTCAAACTATGTATTTTTATTTGTAGTTCATGTTGTTTTATGTATCAGAGTGAAATAAATATTCAAATATTCAAACATTTAAACTTTTTAATTTTTCGTTAAAAAAAATTCAGAGTAGCAATTTTAAGGCGTTCAGTAGATAATCTTATCAGTTCCTCAATTAGGCTGAAAAAAATGAATGATACTTCTGGTTGCTAAAAATTTTGGAGTACTCCAGTCAACTAGAAAAAATCAGAAAAACATCCAGCCTTTTTTCTCTTTTATTTTCAAATTTGAACCTCTTTTCCTGATAGATTCTTCGGACCAAACTAAGTTTCGAAAAAAAAAACCAATTTTCGAAAATCTCGTGCCACCATTCTTTTAAACTTTTGCTTAAATCTCCGATCTTTTGATCAGGACATCTTTTTGTTTTCTTCATCCAGAAAAAAAAAACGAGAAGCTTAAAAGTGGTACGCCCCAGCACGCGTTTCTCTCTCTCCTCCTCTCTCTCTCTCCCAAAAACAACAATTTGTCAGCATCCTCCCCAAAAGAGAAGCGAAAAAAAACATATCCGTTCGGAAACCCTATTTTTGATGACAATTCTCAGTTTTTGATCCCTGTTCAGTCATATAAATGAATAATTGCATGTTTTCAACTATGACCATAAGGAGATAAAAAAAGAAGAAGGCAGGTGACAAACAATTCCATAAAATCAGTCATGAAAAGCGAATAATAACACCTGAATTATCACCTTTTTTTCTTCTTAACCAGACACATAACATGTTATTTGGGCTGACAAGTTTTCATTATGCGGTAACTCTTAATGAGTTTCGAGGCGAATTCTAACAAAATGATAGGCCTACTGTAACCATAGAAAAGTGTTATTAAAAAAACAAAGAAATTACCAATTAGGAAATGAAAAATTAGGAAAAAAAGCTCTTTTTCACTTATATTTTTGTCAGTTTTTCAATTAATTTCCTTCATAATCATCATACGATAGCTCCTAATTAGTTTTCAAGTAATTTCTAGGAAAACTCATGAGCTTACGGTACTCAGCTCTCCTATCGATAAAGCTACATTCTTCCAAACAAACTTCAACACCAAAAAAAGGTCCCCCAATTTCCACATTCTCAATTTTCAACGCGTCTACGTCAAACAAACAAAAAAGAGTTCAAAAAGAACAAAAAAAAATTAAAGCATGAAACAAGAGCCCCCAAGAAAAACGGAAATCCGACCGCCACATTTCCACCATCATCACAACGTCACAAAGGCAAACATTTGCTCGGATTAAAAGTGAAAAAAAAATTGATGGTCTCAAAAAAAAGCCGAAAGTGGGGTTTCAATGAATTTTCACATACAAGGAATATCTTGGAGTCGATTCAAGTTCAATAAATTGTCCAAGAAACTCTGAAAAGCTTATAAAGAAGCTCAAAGCAAAAAATCGTTAATTTGTAGCTTTTCCAAACTGGATGAGTCAGGGAAAAATTTTTAATTTTTCTCTTTTTGTAGCTTAAACAAACATAGAGCGTAGTTTGGTCGCTCAGAGCTCACTGACGTCATTTTTTTCAGCTTTTTCTTATTTGCTGAAAATCAAAGCTCGAAAAAAGCTGAATGGCCACTTTGCTATGGCTTTCGAAAAGTTTAACTGATTGGAAATTTTCTCTTTCAATTTTATTCAATCCTTAAAAATAACTTTATTTAACCGATTAAATCCATCATTTGGAAAAATCGCCCATCATTTTTCGTCCATTTGTGAAGTGATAAAAAGTGCATGATAACCTTCACAAAAACGGCATCAACCCGAAATTCCAATGATAAAAAAAAGGTGAAAGAAATTCCTCCTCCGAAACGTATTTTCAGTGTAACTTTCCGCTTGTTCTTTAAACGATGACTTTGCAGAGAGAGATAAACGGTGTAATGACTCAAATGATTGAATGAATGGATTATTGCAGAGCCACGAAAAAAGCTTTTTTTAATCTTTATCCTTTCTTACAGCGATTCATAAGCTTTTGTTCCAAGCTCCTTTGACTTATTAAAGAAGCAAAAAGTCCAAAAATTCTAATATCCATCACGTTTTCCCCCTAAAAGCTCAAATTTAGACCTTTCTCCGCTTTCTTTTCTCAGAGTTTGGCCTCTGAACTCTCCGAAAATTCATCTTTAGCTCTTCGCTCCGGTGAAATTCAACCCTAAGAACCTCTCAAAATACAAAGCTTTTTTCCTTCCTTCCGCTCGATCTTTCACGGGGTTTTTGGCTCATTGCTATTTTCTACTCTTTGTTTACCAGTCTGTCCTTCGTTTTTACTTGAGAACAAACGCACCCACGAGGTTTCCGTTCTTTGTCAAGAACTTTTTTTTGCTTTTTTTAAAGTTTAGTTTTTGGTTTTTACGGTCCGTTCGGCTCTTGAGAGCTTTTTGAGATGTTTGACGGCGAAAATAATGTTTCTGAAGTTGATTACTCAGCTGGGGACGCTTTCTGAGCCTTTAAAAAAGCCGAAAATGTCCAATAAATTATTACCATTGTTTGAAATTCATAAATGATCACCACTTGGAACTGGAAAAACTAAATAAATTTCAAAATTTCAACTCCATTTCTTCTAGCGGAAAAAAACCCTTCCATTCGAACACTCCAAATAAAAACTCAATTTGAACTGGTCCAAGATGACATCAAATTCAGGCCTCAGCAAAATCACAACAAACAACAACAACCTCATAAATTTTTCAACAGCTTTGAACTTCAAAAATATTTATTATTTGTATTTCCTTCCATCTCTTTTCAACGTCATCTTTTTAAGAAATAATATTTTTACTCCTCTTCCGCAAAAATCCTGAATCCTACAACTCGAATCAGGAAACGGTCTATTGAATTATTTCTTCCCACTCTTCACGCACGAGAATCTTATCAAATCCCATGATAACGAGGAAAAAAACTTCATTTCGTTGATATTTTCTATTTCTTATCAAAATAAATCCCTCAGTGATTTATAAAATTTATCAACGACACTTTTGCAAATACTCTCTTTGTATCCAAGGATTCGAAGTTTAACAAATCCAAATGTTTAATGAGAGCAGTGAAAACTTTTTTTTTTCAAAAGGATTATAATACTTCAAACTGACTTTGAAAAATAAATATAAATTTTTCATTCAAACCGTAATTTTTTTGATTTCTTTTTTAAATTTCGGTCATATCTAATTTTTAAAAAAACCAACAATTACTTGAATAAAACCAAAAATTGAGGAAAAAAATCTTCCGAATGAGTTTTTGCGGTATATTTCGACAATAAGTTTTAACGCCGTTTTTCTGGCCGCGGCTAAGAGAAAAAAACAGTGCCAAAAATACTAAATTTGCTTTCTGCAAAACCAATTGGAGTCATGAAATCGGCAAATCCGAATTTTTTGCATTTGTAAAGCTCGTCGTTTACAACTATTTGTAAAAAATGTTTTTAGCGAAAAAATTCGAATTCAGAGCACTTTTTGGCCGAGCAAAAAAGTTCTTCGACACTTTGATCAGATCCTGATCATTTATAATAAATAACACTGAGCGGTTAGTATACTATCTTTGCAACTTACCAAACATTTGCTTCAATTCATAACAGTCATAAGAAAGGTACCTGTTCGAGGAGGGAGAGATGCGGATCGGCGCTGAGTCGCTCGTGGATCAGCTCATTCTGATGGGGCTGGTCGACGTTGTAGAACGGCTGGACGCCGGAGAGAAACGCGGAGAGCGCGAGTCCCGCCGGACCGTTGCCTGCAGGCAAATATTTGGTCTCGTTCGCAACATCCCATTCATTCTTTTTTTACTTTTTGGCAATAGTTTTTTTAAATTTTATGACGTGTTCATTGACGTGCTTCGGAAATTACAGGATAAAAAAGTACGGTTTCCGAGCAACAACGAAACATTTTTTGCTCTTGACAACTCGGGCAAAGTCGGAATGGTGGATACTGCCGTTAAAAGAGAAGTGGCCGTAGAAAAGCATCAAGAAGTGTCCGCTTATCGGGCCTTTTATTTTTTAGAGAATTTTAAAAGCTCAAAGAATAGTGGAAAAAGAGGTTGCAAAAATGGTGCAAAAGAGCCGATGAAATGGCGCAAAAGGGCAGCAAAAAAGGAACGTTTTTATAGTCTTTTCGACTCTTCCGACATTGCCAATGTATATTCTCAGTAAAATTTTGAACAGATTCAAAAAGTTATCATTATTTTTTTCAAAAAAAGTTACAGTAAATGTTAAAATTCCTGAAGAAACTTAAAACCGACGGAGTTTTTCAGCAAGAAGTTTTGAAAAGAAATAAAAAAATTTTTTTACTTCAAGTAGGGATTTTTTTGAAATTTTTTTGACAAGTTTTGATAAATAATAAAGTTTTTCACGTAGAGCTTTAACGTGATAAGACCCTTCATTTCAAAAAAACCCAACAATTTTTTTCGCGCAGGCCGATTTTACTCTATTCTCACATCTCTTTAAAAAAAATTTTTAGTTTTCAATATTAATTCTTGCGACCCAGGTTGAACTACAGTATCATCTTTTATCACCATTTTTCCATTCATCTCATTCTTTGATCTGGCTGTACATTGTACCTATTCTGGGCAAACTAGAACACCATTTCGCAACATTCAAGCTCCAATAAAACGTTTCGAACTCGTCAAAAAGACTATTAAAAATTGAATTGGTTTCAAACCGATGATAAGAACTTGGGTGTCGAGGCGCCGGCGCGAGCCCTGCATCGGAAAATCGGCGCCGCCGATTCTTTACTTGTGACCGTGGTTGGGTTATTTTTTTTTTCTTTTGGGCACCTGAAAATTGCTGGGCAATTGAGGTTTTGTGAGGGGTGAACGAACATAAATCGCAAATAGCAACCAGAAAAAAAGAAAGATAGAACTCATGAGAGAGCAAAAATCGAACTTTGCGGATCTCACCGCTATAATTTGCAAGAGCATCGAAATTTTTCGTCTCTTTTCTTTTTTTCTTTACTCGTCAAAAAAATTTTTTTCCAATGGAATTGATTGAAAATTTCATTTGGTTAGGTTTGAAAGATACTCGCGAAAAAAATCCTTCTGTTTTTTTCAATTTTTTTACAAATATCGGGCACTTTTTCACATTAATACTCGAAAAAAACCCTTAATAAAAATACTCCACTTCAAGCTCTAATTTTTTTTTCTACTCCTAACTAATTTTTCTTTAAAGAAAAAGGCAATTTTTCAAAGAAAGATCATTGTTACACTCCTACTCCCACCCATAACCTACATACAAAAGAAGAAACTTCTCACAATTTATCATCCTGGCAGGTGCAAAACAGAAAAATGAACAGATGTTAATCAAGTTTTAAACGCCCTTCAAAAAAAATTGTTGCGAAATACAAACAAACTCTATATGAAAAAGCGGCTTTTTAAATTTTTAAAAAGCTTAAGAGGAATACCACAAAAATGACTGCAAAAATTTCAAATGCTCCACTTTCATCCTGTGAAAGTGTAAAAATTCAAATAAAATGAAAAAATGAATTTAAAAATAATCAAATAAGTGCTAAAAATAAGAAAAGAAGATCCGTTTTACGCAAATTGCGTCATAGTGATCACTTAACAGGTGTCGGCGCCACTGCAGTGTTCACTCAAGGGGAATGGAATCGTCAAAAATCCCTATACTCGAGGGAAATAAGTAGAAAGCTGAGAGAAATCGAGAATTTTCGAAATAAAAAAATTGTTCAAATATTTTCTATCAGATTTCTTTGACTACCAAAGGTACTTATTCTCATCGATACTTGAAGACGTTTATATTTGAAAGTTCCTAAACCCAATCAAATATTTAAAAAATTCCGAAAAAGGGTTAAAAATTTAGAAAAAAACTTCATCATGGTTCCGTCAATATTCCTGACTTTTTTAACCGTGAACTCATTCAATCAAATTTCTGAATCTTGTCAAATGAATAAAGACCGCGACTGACCTGTCGCGGTCTTTATTCATTTGACAAGATTGACTCCTCATTTTTTTTTTCTCCAAAAACTGATTCTCTTCTCCCCATTTACATCTCCTTCGATCTAACTACTCCCTTAAAACAGCTTATCCAAGTGAAAACTGCTCAAACTCGACCAAGAAACCCGAAAAAGACCGCTCCGAAACTGGTAAGAGCCTCAGCCTTGGCCCAAAAATCTTATTAAATCATTTTTGTTCAGTTTTCTTAAGACCCTCAATCGAGGCAGATATCCGTAATCAACTAATCCAATCATATGGTCAGATAGTTCGACAGCCGAAAAAAAAAGACCAAGCGGGGGTCGCCGTGACTGAAAGAAGAAGAAAGGAATGAGAGACGAGATGGCGGGACAGGGCGGAGTGGGAACATTTTTTTTTCCTTCTCCCCCGGTCTCTCCGTGAGTGGCGTGAGTGGAGTTTGTGTGTGCAACGTATGAGCTTTTTCCGAAGAGGGGCGGAGCCGCGGACGGAGCCCAAACGCGCAAAGATTGGCGAGTTAAAAGCTGATTTCTGAACATTTTCACAGCGGAGATTAATGGTGGGAACGGATAAAGGATCAAGCACGTGGGGAGACTAAAGTGTATTTACCGTTGGCTTGGAAATTTCGGATAGAGTGGAAATGGCTTCTTAGAACTTGAATACGGGTATGACTATGAGGAAAAATTCTTCCGTGACCATTTTAAACGCAAAATTCAAAATCGAAGGTTGAAAAGGTCTTGAAAAAAGCCTTCAATGGCTTGCAACTTTGATCGTATTCTAAAAATTTATCAGTTTCTCAAAATAATTATATTAAATTTGAAACTTCTAGTAACTTCCCTGTGTTTGAAATCACCAAGCAAAACCTGGATAATTTTCACTTTGCGACTCAAAAACACACCGAGAAAAACTTAAATTTCAAGAATTTTGTCCAAAATCTATTTTTATCCGTACAGCGCACATGTACGTCAAAACTGTGGCTATTTCTTCAAACCCAAAATTTTTTTTACTAAATAATGAGCAACTTCCGATTTCTGATTTCATTATTACTTTGGTAGTTTTTCTGAAATTTTGCTCTTCGACGTTCTCTTCAAAAAAACATCCTTAAAAGAAAGGATTCAAAAACTTCGAAAACGCCGTGTAACTATAGAAACATCCTACATTATCCTCTTTAACCAACCTTTTTTCTTCACCAAAGACACAACAGATGACGCGAAACCTATAAAAGGTGCAAGTCTTTTTCCGGAAGCAAAATATCCAAAGCAACATACTGAAACGAGATTCAAATGAAAATGAAAGAAAATGTTTTATTCCAACCTCGGACTAGAAAACGAAATCTAACCCAATAAATATTATTGGTTCATTGAATAAAGTAGGTTGTTATCGGGCAAGGAACAGAACCGGTCAAAATGAATGAAGATTTTTTTTTTCATATAGTATCATACAATATTAAGTGGGGAACAGTGTACAAAAAACATTAAAATTGACATTTGCATATTTGGCACATGGGTTTTTATTCTAGCATCTGTTTCGCTTGGTGAATTTCGCGAATCGCTTCAATATTCTTGACGTCGTCGATGAATAGATGCGAGTTCGACTCCAGTATCGCCAGCCTGAAAATGGGAAAGGATTTGAATTGAAAAAAAGTTCTAAAAAGAATAAAATCATTGTTTTTCTTGATAATTCTTCAAAAAAAATCTTCTTATTTTTCATGGCTTTACAAATTTCATACTCCTAGTTGGAATTTCCAAAGGTACACAAATCTGGAATGACTGTATATGGTCCTGGAACAGGCTTTTACTCTCATAAATATAAAAAAATTGATTAACATCAAGAAATTTTGAAAATTTTTTTAAGAGATGCTGATCCCGGCTTGTGAAAAAGTTTCACAAAAAAATTCAATCACAATGATAATTATGACTATAAATGGCTCCCAAACTCTCATCACAAAAAAAAATCTGAGGTTCGCGTTGGAAAATATCACAAACAGTTTTCTTTAGTCAGCGTTGATGGAACTGAACTAGACGATTTCGAAAATTTGAGTTTTTTTCTCTCATAATTCAGAAAAAAAATATCCGATCCTGGTAGTTTCCGTCCATTCTTTCAATTTTTTTTTTGATTATGTAGAAAAAGTCAGCTTACATGGCTTGCTGGAAGCCATTCTCATTGGTCTGAGCCATCGCGTAGTCGAGATGAATGTCACGGGCCCAACTGCATTGTCCGTTCGCCAAGACGTGAGTCTTAAAAAAAATGAGATTAAAATTATCTCTAAAGCCCTAAAGCTCACGTTCTTTGTAGGTTTTGAATTTCAAGGACTCATAATTTGAAAAAAAAAATCTGTTACAATAAACTTTCTTTTAAATTAAAAGGTCCTAAAGTGCATTTCAGCCAAGTTTCATTAAGATCTCTAGTAAGGGTCTAAACACACTCTCTTTTTAAGATAGCTGTGGTCCATTTTCTTCATTCCATACCTTCCTGCTTACTGTAAATTCCCTTTTCATTATTTTATGACATTGTAATAATCGTCTTGAAGCTCGCTAAGTTATTCAACTCTCATTATCCTTTTTTCAACTCGTCACCTAACCTTCGTAATTCTTTTTTTTTTAAAATGCTTCCACACCTGAATAAATAGTTATTTTAATAATCTATTTTCCAAATTCACTATTCGGTAACCTCTTGAATCAGTCGCTGATTGCCGAGTTCAACGGCGACTCGCAGAGCCAGTCGCCAAATGGAAGGATCGCGCGTCAATGTCGCCTGTTCAGTGAAGCTGGTCAGGAGGCGTTTCAGGATGGAATCCGAGCCGAGGTGCTCATCTAGCTGAAAGTTGAGAGAGACTATACATGAACAGACTATTCTTGAAATCTACCAGCAACTCCTTCCCAGTTTTCTAGAATCAATAACACCATTTAAGGTTAAAACTTATTTTTTTTGATTTCAAACACTAGTCAGTAAATGATTGTGAATATGTTTGTGCTTAAAAGCGGCTGGGAATGGCTCAAAAAAAACAGTAGACTATGAGTTTGGCTTGTTGAAATAGACTAGGATCAAAGATGGGAGGCGAATATTCAAAACTTCCGGAATGCGGGATAAAATTCTTTTCCTGAACGCGGTATTCGGAAGCAGTGAAGGTACTGAAGTATGCACAATTTTTCAGATTGTAAAGATGAAATTTCCATTTTTTTTTTCTCTTTCGCATTTTTGGACGGTCAGCGGGTGGGACTGTTAACGATTTCGAAAAAAAAGAAGTTAATTTTCAAGAAATCATATCGTATGACGCGGAGAAATATTTTTGCCGGAAGCGGAACCAAAAAGCGCGGAACTCCGCCCATCTCTGGCCAGATCCTTCCAAATTTTCAAAATTTCAAAAAGAAGTGTTCAAAATATCCTAGCAGCCCATTCAACCGAGAATCATTTTTTCACACCAAATCAGTAATTTGTGCATGTCAAGGTCAACTTCTAGATATCTAAGAGCGGCGAATTTTCAAAAAAAAATGCATTCGTGTAAAATATCAAACCGATCTATAATGCCGACACTGCATGTAGAGAAGTCCAAGGGACATGAAAAGTCGTTCGACGTCCGAGTAAATGTCTGAAAAATGTCACTTTGAAAAATTTCAAAAATACAAAATTTCTGAGAGAACGAAAAAAATTTTTAAAAAAATTCATTTATTTTTGGAAAAAAATCTGTTTAATTTGAAAACAACCTAAACTCTCAATTGTTGCACAAAACGAGGTTTTCTCATAAAAACAATAAAAAAAACGTACTCGGATCTTTCTCAGCCACCTCCTGGACGAAAATTTGTCGATGGCTCATGAAAATGGAGGTCGTCAGTCTTTTAGAGCCCCGATTGAACGTCTCAATATAGCTGAAAAGCATTACTTTCCTAGTAAGACACCGAAAAACCCACGTTATCCAAATGAACGGTTCGAAACGCAAGTGCTCGATGGCCAGGTGCAACACACTACAGAAACGGTCACGGAAAATCTGGAAAAATTATGCCTTTTCAGTGGATTTATGGGGAAAAAGAATGGAAGAACACACTCTTAAAGCATTGTTCCACACAAAAAATGAGAAGTTTCAATTTCTTTAAAAATTGAAATAAGTTCTGAGTATAGTTTACACCTCGAGCGTCACTTTCATGAGTTAATTTAGTTCCGAAAAAAAGGTCGAATCCTCACGAATTTCGATCCAATGGCCAGGATAAGCTCAGTGTGAATGAATCGGAGGTTGATGTTACGGTAGGTTTCGTTGTCGGACCCACGGACAACTTTCGACACGTCCATCAGCCTGTCAATCGCATAATTCGCCTCGGTCGAGTCCTTCGCGTCTTGAACCGCTGGAAAGAAATCTCTTTTATAGAATTAATCATTTTATTAACAAAGTTAGGGGCATGAAACAAGATAAAACCCGCTTTTTGAGCACCCTAACGGGTACAGATACTGGGACTTATAAAACATGTAAATTCAGATTCAGAAGGTGAAAATAGGTGACTGAAAGGAAATTATTATAATCTTAAAAAAATCAGAACTTTGGTTCAACAATCCTTGAAGATATCTAGCTCAAACGGAGCAGCCGAAAAATCTTTCCATTTAAAACTCACCGATATTAACTCTCAGGTGCATAATCAACACATCCAAGAGCACAGAAGCCGTCGGCAAAACATGGAGAGAGCTCTGAAACCAATATCATTGAACAAAAACTAAAAATTAATTCCAAAACTCCACCTTATGACTATTTGGTTCATTTTCCTTCTGCTCAATTTTGTAGATATTTTCCTGAATGCCCTCGATAGTGGTGACCGCGCGTCTCAAATCAACGTTCGACAGCTGAAAAAGTAGACAGTTGCGCTTCACTGAAATATCTTTCTGGGGAAAGTTATACCTTATCCGCTTTTTCCGTATCCATTCCGAGGAGAAGCGCCGCGATATTCCGACTCTTTACTTGAGGGTCATCGAAAAACTGAAAAGCCCAATATAATTTTCGTTACTCAAGAGATTTGACGCTACTAAAGTGGCCACTAGAAACGCCCGACACCTACGATTCGCCAAGGTCCGATAAGCTAGTCCAATTTGGTTCGAATTGAATGAAATTCTAACTTTTTGGATATAAAACATTAAAATAAGATAATTTACTATTGAACAAATCTCCCTAACATTTTGAATAAACTCGACACACATTGTTAAGCTCAACAACAAAAAATGACCTTCAAAACGGTGATCAAAGCTAGGAAATCCCTTTGAATCGAGTTCAACTCTTGTGATTTCGTGTACGGCGAAACGCCCAACAATCGTTCCTGCTCCGTTGACTTCGACCTTATCACATTGCGGAGAAGCTGAAAAAAGGTTATCAATTCATACTTCTGTTTTTTTTTTCAAATACCATAATCAATTTTTCGACAGCCTTATCAGTGATGGCCTTGGCTTTTGGGCCTTGGTTTTGGGCTTCCCGCTTCGCTTGAAATGCCAATTTAGAAACCTGAAAGAACGTCTGAGTTGGAACCTTAATAAACTCAATGAGCTTTTTTTAAAAAAATAAAATTTTGAACTCAAAAAAACACAGGCCACTACTTGGAACAGCTGGACAGCCTGTCAGCGGTTTTGGAACAAAAAAAAGAAGAATTTTTACATTAATTCCAGAGCTTGGAAACTGTCAAAAAAGTCAAGTCTCTTTCTCACCTTATCAGCGAGGACCAACAAAATGATATGGGACGCCTCCATGCTCATGTTCGGCTTAATCAGCGGCCCTCCTTTCGAAAAGAAATACTTGAGTTTCTCCAAACTTGTCGACAACGTGGAATCCGCTTCCACAATCGAGAACTCCCTGAAAAAATGATTATTTAAACTCTCAAGTAGCCCTTTATCTGTGATCTCCGAGAATTAAATCAACATAACAAAAATTTTTTTTCTTTTTCTTCTCTTCCATACTCGTAAAAATTAACACCTATGATAGTGTATAGTACTAAGGTTGCGATAGTCGTTAAAAATTTCTCGGTTACTTTTTGTAACTGGGAAAATTATCCTCTAGGTGGATATTTGAGATGAACGGCTTAAAAATCTTGAAAACTCAAAATTCGTTTACGAAATCGAGTTTAAAAGGAAAAACGCCGTAGAGAAAAAAACTTCAGTACCTAAGAAGAGAGAATGTTACGCACCGTTTAGTTGACAATTGTTTTTTTTTCAAATAACGTTTCTTCAGGCTTAATTGCTCAAAACCCGCAAAAACAGCAATGATTTTCGTATTGCTATTTTTTTCAGATTTTGAATGTCAAGTTCCGCCCCTAACGGTACGATAAAATAATCAGAGACCGAGCCACAGAGCTTTTTCGAATGTCATTTCACTTGACATTCCTAATCCGAACAGGCTTTATTTTGCTATTTTCGGGCAGCTGATGAAAAGTGAAATCCTGATAAGCATTAGATTTTTAAGAAAAGTAGATACTGTGACTTCTCATTTTTACTTAAAAATGTTCTTCTGTCCGTAACACAATAACTATGACAGTACGTTAGAGCTTCGGAAGAGTAGAAGACGCGATGCAGCGGATGACCGCTTTCGAACGTGAATATCTTGTCATAGAGATAACGCAGGATGTTGACGCCAATCTAGAATTAAAATATTCGAATGTCATTCCACTCGAGCCTTTCTGTACCTTCCGACAAGGCAGCAGTGGTTTCGCACTGGGCAACGTCCTGAACTCGCTGCAGTTCTGGTTGCAACCGTCGAACCAGGCTTGCAGGATGTCATCCGACGAGCTGTACACTTCGTTCTAGATCAAAATGATGAGAACTCAATTTACAGTGAGAAAATGAGGAATACAGCGCCACTTTTAGAAAAAAGAGTAAATTTTGCTCTAAAAAACAGCAAAAAGACAGCAAGAAACAATTCTCTCAAAGAGAAGTGGGGACAAATTTGGTATAATTTTTTTTGGCAGGAAAAAAAACGTGACACGCTGGCGCGGAATGGGCTATAACGTAATCCTAACCCCTCCGACGAATTTCACGCCGAGCGCTTGAAGCAAGGGCATGATGAAGTCGACATCCTGGTCTCGGAACGAATAATACGGCGTGATTTCGTCTTCTTTCACCGTATCTTCGAGTTCCTGCAGAAAGTGAAAGAAATAAAAATTAGGCCGGCAAAATGAAGGTCTACATAAAAATTAAGAAATCTATTGAATTTTTTTTAGGTCACCGCGAGCCAACCGGTGCTAGATGGTCAATGCAGATGCAAAATATCTAGCTTAAAAAAAATACGGTATCGCGATAAATGAATTAAATTTTTTCTTCTTAATACTCTCTACATCTCGAACCCCAACTCAAGCGCTCAGACATAGAAAAAAAACCGAAATCTTTCTATATGTGCAGAAAAAATTGGAAATTGAGATTAAAAATGTTGTTTTTTTCTTGGAGATGCTCCTCGATGATTTTTTAAAGTTTTAGGCTGCGAAATAAAAACTTCAAGCAAAGAAACACGCATAAAATTTTCATTGACTGGCAAATTTTCAAAAAGAAAAATGTAGAGCTCCTTTTTTAGTTACTGAAAAGGTGCCAAAAGTTTCTATTCATCTTTTTTTCCACTTTCTTTTTTTCTCCCAAAGAAGTCTTTTCTAAGAAAGAGGCCAAACCAAAAGTAGCCTGTGCCTTTTTTTCCAAAGGTCCTTTTTAGGTCTTTTTGGACATTCCCCCTGTTAACAGTTTCTGAACTCTATATTTGCAGCAAAGAGCCTAAAGTGCTCATTTTTTTCTCCCAAGTTGGAAGTCTATTACACATCTTTTCTCGTTTTTTACCCAAATTTATTCATTTTGTGAAATTAATTCATTGATACTCTCCAACACTCTACCATCAATTCGAGCTCCTGGGCGTCGGAAACTTCAAGGGGATGCCTTTTGACGCGGGCGTCGGCCGTTTCCATCCGCCGCTCGAAGCGAACCCAACACCTTCCGATGGGTTCATTCAAATCACACAAGTCACTGAAAAAATTCCCTTCATTCCCTATAATCAGAAAATGTGTCGAACTCTGTGACTGCGACCATCATCTGGTGCTTCTGCAGCTCCGAGTCCGTCTTTTCCAGCTCCAGAATCTCGGCGCTGCTCATCTGGCCGTAGTTTTTGAGTTCTTCCGCCATTCCTGAATTTTGACGTCATACAAGAAAAATAAGTTAATTCAATCAAAATTCACCCAAAATTTCTGGTGAATCGCCAATTCTCGGCATTGACGTATTCCAATAGAAACGCAGGTCGGCTTCCCGCTCCTTCAAGTTCGTCTGCCGACACTTCGCCCCAGCGCCAAAGTTCACTTCAAACGTCGCCTGAAAGGCAAGATATAATCGATTTTCTCCGAAATTGGATTACGGGAGAAATGGCTCAAGACGTAACTTAGGAACGCTAGAGTGGTTCCTGTAGGGTTTAGGGGACAGAACAACTCATAGAGGCAAAAAGGGGCTATAGGGAACACTCTGGAGTTCCTAAGGACGGATTCTATATGGTTGCTATGGATCGCAAAAATATTTGCTCTGATGACTATTGCAAGATATATGAAGTTCTGTTCTTGACGGCATTGCCTTGAGCCATTCTACATGCGACCATATGCTTTCTTAAGCCATGCAATCATACGGTAACTCCTTTCAAGACCTGAATATTGGCGATTGCTCTTGGAGAAGAACCGACGGAAATCAGCCAGCGGATGTATCTGACGTAGGCTCGGAGGTAAAAAGTTCGTAGTTTATCGAAATCTTTCACCAGAGGTATGTGAGATCTGAAAACGAGGAGCTTTTTCATGACCGACTTGGAAAATCTATGACCTGTCTCTTCCTCAACAAGCGAGGCTTCGAGTTCCTTTTTTTTTACGATAGAGAGAATTTTTAGGGGCCACCTTAGGGGTTTGACGTTTTAGTGGCCACTATAGCAATCGAATTAGTGACTTCTTTAGAAGTCTAAGTGGCACTACAAGTTTCTCAAAAATGGATGATTTTTTTGTATTGCCTATAATTTTTTCCGCAATTTAGTGAATCAATAACTCCTAATAAAGTTAGAAAATGAAGAATCCAAACTTTTTTTAACTTCCTGCAAAAACTTTCGCGGCCTGAAGCGGTCTTCAAAAAGCGCCGAAATTCAATTTTTTTTTTCAATCTTTAGCCCAAAAACTCACAACATGGTGCCATTCAGCAGACGTATCAGCTTCTCGAAACATAAATTAAAAAGCCTTGTCCTAAAAAAATTATTTTTCAAATTTTTTTAAGAATTCCATCTTTTTTTACCATTTGCTCGCGTCCATACAACGAATTATTGTGCTGAACATAGTCGAGGTATTTCTCCCAGATGTGGATTTCATGCGGGAATTTGTGCAAGAGCTGAATCGTCATAATATTCTTCTGTTTCAAAATTATGGAGACTAACGTCTTCATACTTTTTGTAGACAGTCATTGGATCGGCGATCATATTTTCAATGTACATCCGTTGGAAGAGCGAAACTCTGGGATTCTTGGCGATCGCGTCGACAAGAATCGCATCCTGGCAAATATCCATTATTGGGCGAAAATTATAAGATGGAACAAAAAAGAAAGAGAGAGAAATCAGAAGAAGGAAAACACGCTCGTTTCACTGGTTCCTCTTCATGCTGCTATTGATCTCTCACGAGAATCTGTACACATACTCGAACAACAGGTAAAGAAAACCGGACGTTTCTGAGCAAGTCTAGGGATCACTTAAGAGTTCTGACGCTACTAAAGTGGCCACTAAGAATTCCCCGACGATTCGCGTTACCAATATCCGAGTAATTATCTTAATATGAACATGTTCATTTTTGGAGCAAACATCTTCTCTGAATGATTTTCCTTTGAACTTTTTTTAAAATCAATAAGTTTCGAAATCCTGGAGCCTTCTTCAATATTCTCAGCATTGGCAAAACTCTTATTAAAATGAACCGAGGCTAATATTACAACTTCATATTTGCTCCATGGATAATTTTATTTAGCTCTTTCACATAAAATTTTTTCTCACCTTTCTTTCCCTCAACATTCTCTTCGCATTATCCATCGCTCCGGACTCCTTTTGTGACAGGTAAATTTCATCCTGAAAAAAACTTTTCGAGCTATTTTGAAAACCAAAACAAGGTAAACCTGAAGTTTGATGAAATCCAACCACAGTTCGATATTTTTCGGCTGCTTGTTCAACTGCGAGTTGAGCAATTGGTTTCGGACTTGCAAGTCCGTCAGAGATTTCACATCGACGCCCTTCAAAAAAATTAAAATCGTGAGAATTTCCATTTTTTGAGAACTTTTAAAAAGATAAAAGTTCTTATTTTCGGAGATTGCCAATATTTCAGGTCTTTTTTTAAATTGAGCTAGTCATGAAGAAAAAAATTTTTCTTACCAAAGCACCACATTGCTCGATTTTCGCCTCCGCTTCTTTTCGACGCTCTCCTTCTTCCAACTGGAATAAAAGTTAACCCAGTTAGTCTCAACTTAAGTACCTAGAAATTTTTATATATGCTTTATAACTTTTTAAAATGTTAACCATACATTTTTCAACAAATCTATCGTCGAACTGAAATTGCAAAATAAAAAAAAAAAAATAGGGGTTTGATAGAAAACGTATAGGAACAGAGGTATCAAGCTGTAACACACCCGGTCGCATTTGGAATGGCTCAAAATAGAATAAGAAAAAAAAATGAGAGAATCGGAGGTCACAACTTTGAGAAACCCAGGTCGCACTTGGAGCGATGAAAAAAAAATAAAATAGAAACGACGCTAATTTATGGAAGAATGGAAGCTCAGGCAGGGCTTTGAATGGTTATTGAAATACATGAAACTTATTTTTAAAGAAAAGTTTCCCCCATTTTTCATTGTACCAACCCATAAGTCGTATTTGTCGTAGGGTTTATCCGACAACGGGATGATGAATTCGCCGTTCCAGTCGAATTCGCATCGTCTGAACTGCGTCTCGCGCGGCTGATGCTTATTGGCGACGGCGAGCTTCTGATGGAACGACCGTGTTTCTCGTTCCAGCTTCGCGCCGAGGCTGGGGTAGAAGATCTGAAGATTGTCTTTGAAAAATTAACTCGTCGGCACGACTTGAAAGTTCTCGAGTGTCTGCTTCTCTCTGTTCACTCACCGGCAGGATCAGAGAAACATAAAAAATAGCACTTCAACGTGAGAGGGCCGCCGAGAGACGAGGAGGGCGCAAAGAAAAAGAGCAGTTTCAAGTCGCGAAAAACAGACTTAGGAACTTTTCAGTGGTCCAGCCACTTTACAAACCCCTAGAAGGGCTCATAAACCTTTAGGGCCTAAGGGGTCAAACTTTAAAACCCTAAAGAGACCATTTAAACTTTACCTCTGTAGAGACAACTTTTTCGTCCCCTATAGGGCCGTTTTTTCCCTTAACCATAGACCACTCTAAGTTGATGATTGACTTTCAAAACTAATTTACCAATTTTTTTAACTTTTGAAAAAAAATCTTGTTGATTGTGAGAAAATCTAACCGAATTTGAACATTTCTTCCTGAACAAAAATTTTTTGTTTTTTTGAAACTAACATTGAACAGTTTCTGACTGCCGTTATCGATAAACCGCATCGCTATCCGAAATTTCGCCGCCTGACGGCCCACCGAATCGAAAATTTCAGCTTCTCGTTCCCGGCTTCTTTCGTAAACTAAAATTACTTTTTTCAAGAAGTCCATCAAAAAAAAACTTACCCAAGAGCCCCGCGATGAGTTTCGACAAGTTTTGATCGATTTCGCGATAAGTCGATGTTTTCAACAAATTCCAAGAATTTTTGGAGGGCTGCTGCTGAAAAGATTAATTAACTTCATAAGGGGGACTTGATGAAATTCAAAGGAACGGAAAAAATTTAATTCAAGACCTCAGAAAAGTTAAGTGAATGTTCAAATGAAGCCCTAGGGACAATAAATACATTTGAAACGCTTAATTTAATTCCTTGCGCTGATTTTTCAGATGCTTAACGTAATTGGAAACAAAAACCATTTCAAAATCAATCCATTTCCGTAAAGTCTAACAAAAGCAATTTTCAAAATTTTTCTTTGTCGATTGCGTTATGAACTTCATTCTCTTTAGTTCAGAAAGTCCGGCAATGGCTCATTGCGCGTCGCGGTTGCCTCGTACAATTTTTCGGCGTCATGTGGCCCGAGAAGAAGCAAAGGCAGTTTGAAAAGAATTTCAAAAACGTTTCTATACAAAAAGCCTTTAGTGAAGCTTTCGGGGGTTTTCGATGACATCATTACGCGAAGAAAAAGTGAGAGAACCGAAAAATCATTTCTTGAGACAGGAAAAAAGAGAGCCTTGGACAAGCTTTTGGCAAAGATTAAAGAAATATTAATGAAGCTTTTATTTATTTTTTATTTTTTGGCTATAGATTCAGTCCCTCCTTTACAATCGGCAGAACCCAGCGCGACCGCGACGCCTTGAGCCATTCCAATAAAGTCATGGGAATTCGCCGATTGATCATTTAATAATAATTTATTCACAGATCAGTGTGAACCCCAATGAGTTCACTTCGATCTACAATTTAAATAAGGAAAAAAAAAGTGATCTACCAATTGTTGTGGACGGTTCTTTGAACTTCCTGGCTGAGGACTGCCAGAAGGTTTTCGCCTTCTTGATGGTGATCTCGAGCTGCGCTTTCTTCTCGACCTTGACCTCGACCTCGACCTTGACCTCTTCCGCTTTCTTTTCTCCTTGCGCTTCTTTGGAGGGAAGTCATCGATGTCGTCGTCTATTTCGGTTTTCAATTCCTTTTTGACGTCAGGGAATGATTTGTAGGCTGAGGATCGAGTATCTGGCCTTCAAATAATGGTAAATTTTTCGATCATTTTTGTTTGAAGATGTCTTGATGAATCACAAAAAATAATCCTAGAATGATGAGTGAGTTAGTTTACAAAAAAGCGTATTAATGTGAAAAATATGTTATTGTAATGAGATATTGGTTAAACAACTTCATTTAATTTTAAAAAAAGATCAAATTATTCTAAAGCGAAAAGATCAAATATCGTTCAGATTTCGAAAATAACTTACAACTGAATTATGAAGGATTCCTTATCCTAAATTTTTTTCGAAATGAGCTTACCTTGGCTTCATTTTGTTTTTTTCAGCAAGTACGTTTCCTCTTCATCGACGCACAAATGTTCAGGCAAGCCCTTCTTTAAAAAAAGTAAATTGTTTTGAAAAGTTTTTGAGTTTCTTTTTTTAAAAAAATTCTAACTTTTGTTTCTTAAACAGATAGCGTAAATCATGGCTATTTTTTTCTCTGAAAAGTTTTTTTCTTTTTAACTTAAAAGAACGAATAAAACACTAGAAAATTAGTTGTCTACAATATTTGATATTTCAAGACTATGTGATAGCTGGAAACGTCGCCCTGTGTGTTGAAAATAAGTTTTATTTTTTTGTACTCTGCTCACAACTGCACCCGACCTTAAAGGCACATAGGAAGAAAAAAAAATGGGTATTAAGGTAGTGAAACTTTGTGAATTCGCGGTTAGACTGGAAAAAAAGAGTTTTCCGTAATGAAATTCCCGTCAAAATGGCAACTTTAAGCGTTTTTCTGTGCACCGATTCGAGCAGAATTTGAAATTAAATGACCAATATCTCTGCTTTTTCAAATTAGTCCGTTCGATAGGTAAGGAGAAAATCGACAAGGCAGTTATTAAATCTTAAATCCCGATTTTTTTTTTCTTTTTCCGCCCGGTGCCTTCACGCAATTCTCTCTCTCTTTACTCAATACCGAATGCTGCCGTGCGCAAGTCGCTTTTGATCCTTTTTAAGAAAACCGCGTTTCCGCGATGTGTTCAGCCTTAATTAACTTTAAAAAAAAATTACCATGCCATGATGTTCCTCCTCCTCAGAATCCTCGAGCGTGATTGCACTGTAATAAAGAGCTTCTTTCACGACTTCCTCCCTCCTCGCTTCATGTGCTCTTCTGTCTCTCTTAAAGTTAAATTTCTTTGAATTCATGTTATTCATGGGTGTTTTTGTATCTATAACTATGCTTTTTTTTTCCACAGTAACTGTATAAATACTCAGAATTAGTACTGTACAAAACCGTTGGAATTTTCCTGGCGTAATTTCAAAGTTTCTTTTTGGAAAGAAACTTAAGAACCGACTAATCGCTTAGATACTTCTGTGCTTGCTAGAAGAACTTCTAACAAACTTGATCACAAAATATCTAAGAACCTTCAAAAACAATTTTTTTTCAATCAAGTTCAAGTTTTCCAAGTGTGAAGCCTTACATCCCGGAACATTTCATTTTGACGCTGTTTTTTCTGCTGCCATTTTCTCAGAATTTTGCCGCTGCCGTCTCTGACGAACTCGTCCTCCTCATCATCGTAATCTTCTCCTTCTTCTACTTCTAAAAATCACCAAATGCAAGAATCCATTTGTTCGGAAATACCATTTTTGAAGTCACCTTGGAAGTCGCTCGTCCCGCCCTGTTGTCTACCGTCCGCGCCTTCGGTATAAGCGGTAAACATCCTTAAAGTAATAAAAATCGTTCAAAAAAATAAAGAAAAAGTTTTATTAGAAAGAAGACGCACGAAATGGGAGGAAAATGGAGAAAAAGGTCGCGATCAAGATGAAGAAAAGTTTTCAATGTCGGATCCAGAACAGACGAGAAAAATGCGCTTTCAAAGAAAGCCTCTTTGAAAAAAGTCAAAGAGCTTTTCAAGACTCGAAAAAGCTTTCTGGAGCGTTTAGAGGAACATTCAGCAAAAAAAATCGCAATCAAAAAGTGAAAATTTCTCAAAAATATTTTCTTGAAATTTCAACATTAATATATATTTCATAAATTTAAAATAATAAATGATGAATGTGTTTATTCAACAATAATAGTAAGCAAAAACAAAAATAAGATCACCGATAATCAAGATATGAAATGTTTGTGGATAGGAGAAAACATAGAAAGCCTTTTGAAAAACTCAAACGGGGAAAAAATGTACATGTGAGCCACTTTAAAACCTCTCTCTTTATAGCTGATTCAAGGCTGGCTTGAGCCATCGAAAAAATGGTCCAGGCACGATAATGCACGAGACAGCGCCTGGCTCGTGGAGAGCGCAGACAGGACATGTCCCCTCAGCGTCCCAAGCTAGCCTTGAAGTAGCTATACTTATCGAGAGCCGACTTTTATTCAAAGGCACATCTTCAAAGATACATTAAAGAAAAAATTGATCCATATACAATAGCGCCAAGAATTTCATTCTGAATAAGTCATCAAAATACAATCAAAATAAAAACCTTTTCTCTCAAAAAAAATTCAGTTTCAATTGTTATTCAAAGCCCGCCAGAAGAACGGATTGGCTTGGAATCGGCGCGAAAACGACGTATACCAACTTTGAAACGCACTGGCGGGGATATACTCTTGTGTCGGCGGATTACCTGGAAAATGAGTAATATTTTTAATAATTTATTATTCTGCAAAGAAATTATGAAAAATTTCACATCTTTCAAAAAAGTTTCTAAAAAATATTGCGAAATTGTCTCAGCCGAAAAAAAAGTTTTCTAGAAGAAAAGAAATTTAGAGTGGCTTATTTTTTAAAAAGATTTTGCGACGGTACAAAAAACTTTCGAAAGTTCAAGGTGGCCTGATATCGGAACGAACGAAAGATAAGAATTGTAAAGAAAAACTCCACCATCGAAAATTGTTACATTAAATTGTTACAATCATCAGAATCCGGGCGTATTCCTCTTGGTGGCACTCAGGATTGTCGAATAAAAAATAGTTATCTTCAGAAGGTCTATCTCATCATTTTAATCCGATTCTTGTCAAAAGAGGAATGAAAAACCAAAAAAAAAATTTCAGCAGCGAAAAAAATCAAACACTTCTCTTAACGAAAATCGCAGTTCAATATCCTAAATCTTTCAATCACTCACCTTATCTCTCCTACATTGAAAGTATTTGAAGAAAAATATGTTTTTCAAATCAAACCATTTGGATTGGGCAGCCGAATAACGAAAGATTCTGTATGATTGATCAAATTTCGCATCAATTTGTCGGCAAACTCCACTAACGTTGACTGCAAACATTGAGAAAATTGAGATGATTGAAAAAAAAAACCAAAAGATACCTGTTGGCTAACTTGTGTACTTTCCGAGGCATGACGTTCTTCTATCGAAGTCAACGGCTCCACCATCAAACCAATCTAAACCTTTTTTTGAACAAAGAAAATTTATATTTCCAAATGGTGGTTATTCAAATTAAATACCCAAAAAAACTGAACCTGAGCAGATCCATGTGCTGAGACGCTCATTCCACCGCCAAAAACGTCGCTGTGACGAGCATCAGCTTGGTGGAGCTTTAATCCAAACATTAACAGCTGTCGCAGGCAGTTTTTGAGAAGAGAAAAAAAAAACCTGAGCCACTTTGAAGATGGCGCTCGGCTTTGAATTGGCGATGAAGCCGAGAAAATGCCAATTTTCGCCACCATCAGGTCGAGGCCATCGAATGTAGACTGCAAATACACAGATTTTTCTTCAAAAGACCGAGTAATCGCTTACCAGAACCTCCCAAGTTGTCAGGAAAAGGTTGAGCTCCAGTCATGAACACAACAACATGATTTATTGAATCGGCATCGACGATTTCACAGGCGAACTCAGTTTCGGTAACCGCGGCGAACTCGACAGGCTAAAATTGCATTAGTTTAGCGATTCTCAAGTATCTCAGATTCTTTCTTATCATCTAACGATATACTGTTAATGAAGCTAATATGCATTCTGATGCCGTGTTCAAAGTGATTCCGCGAAATTCAAAATAGCCGTCAGAGAAAGAGAAAGATAACTGAATTTTGGAGGGTCAGAGACCATTTCGCATTTCGCGGAAATTACTTTGAACACGGCATGAGAACTACTCACCGGTCTGCCGGAAACAATTACGCCGAATAATCCTGACATGGCTAATTGATGAAAACTAAACATTCTCCGTGTTTTCCATATACTTTCCTTTGTAGTAACTTCCGATAATACGATTTGTTACATGTAAAACAACACTTTACATAATAGCTTTTATGATTCTTTAAAATTTCATCAACAAAAGGAACAGAACGAATTCAAGTAAAGCGCCACAAGTTGAATCCATCCACGAGTGGTCAAAAATTATTAAATTACGCAGTATAACAAAAGCAACAAGAAAAAAAATTGGGGGTTTAAAACAAATGACGAGATATCGAAGAAGATCAAGAACGGAGACAACCTCCAACCGCGTTGTTTTTTTTTTCAAATTAAATAGTGATAAAATTAGTGTACAACGTGAACAACAAGGTTGTTAAAGTTAATATCTTCCTTGTCCTCCTTGAGCATTCGCCCACTGCTGAGCACCGGATTGCTGACCTCCCCAGCCTCCTTGTTGCTGTCCTTGCCAGCCACCGCCTTGTCCTCCGCCAGATCCCCAGCCTCCTTGCTGCTGTCCTCCCCAGCCGCCGCCTTAAATCATTGAAAATAAAACATCGTAAATTGAAGAATGAATTTCTTTTATTTTGAAAAATGGACGATTAGACCAACAAAATAAGAGTAAGGTCTTTTTGCTTTTGAATCTGTAAGCCCGGTAGTAAATTTGAATTATCAGATCTCACCTTGTCCTCCCCAGCCGCCGCCACCACTTTGCTGTCCTCCCCAGCTTCCTTGTTCGCCGCCCCAGTTGCCTTGGCCACCGCCATATCCTGAAAATTTCAAATTACTCTAATGAAACCTTAATTTTTTGTTAAACCTCCTCCATATCCTCCTGGTCCACCTCCGTAGCCACCACCACGTGGTCCAGCGCCCCAGCTATTGCCTTGAGGAGCTCCGTATCCCCCGCGAGGATCTCTGGTACGACCACCTCGGTCCTGTCGGTCACGAGCCATTTGAGCCTGAAAAGAAATTTTCTTTTTTTGAACAACTTCAACCAAAATACCTTGCTCATTTCATCTTTGCTAAGACCCTTGCGGACGTCGCAACGGAAACCGTTGATCATGTGGCTCTTTTGGAGGACGCATTGGTCGACGGAGTCGTGATCATCGAAAGTCACAAAGCCGAAACCACGTGGCTTTCCAGTGTCCTTGTTGAGAATGATCTCAGACTAAAAATTTTTTAGATGAGAACTGAGAATCACTCTCAAAACAATACCTTGGTAACGGTTCCGAACTTGTTGAAGTAGTCGGTGAACATATCTTCGGTGTGATCCTCACGGACTCCACTGACGTAGAGCCGCTTTGTGGACACGTTCGATTCATTGCGGTTCTTATCATCTCGAGGCACAGCGCGCTTGGGATCAACGGTCTTCGAGTCGATGACGTGCGGACGACCAGACATGGCAGCATCAACCTACACACATTTTTTTAAACAAGAACTATTTCGTTTGTATCAACCTGAGCTTTGGTGGCAAAGGTGACAAAGCCGAATCCACGAGAGCGCTTGGTGTTGGCATCGCGCATGACAATAATGTCAGTGATTTCACCATATTGGGAATAAAATTCTCTCATGGTCTCATCCGTGGTATTAGCGGTAAGACCTCCAACGAAAATTTTCCTGAAGTTCTCAGGCTCAGAACTGTCGCCAGCTCCGTTGCCATTGTGGCCATTCTGTAAAAAAAAAAAATCATTTGAACAGAGAATAAAAATTTATTGAAGGCAACGCCTAAATTGATTAGGTACTCTTAAATACTTTATAACATAACAAATCTCAAACGAAACCTGCTCGTTTTGTTGATCCTCGGCCTTCATTCTAGTTTTTAGAGCCGACTCGACTAAGTTCTTAGCTAACTTAGTGACTTGCTAGCTTCACAACGGTAATCTACCTATAAGATATCCGGAAACTATTTGACAATGTGAACGTTGAACACTGAAATAAACTGATCAAATCTCGCGACTATTGACTACACTCATCATGCCATTAACTGGCAATTGAAAACGCACAGCATAAGTTACTTAACGTAAGTTAACTTATTCTCCGCTAAAAATTCAATTGCCACAACGATACGATAGAATAAAAGTGAAAATGAATCGAATGTGGGGAAAAACAGAAAACGAGTAAGAGCAACTCACCCTCGCGACAGCAAAAACAGCAACTGACAAAAATGCGGGAAGGGCGTGACGCGTACGCGTCGCAGTACCACGCGTCGATACTCCCCTCCGCCTCATAAAATGTTAGGTCAGGAGCACTATGCGCCTTTAATAATGAGCATTTATTTTATGCAGATTTTTTTTTTTCAATATTCTTGAGTGTTAACAATGGTAATTCGCTTTCTTCGAAGAAAAATTCAAAAGAATCAAACAACAAAAAAACTTTCATTGTCTTTTCTAAATCGCCAAATCCGTTCAAAAACAACAAAGTTTATTTTTACATTAATAAACAAAATGTGGGGAAGGACGCTGCCAGGAGGTTGGCAAATACCAGTCTTAACGTTTCATAATTTACACATAAGTGGGAGTGAAACACTCGGATAATCAAAATGGAGAACATATTTTTAAATATCCAGAAAAAGATGGTCAAACAACAAGAACATAGCAAAAAGAACAACAGTTTAAAGATTGTTGCAATCTTTTTCAATTGGAGTGGGCTATCGTAGGTCGGCGACGACGGCGAATACTGCAAAAAAAAGATTGATGAGAAGATACTGATTTTTCGATAAAATGAGAAGTTTTACGTTACACAAATTGAAAAAGTGATAAAAATCCAATTATTTCTGACCCACAAGTTGATAAAAGAAAAATATATATATTAAAAATAAATCGGTACCACCCAGTTTTTAAAATGGTCTTATTAAAAAAATGATCATAGCGAGTTTCTGAATGTTGGGACTTCTTCCTAGTTTATTTTTTTTTTCTCATCCCAATTTTTACCTGCGGAGAAGATGGGCTGTACTGTGGCGACTGTGGAGCGTATTGCGGCGACGACGGCGAATACTGAAACAATCATTATAATTGCCAGTTGTACCGGAAGAAAAACTACCGTCGGGGACGAAGGTCCACCCGGCGAGCTCGGCGAGTACTGTGGCGACGACGGCGAGTAGTGGGGCGAGCTCGGCGTGTACATTGGCGATGTTGGGCTGTACTGCGGCGAAGACGGCGAATACGTCGGTGACGCCATTCTCGGCGACGACGGCGTGTATTGAGGACTCGATGGCGAGTACTAGAAGTGAGGAAATGAAAGATAAGAACGAAAATCTCATTCGCAACCTGTGGTGAGCTCGGACTGTATTGCGGACTGCTGGGACTGTACTGTGGTGACACCGGCGAATACGTCGGACTCGTGGGCGAATAAGACGGTGACGTCGGCGAGTATCTGAATGCAAATTACGATTAAAAGATGAAAAATTGAAACTTTAGAGAAATTCTCACTACTCCTTAACTTTTAGCTCTTATACTTTCGTTCGAATTTTATTTTCTTCGCGGCCTTTTTTATCAAGAAATCTTCCGCAGTACTTCCCTAGTATCTCCGCCTTTTCTCTCCAATATTTCTCTTTACCTAGGACTCGATGGACTGTAGTTGTCATAAGTTGGCGAGGTCGGCGAATATGAAGGACTCGTTGGCGAGTACGTCGGTGAAGTCGGCGAATAGCTGAAGTTTGTTTCTTTTTTTTTTGGATGATAAGTTGTCAAGTACGTTGGGCTAGTCGGACTGTAGGTGGGGGAAGTCGGCGAATAATGAGGACTGGCTGGAGTATAAGACGGCGACGTCGGCGAGTACGAAGGTGACGTCGGCGAGTAGGACGGAGAAGTCGGCGAATAGCCTGGAGAATTCTTACTAGGTTGGGATGAAAGATAAATTAGAAAGATTATATCTATCATGTTTCTATGAATTTTTGGACAAGAGTAACCATTTTCTCATGATTTTTAGCGACTCTTTCAAAAACGATGTTAACAAATTTAATACTTTCCTCGTTGAATTCCAGAAGTTTTCCCTTGAAAAAGGAAAAATATAATAAACTGCGATCTCTGAAAAGCTCAACTGAAAATCTCCAGCTTTTAGAATAGCCATATCCCAAAATCATTATATTCTTATAAAGCATACTTGGACTCGTGGGACTGTAACTCGGAGACGTCGGGGAGTACGAAGGCGACGTTGGCGAATACGACGGCGAAGTCGGCGAATAGCCTGAAAGCAGGCAGTTGGACCGCGCAACGCGACGTTATCATACTGGGACTCGTCGGCGAGTACGACGGGGACGGCGACTGAGCAGCAGGAGAAGTCGGCGAATAGGTCGGCGAGGTGGGCGAGTACCGTGGCGACGCCGGAGACATCTCGTAACGCGGCGACGTTGGCGAATATCCAGCCGGCGACAAGGCTCCGTACGGAGTTCTCGGCGTCATTCCACCGAGTGGATCTCGGGGCGTCGCAGGACTCCACGAGCCGTCGTTGAACGGCGACATGCCACCCGCGTCGACGTTTCCAGCCGGTGAGAACCCAGCATTCGGCGACATTCCACCGCTTCCACCCAACGGCGACCACGAAGCACCAACGTATGACGGCGTCACCCCGGAATTCCATGGAGAATGTGACGGCGAGAATTCGCGGCTGGAACATTCAAAAAATTAGTCAAAATCGAAAAGAGATAAGTGAACTTCGACGCGTTCGCAGCATATCCTCCGAACATTCCTCCCAGGACGATGTTCGTCGGGATTTCCATTCCGAATTTGCACTTTTCGGCGTCGAGCACCAAATCGAAGCAGCCAGTTCCAGCACGAGCCAGTTGGCCCAGCATAATGTTCTCCGAGACTCCTGAAAGCGAGATTTGAGCAAAGCTTCTTCAACATTAATTCTATTATCAATTTCATAATGGTTTTTATTTCAATTTTTGATTTCAAATGTTTATTCGCCATTCCGCAATCTGTACGACAAATACAAAAAAATAAAACATCAAATAAATCTAACAGCTGTTCTGTGGATCTGTTAATCTGTTAAGTCTGTTAATCTGTTAAGAGCTGTTGAGAGAAAAAAAAAACTTTTCAAACTGTTTCGTTAAATTAGTGAGAGAAAGTTTTCCAGTTATATTTTCGAGATTTTTTCATTTTCCAAACCCAAACTTTGTCCCGTTTTCCTCAAAAATTCGCTTCTAATTTCATTCAAATGAACATCTCACCCTTGACGGGGTCAACTTCAGCGTGTATAGCCGCTTCCATCAGAATATCGACAGTTTCCTCGAACGAACAACGCATCAGAGCTCCAACTTCTTGCCTGTTGATTCCGTGACGAGTAATCGCCATCAAATGACCTAAAAGCGATGAAATTTTATCCGAATAGATCCGAAAATCAACCTTTAGCTGTCATGACATCGCAAAGAAGAGCCAAATGTCGGTAGTTGACATAGGAACCGTCGAAGGAAATGACATTGTTCATTTCTCGCTCGATCGCCTTTCTCACAGCTTCAATACCGAGAACCTGAAAGGAAAAATGAGTTATCATCGATCAGAGGTATTTGAGAAAACGAATGCGAAATTGTGCAATTGTAAAATTTTCGATTTCACTCAAGTCTATTTGAAACAACGCCAGTGAGCTTCAAAATTTTGTAATAAAACTAAAAAAGATTTTTGAAAATTTATTTGTTGATGCCAATACGCGGATGAACTTCGTTCAAATTTACTAAGCCTCTTAAAAAACTGATTTTTATCAATTTGAATTGGTTTCTTTCTTTTGTGAAAAGCTTAGAGCTGTCATATCCTCTTTCTTTCTCTTATATTCCTCATCCCCTCCAATCAGCACCTCAAAGATCTCGCAAATGTCGTTGGAAGTGGTCCTGACGGGGTCGATATGCCTCTCAGAAAGAACTCGAAGCAGGGCAGTTCCGTCAGTTTCGAGAATCCACTCTGGAATCGCTTTGAAGCCGCCTTCCGGCGTGATAATTATCCGTTTCTTGTCATCGGAGGTCGGCCGGTGCATGTAAACTTTTCCAATAGCCGTGATTCCCTGAAAATTCACTTGAAATACTTTCTCCATTGATTTCAACTTGAAGGGTAAGATCCGAAAGCATGTTCGCCTCGATGCAACGCAGGAAAACGTCGTCCTCCATCTTGTCAACTTGTTCTTCTTGACTCTGAATGAGAAAAAAAGAATAATTAAACTTTTTTTGTAATCCTTTTCTTACTTCGGAGTTCTTATCGTCGCCAGCGATTCTCAATCGGAAGACCAAATGTTCGGCGTTGTCATCGTTGTAAATGACATGGACGTCATTTCCGAAACCGGAATGGATTCGGTCAGCAATGTGTTCCATTGAAAGCTTCTTGTCCGTCATTCTGGAAAATGTAAGGTCTTTTTTTAATCTGTCAGTTGCGTATCATTGCGGATTCGAGTGAAAATGAAAACTTAAGTTACTCCCCAGCAGAAACTATCAAAATTCAAACTGCGGCTCACACCTTTCAGTTATTAAAACTTTAAAAAAAAATGGATTCAAATTCAAATTCTGATATCAAAACTTAAAATTCTGCAAAAGAAACAACGGTAGAGATATTTAAAGATTTTTCGCAGGCAGAAAAAAATTTCAAAGAGGCAGCCGAGGCTCAAATTTCAGCTCCAAAAACCTCTTTCGATCCAACTCAATACGAAGCAGCCACGGAGAAGCCTTGGTGGCGTCGAAATCTGGCATTTCGTAGAAAATCGACACCCATTCTTCGTCTTCTCCGATCACCGTGTTCTTCGGGTCCGGATCGTAGTAGATGGCCGTGTTTGACGTGACCTAAATACAACGACTTATTCAAAATGAAGATTAATCTGAGAATCTTTCTTAAAAATTGAAAAAACTTATTATTTAAACTTCGAAAGCTACTTTTCGACTTTTAGTTTCGAAAAAAGATGGAATTCTGAAACAAAACGCTGTTTTTCAATCGAAAAACAAATCCCATAACTATTAAGTGTTTTTTTTCCTATTTTTTCTCCTTTTCTCATCAAAACTCCGTACCTTTTTAAGAGTAGTGTGCTCAAGCTTGCACAGAACGTCCTTGGCTTTTTCGGCATCGTTGGCAGCGGCGCCTTGCAGGAAAACGGTCAGAGAAGGTGTCTTGAGCTGCTTGGAGACGTTGATGATCTCCTTCAGACGCGGCACTCCGAGGGTTACGTTCTAAATCGAGAAATGGGAATTATTTGGCCTGGACAAGTTTGAAAAACCTTGGCGGACACACCGGCGTAGTGGAAAGTGTTGAGGGTCATTTGAGTGGCTGGTTCTCCCAAAGACTGAGCGGCCAGGGCACCGACCATTTCACCGGGTTGAGCGATTGATTGCAAGAATCGTGATTCAATTTCTCCTAAAAACGAATTTTTAGAAACTTTTTCAGAATATGTTACATCAGAATCAAACTTTGCACATTGACGTATTTTCGACTTTTTTTTTGAATATGAATTTTGGGTTGTCAGTGTGCCATTCCGACCTATTTCTAGCAATTTCATGGTTAATTTAATATATCGACTGATTCTTACTGAGTTATTTTATAGTGCAATTTCGAAAACTTTGAAGTTTTATGAGTCATTTTTGAATATTGGTGATGAACAAATCTACCCGATTAAAATTTCAAAAAGCCAGAAAAAACACTATTTTCTCCTTTCGTGTACCCTTTATCATTTTTTTTTGAACTTCTTTCTTTACTAAAACTCACCAAGAAGCCAATCGAACGCTTCCGTGTTCAACTTCGCCGAAGTAGCCATTTTCTTCGAACACAAGGTCGATCTCAAGAGGATGTTCATCAGCAAAGTAGCATTGTATTGTGCCTAAAATATTCCTATCTATCTTGAAAAAACATCCAAAATAACCTGCTTGGAAATGTCATCATTACCGCTGACGATAATCAACTTTTTCGACAGTTCCTTGACGCCATCAATCACATGCAGAGGATTCAAATCAACTGGTTTTCTAAACAAAAGTAAAAATAGATTGGTCAATTTTCAACTCAAAAACCTCAAATCAACTTTGAAAATTTTCTGCGCGTTCCAAATCAAGCGCTGAAGATTGCAGGGCAAAACGACTTTGGCATCGCCGGTCGGGAAAATTTTCCTGAGCAATCTTCGATCTTCCTCCAGCTGATTCCATTCAGCTTCCACCTAGAATAAAAAAAAATACAGTGGGAAATTCATAGAAATTCAAACTTTTTCAATGGCATCTGAAGAGTCCTGAAGCTCCTTAACGACTTTTTCCGTGTAGTACTTCTTAACGAGCTTGTCATCCGTGAGATCGAGCTGAAAATGAATATTTTAACAAAAACTGAAGGCAAAATTTCTATTGAGAGCTTGTGGTTCATGAATCCATTGATTCAACCGAATATTTTAACTTTAAAAATAGCTTGAATGAGGAAAGTAAGGATTCCTTCAAAATAGATATCCGAGGCTCATGAGAATTTACAGACCGTAAATACGACTGCGTAAATGAGTTTCTATTAAAAGTATCATTCTGTTTTCACTCGATTCCATACAAAGATTCTCATATCCCTAAAAAAACGCAATTCAAATCAGCACCAGATGAATTTTTCAAAAGTATTTCAGAATGTTCTTGAAAAATCTTGATTTTTCTAAATAAAAAACCATTCTTGTGAAATTCAAATTATCTCAATCAAATAATCACTCAAGGATTTTTTTCCAACTCTTAAGCACAATGGAAAAATTGAAAATTTAAAGATTACATGGAAATCCTTCTCGAAAACGGCATTCGTCGGCTTCATCGTCGGCATTGTCTGATTTTCCACCCACATGCCGTCCAGGCCGTCTTCACCGTAACGCAACTGAATCATTTGCGCCAACGAGTTTCTCGCCTGAAAACTTTCAAATCCAGTCAAATTCAATTCATTTTTCGATTCAAAAACCGTTCCATCGTAGTTGACCATCACACTCTCCATGGCCTTGATCAAACGTCGCTGAATGTAACCAGTTTCGGCGGTTTTGACGGCCGTATCGATGAGACCTTCACGACCTCCCATAGCGTGGAAAAAGAACTCGGCGGGCGTCAAACCGGCGAGGTAAGAGTTCTCGACGAATCTGTAGTTTTTAGACATTATTACTATTCATTAAAATTTGAGCGATTAGAAAAAAGAGGGAATCCCGATACTTGTATGAGCCCTACGAAAGCTTCTAGAATCAGCCCTTCAAAAATAATTTCTACCTGTTTCCAAAAGATCCTAGTTCAAAAAAGAGCTGTTAACAACAATTCATCCCTCTTTTTTCTCCATTTTTTCAAATTTTACCCCTTGGACTCCGGTCCATAGTCGTCCTTGATGAAATGCGGCAAGGTTCTGTGCCGGAAACCGAAGGGGATTCGTTTACCTTCGACGTTTTGTTGTCCGACACAAGCAATAACCTGGAGAATATTTTTTTGTTGAACAAAAATGTTCTAAAAAATCGGATTATTTGAAAATAAAGAAGAAAAACTATTATATTATTATGAAAAACGTATTTTCACGTACCCGTTTAATCTATGCAATTTTTTTGCGGGATAAATAGAAAACTCACCTGAGAGATGTTAATCTTCGATCCTTTCGATCCCGAAACGACCATAGATTTGAAGTTGTTGAACTCTAAAAATTAAGGTTATAAAGTAATTTTCAGAGGTAGAATAAAAAAAAAGGATGATTTCGACAAAATCTCATTAAAACCAACCAGACAGAGACTTCTGCGCAGAACTACCAGTACGATCACGAGCGTCGTTCAGAATTCGGTTGACCATGTTTTCGAAGGTTTGACGCAGTGAATTACCAGGTGTTGGTTCGAGTTCGTCATTGTGGGCTCTTGAAAATCAGAAATTAACTTCGATTAATAGCGTCTTTTTCGATACATGTTTGTTTTTGATTTCATTCTTCAAATTTCCTATATGTTCTTGTCACAAAAAAACAAAACATCTAATAGAATTTAAAAAAACAAGAGAAAATCGAAAATCAACATTTCAAAAATATATTTCAAACTAGAAAAACATAAAAAAACTTCTTCTGGGATTCCTCCATTCCTACAGGCTTATATTCTAGATTTTCTTACTAAAAGCAAGAATAAAGTATTCAATTACTTCTCGATGACGTCGACGACATCCTGTTTAGCTTTGCGAATCGTTTCCTGGATGTCGTTGTAGGTGGCCTGATCGGCAATCGTATCACCGATTCCAATGGTATGGCCTTCCCGGATCAGCCAAGCGTTGATGACCGTCTGGATGTGTGAGTAGAACTGGGCAGCAACCTGAAAAATCAAAAGTTCCTCTTCGGACTTTCGTGGGAAACGCTACCTCGTGACCAAGTTCGAGAGCGACGACGTGAAGCAAGTTACCAGCCGTACGTCCAACAGTTTTCGAGCAAACGATTCCCGAAATGAGCTCACCATGCTCAATCCAGACCTGAAATAATTTTTGTCAAATTTTTCATATTTAGAAAAAACATTAAACGAAAAAAAACTCCTTTCATTTTCATCGATTCCCTATGTGAATACAACACCTATATGCAGGATGACAGTTGGAAGAACAATTACTTACACAAATTAGTCTTTTAGCTTTTTTTACAAGCCGTTCTTTTTTTAAAAATTAAAGTTTGACAAATAAAACATGTTACTGAAAGCTTCTTCCTTTTTTTGTTCTCAAAGCCATTTTTTTTTCTTAGTTATTTCAAAGTTTCAAAATATTTACGACTATGGTTTTTGTTTCCGTAGCGCATGGTAATACCCTTGACCTTCTCAAATTTCTTTTTTTGTGACAAAAATAGCAAGTTTCTCTTTTCCATTCTCTTGAGTCATTCATTTCTAGTTACTTATAATTCGTACCTTGGTATCGCCAGGCGAGATGTACTTATAAGGGCCGCTGTCCTCGTCGTCTGGATGAGTGCTGTGGGTTCTCATCACGTTGACGTTTCCGGGGATGATCATCGAGAAAATCTGTTTGCCGGTCCACAGCGGTTTCGGCTTCAGAATCGCTGGTTGAGGCATTTTTCCGTCCCAAGTTGGCAAGTACATCATCAGATCCATCATTCGGGGCTGGAAAAGCATCAGAATAATATTCCAACTTAACAAGGACATTTGAATTTTTTTTTTCTTGTACATTCATAAAATTTTCTCGCATTCTTTCCAAAATTAAGAAAACGAGTAACGAGTAGAATCCTTTCTTTCCATTTTTTTTTCGCTCGATTTCTTTAAGACTCACCAAATCGACGAAAACATCCCTTTTGGTCATCATTCTCACGGCGCAAAGCGTATCCTGCACGATACCCATCACAGGTTTGTTGGCCTGGGGAGTGATCAGTTGTCTAAAAATGATATTGGATTTTTGTATCTCAAGAAATCCCGAAAAAAACGAATCACTTCAAAAAAGCACCTAGGAACCATAGCGATTTCCTCGATTTCGGCCCTCGTTTCCAGGGATTGCGGCAAATGGAGATTCATTTCGTCACCGTCGAAATCGGCGTTGTACGGGGTCGTCACGGACAAGTTCATTCGGAACGTTGACCAGGGGAGAATCTTCAGAGATTTTCACTATTATATTTTTCGTTTGAATGAAAACCTTGACACGATGGCCCATCATGGACATTTTGTGGAGGGTCGGCTGTCGGTTGAAAACGATGATGTCGCCGTCTTTCATGTGCCGTTCGACCCTAGAAACAAAGCCTTTCCCTTGAACAACGTTATTTTTTTATTTTTTACATAGACATTCAATAATATTAGCTGCACGCTCAAAAGATGCAGAAACGAGCGAAATCCATGATAAAATCAACTTCGAATTAGATATTTACGAAGTAAAAGTGAAGAATTAGTAATAGTGAAAATGGAATGAAAATTTTCAAAATTTCCCCTCTAATTTGTAGAAATAAACTTGAACAAACAGAAAACCTGGAAGATTCTTTTACCGGAAACAAATCAGAAATGGTTCTTCGAAATCCTCACCGATATCCAGGCTGAAGATGAAGATCGGCGGCTCTGGGATGGTACCGCAAATCGACACGAGCTCCATTCTCTCGAATGATATACTTGGCGCCAGGATAGACAGTGTCGCCTCGATTGACGAGATCTTGCAGTTTGTCGACGTTGAACGGGGTCACAATTTCAGGAAAAGTGAGATTTTGGGCGATTGTTCTCGGCACGCCAACAGTGTCAATGGGAAGGTTCGGATCGGCTGTGATGACGGTTCTTGCCGAGAAATCCACACGTTTTCCTGGAAGGCGATTTTTGGAGTTGTGAGGGTTTTTGTTCATTTTTTAGTAGCTCTTGGCTAGACTAACTATGAATTCTTGTGAAGAGAAGAACAGTGGGGGAAAAAAATCATAAAAAAATCCATTTTTTTCGATAAAAAAACTCAACTGTTGAAAAAAATTGAAAGAAAAATTGAAAAAAAGTTAATGAAAAAAATCTGAAAAAAAGTTAAGCCAAAAAAACATTTGAAGAGGAGAACCGGTAACATCAACTTATACCGCTTTTTTTAATTCTGGACGATATCAAAACTGAAGGATTGGAACCAAAACCCATCGGGGAAAAAAAAAACTCTCTTAATAAGTTATCAGCCAAAGTCGTATACATTTTATTCTGACGTGGAGGAAAAAAGGAAAATTTAAATTGAAGTTTTAAAATTAATACTTACCCATCAAATTTCCTCGAATACGTCCTTCTTTACCCTTCAGGCGCTGTTTGATCGATTTCAAGGGCCTTCCGCCTTTTTGGGTCGCCTAAAAATAAATAATATTCAACTACTTTTCTGCAATCGTCAAAAACCGTAGGCAATCCAGGGATACAGTTATCAACAAGCGTGGCGACATGGTACTGAAGAAGTCGAACGTCGTCGGATAAAACGTGAGCTGCAGCACCATTGGCTTCGTTTCTGAAGAAAAATACCATGTTTTTATCTTGCGTTCTCAGAGGAACAAAAATATAATCTTAGTTTCGGAAAGTCTCTTCTAAAAGTGCCCTGAAACTTCACTAGCCTCCAATCAAAAAATTCGATCCTTTTCTGAAAAAAACTGAAAAATCGGTTCAACTTTTACCTTTGCAATTGGATATTGGTTTTGATGATATCCGACAATTTGTGCGTCAAATCGTCCTGGTTTCTGGCCGAACCAAAGGTGACGACGGCCGGTCGAACGGCGAGTGGAGGAACCGGCAAAACTGTGCAAATCATCCAATCAGGTCGCGCAAATGCCGGGTTCATTCCTATAACATTATAAATACAAGACTATTCTCTGAAGTCTCGTGATACCAATAACAACACAGTCTTCATCAGTAATCTGCTTGAAAATTTCGAGAACCCGCTCGGCCGTCAGAACGATTTTTCTTTCCTAAATGAGTAAATAGTGAATTTTTTTCAAAGTATACAGTGAACCTAACGAAAAAAATAATAAAATTAAAAAAATTAGTTATTTAAAAAAAAATGGGTTTTCATATTAAACTTTGTTTTTATAGTTCTCTTCAGAAAACTATTTTTAGAAAACTGGTTTTCTCGAAATTCAAAAACAAACTTTTTTTTTTCGCCGGTTTCCAAAAAAATTTGCGAAATTCAAAAATGAAGATAACAAAGAAATCTGAACTAATGTGAACACGATAACTAAGAAATCTGAACTTATGTGAAAACGAACCTGGGTGTCTTCATTGACATGTTTCTTCCACTCTGCGTTGATATCAATACCAACTCTTCTATAGGAAGGCTGATATCTTCCACAACCGCCGGGAACCTTTTTCCCCTCGGCCATCGGGTCATCATCCTTAAAAAGGAAATATTAATGAATCAAAATCGACAGAAAGTACATCGTCTTGCTGTTCGTCTTTCTCATTTCCACCTTCGCAAACGCTTTTACTCTTACACATATCATAGATAAGCGTGAGCCTTCTTCGAGGATTTCCTGAAATTTTATACTTCAATTATTATTTCTTCATTTCCGATTTGATACCATTGGTTTTCTTCAACACGTCTCTGACTCGAGCATTGTCTTTGTCAATAAGAAGTCGACCACAATAGAAACAAACGCATCGGAGAACCTAGAATATAATAAATATTGTCGATACAAAAATAGATAGGTACTTTCAAAGTCTTTGTTAAGAATCCAATGTGAAAAACGGGCTTGGCAAGCTCCAAGTGGCCAAAATGACCTGGACAATCGGAAAGATTTCCTGCGCATGTCATACATCTTTAAATCAACAGATTAATTCTTAGCTCTCCAGATTGGCCTGAACCTTCCTCTGCGATCAATTACACCTTGACGGGGGTCCATCAAGCCTCCAAGTTTGGGCTTTCCATTTTCGTAAATCTCTGGGAATTCAACATGCGCCACTGACATGCGTTTCTGAAAAATTTGATTATATCAAATTTCCTCGAAAAATCGGCTCACGATTTCATCGGGACTGAGGATACCAAACTGGACGCGTTTCACATCGCGGAGAGGCGCTCGGAAGTCGACTCCGACCAGAGCCATCTTTAAATAATTGAGAAATTTTGAAAGTCTCAATACTTTTTGAAAACCTTTAGAACTCAAAACTGCCTCTGTTGTGCTCACTTTTCAACTGCGTGCAACCTCTGAAAGAATACCCGAATCGATTTCGAAATTATTGTCTGTTTTGCGATAAACGGAAAGATTGCGAAATATCGTTGTTGCGAAATTTATTTGTTTTATTGTCCTTCCCAGCGAAACTTTAACGACAAAGGTTAAATTTCTTTCTATCTCTTGATCCTTATCAATTAGTTCTTCTTTATAAAAAAAAAATAAAGAAATCGAGTATACCATTCGACTTCAATCAAAAGAAAACCGAGAGAAAAAACTTTCGAAAGAGCGCCGTGAAAATTGTCTGGCAAGCTAGAGACAGTGGTTAGAGTATACGCGTCAATACTTCATGGGCGATGAGATACCGCGCCTTTAATAACGAGAAGCTGTCAGTTGCTTTTGCTAGCGACGCGACATCTTAATAATGCCGTGTTCAAAGTAATTCCGCGAAATGCAAAATGATCTCTGACTCTCCAAAATTTAGTGATCTTTTCCTTTCTCTAACGGGTATTTTGCATTTCGCGGAATCAAATTGAACACGGCATAAAAAATTAAGTCTTCTTTAACGAGCAATAATCAAATAGAATATATAAACACGCATTTACATCAAAAGCCTCCAACAAACATCATCTACCGGTGAATTTCTAACGGTTTCACACAATCCAATAGACCAATTATACATAAACGAAACACTGAAAATACTGAACCAATGTACAGATTGCCGTGTTAACTTTTATGGAGCAAAAAAACGCACAAATCATTATAATACAATTTGAAACCATAACGAAAAAATCCTACTGACAACTCGTTCGTGAATAACACGTTATTCACGAACGAGTTGTCAGTAGGATTTTTTAGAATATTCTTCCACCGCATTATTACTTTTATGAATACAAAGACTTTCTTTTCATTTGCTTTATGAACGTTTTATAGCTAATTTCGTACTAATTTTTAATTGATTTAGGTGAAATGTTTATTTTGATCGACTTGCGTGATCACGAAAATAAGTCACACGACACCGTTAAATTTGGTTTCACAGCTCAGGTATGTTTTCCATTTCTGTATTAAATACAATTCATTGTTTTAGGCGACAATCAAGCAGCTCCACGATAAAATTCTATCTAGATTTCAAATTGGGATAGAATATCAACAGATTTACGACAGCAAAAATAGTCGCATCGATTTGTTGAATGGTTCATTGGAAGGTGTAGGACTGAAAGATAACGAAACGTTGATTCTGGTTAGTTATTTTGACATATAACACGCTGTCTCCGTTATTCTCAAACACAACGGGTACAATAAAAAAAAATTTTTTTTGATTTTGATGAAACTTCATCCAGTGTGATAGCCAATCATCAGAAATGCGGACCCAACTTTTTGAGTCATTTCTTCTTACTGTAGCCGGGTTACGGTAGCCAGGTAGGCACCTGCGTATCTCAGTATTGAAGAGTTTTTAGTAGACAAATGATATATCAATCGATAGGTAATCCAATTTTGAAAACTTTTACAGTACATGCCATCTTGGGTTACTGTGGGAAAATTTTGAGTTACGGCACTTTTTGCGTCTGTCGAGTTAGTTTTTCGACCACCACGAGCTTGAGCCGGGAGATCCATTCTTCCTAGCTCCTCAAAAGATACCTTATGAGAAGCTGTACAAGCTGGTACTAGTTCGAAGAAATCCTAGGTGGACCATCATTTCGAAAAATCTCCCCGAAGGCGCGCAATCGTGGTCTTGCGGCGGCCAAATGGGGGAAGTCCATGACGCCTGACGGCACATTCTTCACAGATCCATTCTAAACTTTGTTTCCATTTCACTTATAGATATCTATTAATGGTTTTTTTATTACCACTTGAGATGATTTCAGGTTGACCATCATCTCGAAATCTCATTTTGAACTCAAATTTGGCCTAAAATGGCCGACTCGGCTTTTTTCACGGGATCCCTGACCCCGTATGTGACCGTTCTCAACTTTTTTCTTCCTTAAAAATGAACAAGAGTGTCTGAACAATAGTTGTATAACGATCGGAAATTATTTTGAGAGGACCATCATCTCGAAATCTCATTTTGAACCCAAATTTGGCCTAAAATGGCCGAGTCGGCTTTTTACACGGGATCCCTGACCCCGTATGTGACCGTTCTCAACTTTTTTACCCCCTAAAAATGAACAAAAGTGTCTGAACAATAGTTTTATAACGATCGGAAACTATTTTGATAGGACCATTATCTCGAAATATCGATTTAAACCCAAATATCGGCTTAGTTTCCCCATTTGAAGTTTTTATCATTTACATCGAAGTTTATTCTGCCAATTTTTTTTCAAAACAAGAAATCAAAAATGAGAAATGTGAAATACCAAGAAATTTTTCTCATAAAAGAAAAAACCCGACACTCTGACCACCGGTGAGGTTGAAACTTAACTTTCAAGCTGATGTTTTTATAAATGTTTTTATTATAACCTAAATAGTAGTTCTGAATCTTCAGACTTTTTTTCATACCTAAAAAACAAGACATTCGTCTTGTGACTATTTTTGTGAAAAGAAACCAAAAAAAAATATTTCGATTTTCAAGCGAAATTTTATTAAAAAGTGGGTTTCCCAGGTAAACAGTCATTTTGGAATTGATCCAAAATAGAATTTATTTTCAGTTCTCAGGTTTATATTCTCTTTAAAAAGTGAAAAGTGCCAAGATCTGTATTGATGGAACCAATAATCTTATTAGAAGGGTAAACCAAAAGTTTTCAAGCCAAATTTGGGTTCAAAATGTGATTTCGAGAGGATGGTCCTCTCAAAATAGTTTCCGATCGTTATACAACTATTGTTCAGACACTCTTGTTCATTTTTAAGGAAGAAAAAAGTTGAGAACGGTCACATACGGGGTCAGGGATCCCGTGAAAAAAGCCGAGTCGGTCATTTTAGGCCAAATTTGGGTTCAAAATGAGATTTCGAGATGATGGTCAACCTGAAATCATCTCAAGTGGTAATAAAAACCATTAATAGATATCTATAAGTGAAATCGAAACAAAGTTTAGAATAGATCTGTGAAGAATGAGCCGTCAGGCGTCATGGACTTCCCCCATTTGGCCGCCGCAAGACCACGATTGCGCGCCTTCGGGGAGATTTTTCGAAATGATGGTCCACCTAGGATTTCTTCAAACTAGTACCAGCTTGTACAGCTTCTCATAAGGTATCTTTTGAGGAGCTGTACAAGCATGAAATTTAAATGTTTACTTTTTTGACCAAAATTTTCAAGAGTGAAATTTAAGTGTTTACTTTTTCGTACAAAAAAATTTTTTTCAACTGTGAAAATTAAATGTTCATTTTTTGGCCGATAGTTTTCCGAACCTGGATTTTCCGAACCAAAATCCACATCAATACTTTTCCTTTTTCCTCATTCAATTAAATCTCCAGATAGCACCTTTCTTCCGTTCTGCTCATTTTTGACCGGTTCCATATAATTTTTCCCGTCCTTAACCGGCTTTTAGCTTTGCCCTTGACCATCCAAATCACTGTTTTTCCAACAGATTTATTAATTTTTAACCAGAAAATAGTTTGAATTTCGAAGTAATCGATTCATGATTTCATTTGGAGTAGACTGAGACAGAATTGACTCCGGCACAGATACTGCCAAGTGCCGTAATTTTTAATGAATAAATTAATGAATAAATGTTTACCTTTTTTTAAAAAAAATTTTTCAAAGTGAAATTTGAATGGTCACTATTTTTGATCAAAAATTTTTAAAATGAAATTTGAATGGTCACTATTTTTGACCAAAATTTTTCAAAAATGAATTTCAAATGTTTACTTTTTTTGACCAAAATTTTTCAAAATGAATTTTTAAATGTTTACTTTTTCTGACCAAAAATTTTTCATAATGAAATTTAAATGTTCATTTTTTTGAACAAAATTTTTTTCGAAAAAAATAAGTAATTGTTCATTTTTTAAATGCTCAGTTATGAAATTTAACCAAAATGAGGTTTTTTTAACAAACAGTTCATGTGAAATTTAACTAATTGGTCGAATTCATCAAACGTTCGGAAAATGTTTGGTTGAACGTTCGTTCAAACATTTACTTTTGAGAACTCTAATGATAACATATCGGTCTTTATCAACATTATTTACTTTCTATTTAATTTAAACAATATATTTAAATGAAAACTTGAGAGCATTTAAGAAAATTTTCCAAACAATTGATGATACATTTTCGAGTTCGAAGTAAACGGAAATTATGTACAAATCTACAGAAGAAAAAAAAATTGAATTGAGGCGAGAGAGTGAAGCTTCAAGTAAGAATAAAAAAGGACAATATGACAAAAAACATGTGTATCGTTTATTTTTCATAAGAAAAAAAAAATGTTATTAAGAAAAGAGTAGGATCAACAAAAACAGAAAAGTAAACCTATTGCAAGCTCATAGATGATCTTTAAAAAGTCAAATTAAATAAAGGAGGGAGGCTCGAAATGAAAATGAAAAAAGTTTTGAAAAAGAAAATTAAGTTAAACAATCAGATTGACACTAACACGGGAAGTGCGAAAGGTCGAGGTATTGGAATTTAATGAAACTTGGTATATAGGTACTTCCGAACACCCTGAATCCAAAGCAGTTGAAAAAAAGTGCGCCTTTTTGGTTTTAGTCGAGTTAGGGCGCCTCAAAGTTTGCACGCAAAAAATGCATTGGAAGGGAGGAGGGAATGTGTTGTGGCGGCTATCTCTAGCTGCCAGCAGGCGGCGTGGTGTAGTGGCTAGAGGCCTTGCGTTGGGAAACCTATGATGCAGGTTCGGACCCTTTTTGGTAAAATTTTTTTTTTCTATGAAGTTTTTCGAAAAAATTGATGAATTTTTGAAGATGGAACGAAAAATACTGTTCAAAGTGTTAAAATTCACTATTTTTATGTCGTTTTTGAGAAAGAACTTCAACAAAAAAATTTTTTTAGTCTTTTTTTGTCCTCTGTGCAGGAAGTTTGGGCGTCGAGATTATTTCCTTGTCTTTTTTTTCATTCCCTGCAGCATCGCCATATCATCTCGATTGTGAAAATAAAGTGAAATCTTATTGATTGTATCCAAAAGCAAAGTTCCGGTGTTACAATTCGGTCGGTTATTCCGTTACTTTCTCAATTTTAGGTAGAGCCGCCGAAAGAACGTGAATGCAGCAAATAACAGCTTGCTGAATGATCGCCAGCGACTGAACAGAATCATCTGGAGAGATGGCTATGACGAATATTTGGAAACTGTTCTCAGGAATGTCAATCTGTTCCAGAATTTGTTCTCAGTATAAATTGTTAATTTTCCGTAGTCTTTTGTTGTAGGAGTTCAGTCTGATGGTATTGTCCGCTTTTTTGTGTTTTGAAATAGACAGGTACGTTGGAAAGGGTTGCAATTGCATGTCGTGATACTCTGTTTAACGCGTAATGCGAAACACGTCTGGTGCGACAAGTGCACACAGTCGGTACGACTTTTCGACTGGAAATTTTATAGAGTTTAATATTCACATCAGACCAATTGCTGAATTTTGATAATCTTAGGATTCTAATAATTTTAGAAGTAACAAACAAAACCACAATGATGGGTTCCGAATTTTTGAATTTGGAATGTTGAAAGTTCTATTTAATTCTTTTTCTTTAGCATCATTCTCCTCCGTTGGACTCGGTCTAGGAGCTAGAAATTTATTAAGAAAAAAATTTTTTTCAAATTAAAAAAAATTATAAGCCTCCGTCAAATGAAGAAAAAAACAGACCTAGAACAGACTTGATAATTTACAAGAAAAAAATTTTCAGACAAAAACTACATGCGTTTATTCTTTTTTTTGTTTCGAATCTTTCCGAAATGAAAAGAACGAAATCCATTATGGCTCCAGATATTCATTCACATCTCATTTTCAAATATTTGGCAATCTAGTTTTTTTTCAATACTTAAACATTTTTAATTAAAATCTTTTTCTGAATTTCATTCTCGTTTTTTCAATGAAAGAAAAAGCTGATGGCATGTTCCTGGATCCCAGCTGCGTTGAATCGAACACACAAAGTCGTGTTATGCAAATTAACAGCAACGAACCGTACCACCACCCGTGGTGAAAAGCCATGAAACGATCTTCCGCGAGAACGAGTTGCGGCGGCATCCAAAATCAGAAAAAAAAACCCTCGATCCGCAACTTTTTTTAGTCAGCCCTCAATCCATTTTGCCGTTCGAAAGGCTTGATTGCGTGGCGTCGATGGCTTGCAACAACATTTTGAGTTTTTCTTCTTCTTTTTTTGAGCTTCTGGAATCAGAGGCTAGATCTTCAAGAACGAAGATCACTAGAAAACCTTATCAATCAAGGGAAAACGGAAAAAAAGTTCAGGACATGATCAAGGAGAAAGGAACAAAACCGTGGTCATTAGCGGCGCTTTTTCCATTTTCGAGTAGGAACCGTTTATTCGAAACGCCTAAAGATTGATGATAGGGATTTCTTGAAGTGCGTGATCAGGCTCGCGCTCATTCAGACAAACTGAAAGCTTTAAAAATGGTCAAGAAGAGTAGATCGAAATGGATAGACTAAAGTTTCCCAGATTTCGAATACTTCAAAAAATTATATAAAATAAAAATCTCATTCTGCAATTGAATTTTCGAATTCGCTTCTAAACTATATACGGTCATCGAAACAGAGGAGACGTCTTAAAAATAAAAATATTTGAAAAAGAAGTTTCATCTACTGGGAGACCCATTATTTTTGTCAGTTTCAAGAATTTTTCACACAAAAACTGTTAAACAAAGATGATCTTCAAATTGGAAATATTTTATGAGACCCTTGAGAAGTTCAAAAAATTCGAATCCAACGTTTTTTTTTAACAGCTAGTTTTTTTTCACCCTGATTCTGTAGATTTCTTCAATTGGATCGGCAAAAACTTTCATAAAAATATTAGCTTCTCGGAGTCGAGTGGGAAATTTTCTATATCTCAGATTGCGCTTATAATCGAACTCTGCACAGCGCATCGAAAAAAAAAACTTCAATGGGAAAATGAATCCAAAAGTTCCTAAACACTCTAGACATTGTCGTTGAGTAGGTCTACCCTTGAGAACGGCTTCTCATCCCATTTGACAAAAAGAAGAAACTCGAACATTTGAAAACTTCGAATCGAAAGTTGATCGGAAATTCCTCGAAGAAACCTCTCTCTCCCTTTCCTCCCAATTTGCATCGAAACTTGGCTGCCTCACCGGCTGGGGCGGAGCGGCCGACGCCGTCTGGCGCCGCTATAAAAGCGCCCCAGGTGCAGCGGCGTTCCTCAGACCTCAGCCAGTCATGGATCTCGAGACGAGGATCAAGGCCTACCGCTTCGTCGCCTACTCGGCAGTCACCTTTTCCGTCGTCGCCGTCTTGTCGGTAATTCTTATGGAATAATCTACTTTCACACAGCCTATTCATACTCAGCTTTTCAAGAGAGAGCCTGTACTTCTCTTATTGACCCAAAATGCTGAAAATATAATTTTTTATTCATCTGGTTTTAAGGGAAAGATTATCCAATTTTCTTTTCTGTGTTACAAACTTTTTGTCCTATTAATCTCGTTATCTTCGTTTTTCCACTTCTACTCCTGCTGAGACAATTTTTGTTTTACTTTTTTTCATAGAAATACTCAAAATAAACTTTTTAAATCTGGTTGAAAAAAAAAAAATGAAAACCAGTGACTTCCAGGTATGCGTGACCCTACCAATGGTGTACAACTATGTCCACCACGTCAAGCGAACGATGCACAATGAAATCACTTTCTGCAAGGTTTTTTTTTGAAATATTGTAGGCTAACTTATCTTTGAACCTTCAGGGTTCTGCTAAAGACATCTGGTCGGAAGTACACGCTCTGAAGAACATCCCAAGCGGAAACAGGACAGCTCGTCAGGCCGGCTACGGCGACGCTGCCGTCACGGGAGGAAGCACCACCGCTGGAAGCTGCGAGTCTTGCTGCCTTCCAGGACCAGCTGGTCCAGCCGGAACACCAGGAAAGCCTGGAAGGCCAGGAAAGCCTGGAGCTCCAGGTCTGCCAGGAAATCCAGGCCGTCCACCACAGCAGCCTTGCGAACCAATCACTCCTCCGCCATGCAAACCATGCCCACAAGGACCGCCTGGACCACCAGGACCGCCAGGAGCTCCAGGAGACGCCGGTACTCCAGGAGCGCCAGGTCTGCCAGGACAAGACGCTGCGCCAGGAGAGCCTGGACCTAAAGGACCTCCAGGACCGCCAGGAAACCCTGGAGCACCGGGAGCACCAGGAGAGCCTGGAACTCCGGCTCAGAGCGAGCCACTCATTCCTGGAGAGCCGGGACCTGCCGGAGAAGCCGGACCACCTGGACCTCAAGGACCTCCTGGAGCACCTGGAGCCGACGGAGCGCCAGGACAGCCCGGACCGAAAGGACCCAACGGACCAGATGGACAGCCCGGAGCCGATGGAAACCCAGGAGCGCCAGGACCAGCAGGACCTCCTGGACAGCCTGGAGAACGCGGAATTTGCCCCAAGTGAGTATCTTTGAAGTTAAGAAATAGAGGACACTGAATTCAACCTTAAGAACTGCTCCTTATAAAAACGAAGTTTTCTATAATCCTCTGCTTTTCATGACGTGTACTCTTTACTAGAGCTCTCCAGCCTTTCCAATTTACTCAAATTTCCTGCTTTTTCATTTTTGCAACTTGTGTACCTCTCAACTATCTGAATTAAGTGATGTCATTCTTTTTCAAATTGAAAAACCTGCAAAAAGAATCTTAACTTTTCTTAAATTCAAAATTTCCAGGTACTGCGCCATCGACGGCGGTGTGTTCTTCGAGGACGGCACACGGCGTTAATCTTTCCGATTCTCGCAATAATAAACATTTCGATATCATTCAGCGTTCGTTCACCAATAAGAAAGCCGATGCAAGCAAGTTTCCGGGGAGAGCGAGAAACAAGGGAAGAATTGGAATTAAAAGGCAAAAAAGATTCTCTCAGTGCGCGTTTAATTGTAGTCGTCTTCGTTCGTCATCGAGACGTCTTCTCCAGAAACAGGTCCGACAAAGGCTCCACGCACAGATTCAATGGCCCGTTGAATTGCTTGCCGCCGGCCATCGTCAAGCCACTCGATGAGGCAAATAACCGGTAGTCGCTGCCGTCGCCAAGATTCTTACTTCGTTTCTTTTTCGACCATTGCATAATAATCGGAGGTGTCTTTAAAGACATGTGCGGACAGGAAAGGGAAGAGGAAGACTGAAAGAACTAGGGTCTGAAAAGCTGAAAGAAAACATTCGAATTCCAATTTTTGCTCAAAAATTAACAACATAAGAGCACATTTAACCCTATTTCGTGTACTTGAAAAGAACTCAAGAGCGTCAACTTTCAACCATGAAATCTCAGAAAAGACAAAGTTTTGAATAGCCTTTCAAAGGCTATCAGGTGAACCTTAAACCTCAGAAAATCCATGATTATTCCCCGGAAAAATGCTAAACTTCTACATGCGTCGTTACAAAATCTAGCAAGCTGCTTGGAATATAATATAAAATTTTCAATGAAAAAAGTTTTTTCAAAAAATAAAGCCAAAAATTCACTTGTGCTCTACGATTTTAGGAAAAATTAACTGTTATAAACCTAAACATTTTTGAATAACCAGGCTTCGAAAAATTCGATCTTTGATATTGTCACCATTCTCAAAGTTTTTCAATCCTCTTGCTTACGTACAACTAACTAACTTCCTTCCCTTCTTTTTTTCGAATAGATGAATGTTTTTTAAACGGTTTTTTTAACCGGGCAATAATTATCTTCCTGACTACAACACAACGTTTCACTTTCTCCTAGTTACAAATTTCAATTTATATTCCAATCATTCCCAAAAACGCAACCCTCAAATTACCTTTGTGGTCGTCGTTTTTTCCGGTTTTTCATGCCGCAAATTGTCATAGCATTATTCAAGTGGCAATTTCAAAACGACGCTAGCGAAAGTTTTTTTCCGTCAAGTTAGCCTTGCACTGGCAACATTTTAAAAAGAAAAAAGTACAAACTTTCCTAGTTGAAAATTGACAGCGTTGTAAAGGAGCGACGAGAAGTGTACGTCTTGATCGCGAGGCACCACAGGAGCCGCCATAGCTCAGTCGGTTAGAGCGTGGGTCTAATAAGCCCAAGGTCGCAGGTTCGACCCCTGCTGGCGGCAAATCTTTTTATTTTTGTCGCGGTTGGAAGAGTTATGAAGTGATGTGACGCAGGGTATTTGCATAGAAAACTGTTTTGAAATGGAAATTTTTCGCTTCTCGGATCAAAAGGGAAGGTCCTGGCCGTTCAAGTGCACGTTTCCGTTCACTTTTACTGTTTTCATTGATTTTCTACTTCATTTTTAAAATTTTCGAAATTTTCTTCAATTTTTGTCACTTGATGAGCTCCAAAGGTCGAGGCCAATATGGAAAAAAAGAAAAAACCCGAAGACTTTTTTTATTAAGAACTATTTTTTTCGGCGTTATAATGCCATCTCATCGTAATCCAACGAAAAACGCAAAAGTAGGAACTTTCTTTAGAATAACAAAACATTTTTTTTGGTAAACTGTGTCTTTATTCAAGTCCAAAGAATCAAAAGAGTAACAGAAATCATTTTCAAGTACATCATTGATTGCTAAAAATTCACTACTAACTCAAACCCTTCAATCAAATGTCAGTGCTTCAGTGCTTCAATTTCTGTTACTCTTTTGATTCTTTAGACTCGAATAAAGACACAGTTTACCAAAAAAAAGTTTTGTTATTTTAAAGAAAGTTCCTACTTTTGCGTTTTTCTACATACGTATCTATATTCTTTATTTTTGTACTTCAGATGAGTAACTGGCCGCTTCTGTGCATCTTTTTGGTTACTTTACCGGTAACCGTATCACTTTTGGGGATCGGACGGATGCAGTCCGTTGCCGTCAGTGGGAAACTGATCTGCAACGGTCAGCCAGCCGCAGGAGTCAAGCTCAAGCTCTACGAGAAAGAATTCAGTTAGTCTCTAGAAGTTCATGTAGAATTTTGATTAATTTTTAAAAGATGATCACAAAAACTGCAAAAAGCGGAGTGCGCCTATAATTAAGACGCACAGTGTATAAAATGACAGTTTTTTTCGAAAAAAATTTACAGAAACTTTATATTCAACTTTTTTTCAATTTCAAGCTCAGATCTTGAATCAGTTTCCATCATAAAAAAATCAAAATTATCGTTTTTTTACTAGTGTCGACCAGACTCCGTTTCCCCGACCAGAAGTTGGATGTAAAGATTATTATTAGACCCAAGAAAAAAAGTTTCTTGGGGCTTCAAAAGTTTCAAATTCCGAGGGAAATGAATTTCTTTTGTTATCAATCGTTGAAAAAAATTTTTGGGAATCATTTATTTTTTTGAAACTAAAACTTTAAAAAACGAAATTAAGTCTTTCCCAGCATACATGGGCAAGGTCCGGACGTGGTTAGTCAGAAAAAGAGGTTGATAATAAAATATTTTTATATAATGGCCCTGAAATTTTTGTCTGCCCATTTATATTTTTTTCAGTAATGACACTTTTTTTGACCGGAAGAATTTAATAACGAATTTTTGAAAATGTTCAGTTCTCGACAGCCTCTTGGCCAGCGGCTCAACTGATCAGTTTGGAACGTTCCGTCTGACGGGATATCGACGCGAAATCTCAACAATCGACCCGAAATTGAACATCTATCACACATGCAACTATGGAGGGGTTAGTCTCATGGAAATTTTCAACTAATTATTTGCAAAAAAATTTTTATTAGCCACAAAAAAGCCTTGCAAAAAAATTAATTTCGAGGTGATACCATGATCTAAGTGATTCTGAAATGGTAGTTGAGAATTTCCTGTTTGACCAGAACACTCCTTGATGTTCCAGATAAAGCGTCTGAAAGTCTCAATATGCACAACTCCCTAGTTTTCGAGAAATAGGGCTCAAAGCTAAAAAAAATAGTCAATTTCAACAGATTCCAGCGTTTTCATTGACTCTGCGGCTATTCTGGAAGTTGTGCAGGACTTTTAGGACCTTCATCTGGTACATCAAGAAGTGTTCTGGTCAATTTTCAGAAATTCCCAACTGCAAAGTGAAATGACCTTAATTGTGAGATGAATGAAAAAAGTTTGCTGCTTTTTTATCCTTTCTCATGATATAAAAGAAAATCAATTTGTTCAGTTATGCTACAAAAAGGTTGGTATCACCATCCCAGACAGCTACATTTCCCGTGGCAAGACTCCAGCGAAAACTTACGACATTGGAACGCTGAACTTGGCCAACAAGTACAACGGAATGACTACTGATTGCTTGAATTGAATCCTTTTCACGTATTTTTTTTGATTTTTCGCTTTGTAGTATTGATAAGGTCATAAAAATAATGCCGTGTTCAAAGTAATTCCGCGAAATGCAAAATAGCCGTCAGAGAAAGAAAAATATAACTAACTTTTGGAGAGTCAGAGATCATTTTGTATTACGCGAAATTACTTTGAACACGGTATAATAATGAAATTTTGAAGCGCTGCTTTGATTTCTATGGATCCAGATGAAAAAAAACATTTATTGATTTTTCGTACCACGATAAATAAAAAATCCTTCTGCTGTTTTTAACAAGTAGATGTCTTCTGGCCTTTTTTATATACAAATCTGGGCATCTCTAAGATTTTTTTCCCTTCAAAGTTACATAAGTTTCTCATCGTTTTTTTATTCAAAATTGTCCGAAACCCCCCAAAAAGTTGACGGGGATCCTATCTTTGGAAGATCTAAAGGTCGGAAAAAATGACAATCTACACGCAGCGAAATTTTTTGAGTTCATAGCCCAATTTTTCTAAAGTATATACAGAAACTATAAAAAAGCTTAGTGTTCGAAAAAGCTTATAAAAACTTTTCGAATCGACCAAAAACTTAAAACCAAGGAAACTTTATAGAAAAATTTTACAAAAATCATATTTTTTTCAGCGGATTGTTACACTTAAAAAGAAACATAATAAGCGAGGTATTTATAGGAGAACTACTTTTAGAATTTATTGATTCGAAATAATTTTGAATCCTGAACAAGTAGTTACTCCATTTGGAAATTCTTGGTTCCCGTTGGTTAGCCTTTTAATTGTAGTTTGCATTGTTAAGCATTGTCGATTGTATGTTTCTCACAGTATTTCCCAAATCGGTGCAAAAAATTTTTTAAAATGTGAAAAACATTCAAAATGACGACGTTTTTTGACCACTGAAGTGGGCGTGGCTTTGTGGTCCCTACCCAATGAATACCTTTACCTTCAGAAGGATCTAGATTGACATTTTCTTCAATTCCTTGAGGTGGTAGAGTGTCTCTCATAAATACTCCTTGGAAGTTTCTTATCTTTAATAATTTTACGAGTTCTTCAAGATCAATGTTTGTTAGACTTGGTAGATTTTTATCGAATCTTACATTCTCAAATCCTCCAGATTCATCTAGCTTCACCATTTATTGAGCATTATTTTTATTCAAAATTGTTAGCGCGACATTTTTAAAGTAGCGCACTTCTACCTTTTGATTATTTTCGAAGAGTTGAAACTTGTTTTTTATAAAAATAAGCCTTAAAATTGCTTAAAATTGCGAAAAAGTGCGCTCGAACGGTATTCTACTATCACAGTCCATCTATCTTCGAAGAATCGGTTAATTAGTCGTTCCGATCTCCCCCGCCGATTCGCCAAGAAATTGATGCGGCGTTTCATTACGAGGTGTGGCCAAGAAGGAGAAGAAGAAGAAGCTTCGGACCACCAACCGATAACCGTCGGAGGAATGTGTGCTTCATGGGGTCTTGTGGGGGAGGACGTGTAGACGACGTGAGAAAATATCGCCTTCTTCGCAAAGGTTCGCAGAAAACTGGACAAGCGACGCGGGGCGCGCGAGCGAGCGAGCGGAGGCCTTCGGAATCCGGCGACGTCACCGCGCCCTCGCCCTTTTCATCCGTTTTCGATTATCAACAGATGGTTGGCAGCTCGATTACTGGATCATGAGACCGTGACCTCGGTCAGAAATCAGCCAGAACAACCCTCCAAACCAAATAATTGACTCCTTCCTCTTTGAAGTGGAACTTTCAAAACCCATATTTCAAACTTGATCTTGGGAAAGACTTTCTCCGCGTTTATCATAAAGTAATCAGTACCCAATCAACTTTCTCTTGTTTACAAAAAAATATTGTTTGAATTTGTAAAAGCGCCTCAATGAAATTCAAAACTCAAAAGAAGCGGTTTTGACTTCAGAAAGAATCTCAGACATGATCATCTTCAGAGAAGCTTCATAAATGCTAAAATCTGTTAAGACTTTCTTTATGTTTCAAGTTTAAATTCCTCGAATCAAGATTTTTATACAGAGTACTAACCGACTAACTTAAATAACTCTATAACTGACCTTTGGAAAAAGAACTCTCCTCATAAACATTGATGACAGATTCTCTGAGAACCTTGAACTTCTAGCAAGATCACAGCGTTCGTATAGCATGAGAAAAATATCGTACAAAAAAAATTACAGCGGTCAACTACGACACGTTCTCAGCTTCGACGTTTTTTTTTCCAGGAACAAAAATTTAAATCAAATAAAGTTGGACTTTATGACATATATTCTATTTAATCAAAAAAATTTCTACTCACAAATAAATTTTTTTGCCCCCCAAAAACTCAAAATCCAACTTTTCAAAAAGTTAAGGAAAACCAAATTTTTGGGTGTGAAACGAACTCCTAAGAAGAAAAACACCTCAAAGCATCCTTGAAATTTTTTCAAAGCTAGAAAATAGCAGATATCCCGGATTTCTTAAGGAAAATGAAATACGGCGACATTATTTTCATTGATGGCCCTATCAGCATGGAATAATGTTTTTCGGGGCTTGTTTTTTTTTCATTGTCGTCAAAAAAGATTTATAGATTCATCAAAAGTTTCCAAAAATCAATAAAAATCAGTTTTGGGGTCGATTTTGACTCGAAATCTGATGCTAAACAAGATAAAAAAATGTGAAAAAAGACATAAAACTATGTTGAAAGTCTTTTTTTGATTGTAAAATTTGAAAATTTTCTTCGTCACTCGGTTTTATTTATTAGATTTCAATTGTTGAAAAGATAAAAAAAATAATAATTACTATTACCTAATCATTGATCTTCTCATCATCGGACAAGATTGCAAAAAACTCTAATGGCCACTTAAGAAGTACTTCTACATGAAGAGGACACTAAAGTGACCACTATAGCCACCTCTATAGAAGACATTCTTTGCGTGGCTATTATAGTAGTGTTCTGGTAGTACCACTTAAATTTCTAGAGAGGGCGCTAAACTTTAGCCCTTTGGTGGCCACTTGAACGTCAAAAGCCTAAAGCAAAATTAGCCAGAGACGCAAGAAAATAGTTATTAGCAGTCCATTAAGGTTACTCATTAATAAAAATGAGCTAATTATGATTTTTATTCCACACGGAGGACATAACTTTCATTATCTTTTCCTTGATTTTTCCATCTCCAGCAACGACGCTCCAAATTACCCGACAACCTTTGCACTTCCCTATTAGGTAGACAAACACGAGGCATAACTCATGCGATAAATCGGCGGGGCGCGTGGAGGGCACTCCACTTAAAAAGTCTCTCGAACACTTTCTTAATCGAGAAATCGGGTCGAAAGTTTCGAACAAGCTTAAAACACGGCTGCTGGAACGCGGTCAGCCCCCCCGCCTTCGCACCGAAAAAGGAGAAGAAGATCTCGGATCGGTACCGCCTTCATCAGCCCATCGGCCAAGGTGTATTTAACCCACACCTTCGACGGGCTTCAAAGGGACGATCCGGTGCTTTTGACTTGATCAAAGCCCAACCAAAAATGGACATCGACACCAAAATCAAGGCGTACCGCTTCGTCGCCTACTCGGCCGTCGTCTTCTCTGTCATCGCCGTTCTTTCGGTTCGCTTTTCAACATTTTTCTTCATCCTTATTTTCTTAAATTATTTTTGAATTTTTCTTGAGAGCTTTTTTTATAAGATGTTCACAGTTAGTTTGTCGCAAACTTTTGCCGTACCTTTCACTTCAAAATTTTCGTTTTTGATCAATCGACGGTGAAATTTACTTTTAAACTATTTAAAGTCCTCTCTAACAGATTTTAGACCCTTTTTGAACGGTTTTTCAAGAAATTCGTGTACTTCCATTTAACTTTGTTGTTCCAGAAACAATTCATTTCCATTTTCAATAACTTTCTGATCGATACTTTTCAAACCGAAAGTTTCGGAACTCGTCCAAATCATAGGAAATTTTGTTAATTCAAACGATTTTCTATCTCTCCAGCATTAATTTTTTATACCGGATTATTAAATTCTTATTGAAAACCAAGCACAATACCATGAAAGCCTGTAAACTCTCAGTGAATTTTTGAATATTTTTCCATGTAAGGCCTGTAGGGATTTTTTTCATTTTTTTCGATCTATCAACGCCGTAAAAATTCTCTACAAGGATAATTCAAATCATATTTTTTTGATCATATAATTAATTGAAACTTATATATATTTCCAACTTCTCTCTTCAAGAATGAATTATAAAAAAAAATTACTTACAGGTATGTATCACCTTGCCGATCGTCTACAACTACGTTCACACCGTCCGTAGACAACTCCACAACGAGGCTTTGACCTGCAAGGTTTTTCTTTTGCCATTCTTTGTTCAACTTCGTTCAATTTTTATTGAGAAGATATGATCCAATTAGCTGAGCTTTTTTTTATTTTATTTTTTTTCTGGTTCTGTTGGGACATTCTTCAAGCTGATATTCAAGGCGTTATTTAAAAAAATTTTTGAAACGATTAGATAAACCCTCAACAAATTTAGGACGATTTGTGTGAAGATGAAGGGGAAAATGTGAAAAATGATCAAAAGTTCAAGTCGTCGAGTAGCGCTTTTTCTTATAAAGAAAAGCAATTAAATATGTATATTCTTATCTTTTCACACAGTTTCCTTCGTTTTTGAACTCTATAAAACTTCGAGAAATCACGTTTTCTTCAAATTAGGGCCAACCTCGGGCAAAGTCGGAATGGTGGATAATGGCTGCTAAAAGGGAGAGGCTCAAAAAAGGCCGCAGAAAGGCAGCAAAAAGGCAGCGAGTGGCAGCAAAAAGGCAGCGAAAGGCAGCAAAGAGACTCCCTTAAACGAGCCTTCCATTTTTCTGGGATTTTAAAGGCTCGAGAAATGGTGGAGAAAGGGAGAGGCAGCAAAAATGGTGCATAAGGGCTGAGAAAATGGAGCAAAAAGAGAGCCTTCATCGCCCTAAAAGGAACATTTCTATGGTCCTTTATGGACCCTCGGAGGGTCCTTCCGACTTTGCCTATGAACTATAAGGCCAATACTTCTTGGGGTTCAAAAGATCACCTTCAAGAAAATTAGCGGTAGATTGAGTATACGATAGGAATATCTCTGGTCTCTACATTCCTCTCAGAAACTCTTTTGATTGAAAAATACTGAATTTAACTGTGCCAGTCTATAGACGTTCGTTCATCTCCTGCATTTTCTAGGGATCCGCCAAGGATGTCTGGGCTGACGTGCACAACCTGAGATTCACCTTGGCCGGCAACAACACCCGCCGAGCTCGTCAGACTGGCTACGGCGGCGATGAGCCCGTCGAATCCGGATCCGAGCACCGCCCAGACGCCCCCAACGTCCAACAGCCAAACTTCGACACCGGCTGCGAAGGCTGCTGCCAGCCTGGAGCTCAAGGAGCGCCAGGAGCCCCCGGAAAGCCAGGACGACCAGGAAAGCCTGGAGCTCCAGGATTCCCAGGAAACCCAGGAAAGGCGCCACAGAAGCCTTGCGAGGAGATCACCCCACCACCATGCAAGCCATGCCCACAAGGACCACCAGGAGCCCCAGGAGCCCCAGGTGCCCCAGGAGACAACGGAGCTCCAGGAGAGCTCGGTGAGCCAGGACAGGACGCCGAGCCAGGACACCCAGGACCTAAGGGACCACCAGGAGCCCCAGGCAAGCCAGGAAACGCCGGAGAGCCAGGAGAGCAAGGACTTCCCGCCGTTTGCGAGCCAGTCACCAAGGGAGAGCCAGGACCAACCGGAGAGCCAGGACCACAAGGACCACCCGGACCACCAGGACAGCCAGGAACCGACGGAGCGCCAGGTTAGGAAAATCGTATCGGCTTAGATGTCGGGTAGAACTGGATTGGTGAAGAATTTTTTGCGAAAGAGAAACTCTTTAACGTCGCTCCTCATCAATCAAGGCTTGGTGACCCGGATAATTTATAGTTTCATCAGATCTTCAATGTATTAGACACAACAGGAAAATCTTTGAAAAACTTGAGAAAATTCCTGGGAACTCTAGTGGCCACTTCAGTAGTTCCTCATGGACTGCTTCAAGAGGACACTGAAACCACCTCTATTAGAGCCACTATTTTACGTCTTAGTGGTCACTTTAGTAGTTTCAATTGGTCTAGTAGTACCACTTCTAAAAAGGTCACTAAATTTTTGCCGCTAAGTGGTCACTGAAAATTTTGCCAACAGTTTTTCAAAGTTTTGTTCCAAAATGAAAAAAAAAACCAACGTTTCCACAATTTTCCTAAACTATTGCTTCAAACCAATCCAAAAGTTTTCAGTACCTGGATTCTCTTAATATCATCTCATTTTCTCTTTTCGAAACTTTGAATAATTTCAGGACCACTCGGACCAAAGGGTAACCCAGGACCCGACGGAAACCCAGGAGCCGATGGAAACCCAGGATCCGGCGGACCAGTTGGACCACCAGGAACTGCTGGAGAACGCGGTATTTGCCCCAAGTGAGCTTCATTTCACTTCATTCTCGTTCAAACTGATGTATCATCCTTAATGAACCAATTCAGGTACTGCGCCATCGATGGAGGAATCTTCTTCGAGGACGGAACCCGCCGTTAAGCGCCCCCGCCATAATTTATTCACCATTTTTTCAAACCATCATCGACAATTTGCTAATAAAGCATTTAAAATATCGTTTTCTTGTTCCATTGCGTTAAAAATCCTAATGAAAACGAAATAATTCAATTTTAGAGAGGTCTACAAAACTAAAAATGATGAATATAGTTCTTCAATTTTACAAAAAATGACTAAAACTTATAGATCCTCAAAAAATATAATTTTTAAATGAAAACTTACTTGACAAATATTGAAGCTTTTGCACTGTACGGCCGCCACAATGGTCTACCTTACCGAAAAATGATATTTTTCCATCAAAACAGGTATTCAGACAACGGACAAGGGCTTTCAAAAAGACAATAAAAAAATCGAAGTGAAATATTTATTGCATCCCAATTTGAAGAATTTCTTATCGTCGCGATCCATCTTCGAAGAAAACGCCACCATCGATGGCGCAGTACCTGAAAAAAATTAAATTAAATTTTTAAAAAAATGCCCAACATTGCATACAAAAAAACCTTTTTCTAGAAAGATATTTTTTTCAGTTTATCAATTACGAAACAGGGCCATATACCTTGAAAAAAATGTATTGCTAAAAAAATACTTTTTCCGAATTTTTTTCGCAATTTTTTTCAAGTTTTACAAAGGGAAGTATCATTTCTTAACCCCAACTTCTGGCCAACTTCTTTTTCTAAAATTTTTATCATGATTGTAATGGGATAAAAAGAATAAGATTTGTGCATCACTGATTTTCAAACACGTTCTTTTCTGTGAATCGGAACTTCTGTGGCAATTCTTTTTTCTAAATCTTTCAATTACTCTCCATAACTCACTTCGGACAGATACCCTTCTCGCCTTTGACGCCAGGCGTACCATTCGGTCCAACAGGCCCAGGCTTTCCGTCGAGTCCTGGAGCTCCAGGCGCTCCGGGCGGTCCTTTCGGGCCAGGTACTCCGGCTCCACCGGGCGATCCAGGTTCCCCGTCAGGTCCGGCTGGTCCAGGCGGTCCGGGCTCTCCAGCTGGTCCGGCTTCTCCAGGAACCAGCGGTTCGCTTTGAGCGTCTTTTCCAGGAGTCCCAGGCTCTCCTGGCGGTCCTGGTGGCCCAGTTTCTCCAGGTTCACCTTCAAATAGTTTTTTTTAAACATTTCCAGTCCATAAATAAAAATATAATCTTTGATGAAAAGTGATTATGAAGCCTCAAATCTCAGGAAAAAGGAGATTTGAATAAAAGAGAATGAGACTAGGTTCATTAGAGACACTTTTTCACGCTGATTCCAATTATGGTATCAAAAATTGTCGTGGATGTTTGTGAAAGAAGTCAGGGACACACAAGCTGTGAGAACGCAGACATCAATAAAATTCTTTTATAACATGCAAAAATCTACCTTTAGGACCAGGTTCGCCTGGTGGCGCGTCATCGCCAGGCAATCCGTCTTTACCGTCGATTCCAGGCTCTCCTGGCGGTCCCACTGGCCCTGGGGGTCCAGGAGGTCCAGCTGGACAAGGCATACATGGCGGCGGTGTGATCGGTTCACACGGCTGCACCGGCGGCTTTCCTGGATTTCCGGGCAGGCCAGGAGCCCCCGGTTTTCCTGGTCTTCCAGGATTGCCGGGTACTCCAGCAGGACCAGCGGGTCCTGGCATGCAGCAAGCTTCGCAGGGACTGCCGCCACCGCCAGCCGACGCCCCGGTCGGGACGTTGGCATTGACGCCGGCGTCGTAGGTGCCATAGGTACCGCCGACGATCGGAGCACTCGCCCCGCCCAGATAACTCTCCGCTTGACGAGCTGTCCTGTTGCGAGGCGCTGAGACGGTCTTCAACGATCGAACTTCAGCCCAAATGTCCTTGGCGTTTCCCTGAAGCCGAAGATATGATCTAAGGTTCAAAGTCTATCCGGAACCCTGCAGAAGATCATCTCGTTGTGCATGACTCTTTTTACATGGCCGACGTAGTGATGCAGCATCGGCAAGGTCAAACATACCTTAATAACAATCTCTTTTATACCAAAAAAGGCCATTTTTTTGAAAATGGGAAAAATGCGAGAAGGTCTCAACCATGGTGGCTCTTTTCAAGTTTTTCTCAATTGTTCCCAATTTTTCTCAGAAGCCATGGATGGATGAGCTATAACTAAAACCAAGCAATCCCATATTATATTATTAACTAGACCATTTACAAAAGTGTTATGTGAGAATAATCGCCTAGGTAAGGTAAGTGGAACCGTAGAACAATTACAACGTTATTAATTATTATAATTGACTTACTGAGAGAACGGCGACGACGGAGAACGTTACCGCTGAATACGCCACGAACCGGTATGCTTTTATCTAGAAAAATAAAATAAGTTTTCTTTAACTTTAATAATAGGAAAGTTTTCTTTTCTGTCAAAAACTTTCGTATTCAAACAAAATATTCAAACTGAACAAAATGGATACATGAAAGTTTATAGAAATTTGGTGGTATGAAAAAAACACCAGCGAAAATTCAAACGGCGACTTTTCCGATTTTTTCATATCGCTAGGGAACTTTCCGACGGCCACCTTTCCGACGAATCTTTTTCCGACTTTTTTTCTCGATAAACTTTTCGTTAAATCTCCCTATATAAAGTAGGTAGTTGGTTAACGATTAAAACACAAAGAAATAGAAAAAAAAACAATGTTTATAGATGTTTTATAAACCGAAAAACTTAAGGGAAAAAAGTCGGAAAGGGATCCGTCGGAAAGGTGGCCGTCGGGAAGTTCCCTAGCGATATGAAAAAATCGGAAAAGTCGCCGTTTGAATTTTCGCTGGTGGTTTTTTCATACCACCAGAAATTTACTCAATTTCAAAAATTATCTTTATCTGAAAGAAAGCAGAGAATCACCGAATTATAATAAAAGTGTTCTTGTCATTACTTCCCTTCTTAAAATTCCTCAATTACTTCGAAATGGTCAAAATGCGTTGCTAAATGGCTTACAAGGGGAGTCATTTTACCTTGCGCTTGGGAAACTTGAAAAACAAGCAAAAAAAATCCTTAAAGTCGCAGATATTTCCTAAAAAGTTTAGTCTGCTTAATTTTCCATTTTTCTAAAAATAAAGGCCCAAAGCCCAAAAATGGTCATCTTTAACAAATTTTGAGAGTTTTCTTTGACTTAGAGGTGTCTTTTGTCAAAAACCAGGTTGTGCGTTGAAATCTTCAGAATCTTCATTTGGTACATCCAGAAGCCTTCTGGTCGATTTTCACGAAACTCTCAATCGCATAGTAAAACAACCTTATTTTTCAGGCCACCCATTAAACGTTTAGTTTTTCTCAAATCGTCAAAACTAAAAACCAAAGGATTGCAGGACCAACAAACGAACCCGGTGATGGAGTTCGGCGACCTCCATAATGAGTAAAGTTATTCTAAGGAATAAAAAAAAACAGACGAAATTAGTTGAGTCAGAATGGATCGACGCCCCGATTTGCTTATTTATACACGACTCTTCCAGAGGGGCGCGAAAGATGAGAGGAAGAGAGAATAAACTGGTTACTAGAAGTGCTTTTGCTGCCCAAATGGACAAGTGCAGTTTGATGATTTTTCTTGATTCGCGCTTAAGATTACTCCTAAAAAGCGGTTCTGCGTTGGATTTGGTGTTGTCACAAATATTTCGGTCACTTGCTGAGACTTGATTTTCTTTTTCTGAGAGGTCATTTTGTCGCGTTCGAATGGGAGTTTTTAGTTAGCACTTTAGGGTTTTGGCGTTTAAGAGGCTACTACTATGGTTGAATTAGCGGCCACTAAAGTGGCTAAAATTTAGTGGCGTGTTTGAAGTCTAAGTGGTACTACTAGACCACTAAAAACTGCTCTAATAGCTTCTATTGAGGTGATTTTAGTGGCCACTTCAGTGTCCTCCCCAAGCAGTCCTTAAGGAGTCTCTTAAAGTGGCCACTAAAGTTTTTTCAAGAAAGTTGACAACGCGGCGAGATAGATCGAAGAACTTAAGATTACTCAACAGTCCTAGAGAAAACCCTGAAATTTTTAAACTAGCTCTGAGTTCGGTATACGATTTTCAGCATCTACTGAGAGTTTTTTTTTTGAAGTTTGAAAAGCCAGAAACTTTCCAAAAAAGTTTTCTCAAAGAAAAATTGTTGAACGAAAAAAATTTTTCACGTACGTTTTTTTTTTCAAAAAATTCAAGTTCGTAAAATTTTTGCGTAACATGAAAAAAATGCTTGATTGTGAACATCGCAAAAAAATAAAATTAAAATTTTACAAAATTATTTGAAATTTTGAGGATATAGACGATTAGAATGTAATAAAAAAAGAAAGCATTATATTTCGGACAGCCAAAAGCCTCTCGAGACAAGAAAATACTGGTTGCCTGAACGTGTTATTCTCAACAACGCCAAGTTCAATGACGGCTACATGATGAAAAAATAGGAAACCGAAAAAGCTCTAATAACTAAATAAACTATAAAGGAAAATCAAATCCCTGAGATGGAACTTTGAGTGCAAAGATTTATTCATTTTCCCACTTTTCTCAAACTTTTTAAAAAGTTCTAGACAAGTCTTTTTCAACTATCAACAATCATTATCTCAACACCATTGTGGAGGCGTCGCTTATCACAGAAAAGAACAAGAAACTTTTAAGACCTTTCACACCACGAGAAATCGCGAAAGCTGAACAAACATTGTTCCAAAATGGGACATAAATTCAAAATCGATAAAATCAAATATCAGAAGATAGGAAATTACACTGAAAAAGTATACTAATTAGTACAAGGATTTCAAGAACTTTGACAAAATTGATAATAACTCAAATTTCCTCATAAACTTGACCTAATATTTTTGGCGTGGGTTTCCTGGTAAGCAAATATTTACTAATAAAAGTTTGTGGTCATCCTAACAACCAGTCAAATTTTAGTATCCGGTAAGGCAAGTACGAAAAAATATAGTTCCCAATCTGGTAAGCGAGTTTTGAAAAAAATTGAGTTTTTCGGCTTGAAAACCATTAATGAGCCATAAATCTCCTTGAAACTTTTTGTGAATAGTTTTTGATTTTATTCGAAAAGTTATTAAACTATGAGCTTTAGCTTGCATATCAAAAATCGAACCAAAAAAATTTTTGGAACTATAAATTTTGAAAACTTTTTCTCAACTAAAAAGATGCAAAAAACCATTATCATATATTCCCTATCAAAATTTTGTTATCAGCAATCGAAGAAAAGTCAGTTATCATTGTAATCATGCTTGCTGAAATGAATGTCACGAACTTGACAGTTTCGCTCATCTTTTTTCTGAGCGCAGAAGTTGAAAAATCAAAAATTTATTTTTCAGAAATGGTTCAAAAATTCATCAAAACAATGGATGTAAAACGTTATTTCTATCAGGACATTGGAACTTCTTTTGTGTAGTCCTAGTCTTAATGGACTCTCAAAAACAATGCAAATAAACGAATCGATCAACAACTGTATGGCAATATGATCATCAGCAGCTGATCAGTTGAGTTTTCGTCTCCTGCACAAAATATCAACCGATAAAAATGTTTAGTTAGGCGTTATGGTTTTTCAATTATTATTATTATTCGGTATACAAATATCATAAAAAATCCAAAACTTTTCAAAATTATACCATTCGTTTCAAAATTAAAACAGAACAGAGCCTGTTCAAAAATTTTGAACAAAAAAAAATAAAAAAATTGAGAATTTGAGGAAATCGGAGAGCAAATCTTGTAAACTGATTTTTTTGGCCATCAAACTATATAGAAGGAATAATTAAGATGATTAATTAACTACCATTTTTGAAGAAAAAAAAATGACGTATTTCGGATCCGCCTCCGTTGCGGCGGAGCACCGGTGGGCCGCCTTGATAACGTTGATTCCGATAAGAGATGTCAAAATACGAGCCCATAAAAGGTGTCGCATATCACGCGAGCACGCTTTTTCTCATTTTTCCTTGATTTTTGTTTTGTTTTTTCTTTGTTTTGAACTTGACTCACAAAAATTTTCGCAGCTCAAATCTACTCAAAATGGTGAATCGGTGGCCAAGCGGGCATATGTTGGGAGTGGCCGCCGTGACGTCACTCGCCGGCTCTTTTCATTTCGGATACCAGTTAACAATGACAAATCCGGCACAGGACGCTTTTCTCAACTTTTTGAACCAGACTCTTGGTGCTAGGTTTAAAGATGGCCTTTCGGATACCACTATTGAGGTTGGATTGGAAATTGGGAACCTTCAATGAAAAACTTGGGACTCAAAATTGCCCGACCGTTGTTTCAAATATGAACTGTGAAAATATTTCAGAACATCTGGAGTTTTGTGGTAGCTATCATGTTTCTTGGGGCGTTGGCTGGTTCATTTTCGATTCGATTCATAGCGGAGAAAATTGGACGCAAACGCGGACTTTACATTTCTATTGGAGCCGGTGTGATTTCCTGCTTGATGGCTATCGGTTCAAAATATGTTCGTTTTTTAATTAAACTGTTCTGCTGAACTCATTACGGTGGTGAAACAAGGCGTCTGAACTTTTACTTTTGTTTGTCTCTATATTTTTTTGAGTCATGAGTGCAAAGAAAATTCAAAAAAACTTTCAAAGCATGGTTTTATTTACCAAGTTTATAAACTTTCTAGAAACGCCGTGTTTAATAAATAAAACTAATAAATCGAAAAAAGTACCTTTTAAGGTTTCCTTGTTTGAACTTTTCATCGTTTCGAGGATTTTGATGGGATGGTCCGTCAGTGTGAATCTTGGGCTTTCGGCAATTTTCCTCTCTGAAGCAAGGTTGGTTAATCTTCATTCTGAAACTTGAAAAAAATTTATGCGAAGGAAACTTTATGAAGCAAAAAAAGAAGAGAAAAAAAGGAAAACAAAAAAACTCGAGGAAAAAAAGTTTCCGTTGGAGCGCAAAAGTCAGCTTTGTACATTTTTTTATTTTTTTATAAATTTATTTTTTTAAAATTCTTTATGCTATAGTTTTTCTTCTCTTTTGATTACCTTTCCGACTTCACAATTTTTTTATACAAGTGGAATGCACCACAGAAGCTTTGGTTTCGCTAAAAAAATCTATTAAAAGTTTCTCACTAAATCTATTTACTTCATATTTTCAGTCCAAAAGAATGTCGAGGAGCGATTGGCATGGTTACAGGTACGAGTGTTCAATTTGGGACAGTATGTGGATCAATCGTAGCTATGCCGCAACTTCTAGGAACAGACACACTTTGGTCAGTCTGTTTTTTCAATTTATTTTTTCAATTTGAAATTTTTCAGGCCTTTCATTTACGCTGTGGAAATTGTGATCATTGTTGTTTTCGCGGTATCTCTTCCATTTCTGCCTGAATCGCCAGGGTTGGTTTTAAAAAACTTCCTTTTGTTCATCAATCTTTCCAGTCACGGAAAACCTAAAGCAGAAGAACAGCGATTAGCATTTAATGCGAACTTTTATCGTTTTCCTCACAACCTCATGAGACAATGCAATGATTACGGAACCTTTTGTAGGAAAAAGAAAGCCGAAAATTGTTGATAAGAGGTTAAGAGGCGAACTTGAAAAGACAAAGAAGTGTGAGTCCTCGGCTTGGCCATGCCGGGACCCCATCGGTAGTTTCGATGTGGTCGAATAGAACAGATTATATTATTAAATATTCATTAGTTACAAATAATATAATCAGAACAAAATATATAAGAATCGAGGGTATGGGCCCAGGCCGGGAGACTTCGACCCAGCTGAAGATCGTCCCTGCCTTTTATAGGTAGGAGGCGGTCTTCCCCTGCGTCTCTGGCCTCTGCCAGGGGCATTACTTCACACCTTTCCCCTTTAATGAGATTCGACCCGAATCTTAAAAAAAGAAATAAGTGTGGTGGTCACAACTGAAGAAAAAAAATGAGGGCATTCTTAACATATAATGTTACTTGTGAAACCACGACTAAAATATTAAAAGTAGAATAGTTAAAAATTGTTTGCGGGGAGGCGAGCTTCTGGGTTTAGAGCCAAACATTATTTTGGAAACTACTGAATGAAAAAAAAATTTTTTTAGAGAATATTAGGATAGGATTTAGCTAAATATTTTGAGGACAAAACGAGTGATGGGAACAAAGCAATTCAAAACTTTTTGAATGGAAAGTATTTTCACAAAAATATGAGCAGAAAAATTTTTCAGATAGTTTATAGATCAGCTGGGAGAAAAAAAAATTTAGACAGCCAGTTTTTTTTTTGACGTGAGAGAAAAAAAGGAGGGAGATGGCGCAACACCGCTGTTGACGGTATTGCCGGCTTCGACCTCTTTGACACTGTCGGTGTCATGACTGTTCTTGTCGGCGACTTCGTCGATGTCTTCGTAGACGTCGATGGCGGCGACTTCGTCGATGTTCCTCTCGGGGAACTCCTCGTTTAGACTTTTTGGCGTCTTCTTCGGCGGATGATCTTGTCGAGTTGTTTTTTTTTTTTTGACGTTTTGACGTTTTGACTTCTTCTTCTAACACAAAAGAGCGTCAGGCTGAGAAATTGACGCCGTCGTCAGACTGCGAAAAGCGGCCTCCTGGTTCTGCTGAGAGAAAGATTGGGCAGGCGAGTAGCATGCATCTCGACGGCTTCCGAAGTATCTGAGTCCTTCTCTTCACTCTCGTTTTTGCGTCTTCTTTTCTTCTGCTTCATTGACGTCTGCTTCGGCTTCATTGACGTCTTCTTTGGCTTGTTCTTTTTTTTTTTTAGCTCCTTGCGTTTTGGCGAGCTTTTTTTTTTCCGCGGTCTCTTCTTGCTCAGTCGAAAGTGTTGGCGTCTCGCCTGTCAGGATTCTTGCGAGTTCTCGGTTTTCCAGCTTCAAACCGTGCAGTTGAGCTTCTAGAGCACGCATTTTCAATTCGTCTGCTTCGTCGTTGAATCGGCTGGGCGTTCTCTCGAAACGAGAACGGTTTCGGAGATGGTCGTTTTGCGCTTCATGTTGAGCTCGTTCAAATGATGACGTTGATGGTGGAGAGCTCCGTCGTTTTTCGCTGTAGCGTTCTTCGTCTCTTTCACGACTTCGTTGGACGAGAAATCTTTCGTGGTCGCTATGATCATATCGATTGATCTGATTTCGATTTGCGACTTCTTGTGGTCTTGTCCATTGGCTTGTTTCGTTTCGGCTCCAATTCACTGGCGGGAGCTGATCATGTAGAGGCTGTGCTGGCAGGAAGCTTTCCAGGGTTCTTGCTTTCTCGATGGCTGCACTCAAGTCTGTCGTTCCTTGGGTCATGAGTTGGAAGCGAACATCAGTTCGGACTTTTTCGATGAATTCTTGAGCCAAGCGTTCCTCGAAGGCCTTCTGAGTTAAGGTTCTTCCCACTGCCATGTGAAAGGTTCTTGTTAGTCGATCCACGAAGGCAATGACAGATTCTCCAGGAAGTTGGCGACATTCGGATAACAGAGCTCGAGCTGTGATTCTTCTTGTTTCCGAACTGAACTTGGCCTTCAAGTAATCGTTGATTTCTTTATAAGAAGTGCTTGATGGCAATGTCTCGATGAATGCCTGGGCAGGACCATCGAGGAAAAATCTCAATATTTTAGCCTTTTGGTCATCTGCTGTCATCGTCGGGTAGGTTACCGCTAAGTAATCTTCGAAGCGGTCTATCCAGGATTCCCACATCGGTCCTTCAGCGCCTGTGAACTTCTCCATTTCCACTTTGTTCAGCATTGCGACTACGTGTCTTGAAGGAACGGATGGAACACTTTTGGATGTCGGAGGTGTCTGTAGAGCAACTGGTGGCTGCGTCGCCGTGGGCACTGTTGAAGTTGGTTGAGTACTCCCAATCTGAGCTGTCGACTTTGGTACTGACGACTGTGTAGCTGTCGCCGTGGTCGATGATGACGGCACTGTTGATGCCTTGGGTCCTGTCGACGTCGGTTGTGTGCTCGCTCTCTGTGCTCCTGAAGTCAAAGTAGATGACAGTGGAGCTGTCGATATCGATCCCGATGTCTGACTGGTCGACGCAGTTGCCGCTGTCGTCGTTGGATTAGCTGAAGCCGCTATTGTCTTTGTTTTAGACAATGAAGCCATGAAAGCTTGTAGCGAAGCTGAAACTTGTGACGACTGTTTAGTTGTCGCTCCTGTCGTTGTTGAACTTTGTGGAGAGGCCACTGTCGGAGAGGAAGTCGACACTGAAGAAGTCGGTATAAAAGTACTTGTCGAAATCGATGTCGTTGACGAAATCGGGTTCACGGATGTCGCGGTACTTGTTGGTGCCGATGTCAGTGCCGAACTGGAGCTTGATGAGGGCACGTTTGGCGGGGAAACTGGCAACGTTTGAATCATTGGAGGCGTCGGCGTTTTCTGACGAACTGGAATCGGACTAGGGCTCCTTGCTTTCATTGTTCGGGCTCCCTTAATTGGACTTTTTGTGACAGGAGTCGTTACCTGGGCTGACTGATACGAGCTCTTTCCTTGTTTCGGAGTGATTGGGCTCGACATTTTTGTTCGGTCGTAATTTCCCCAGGGAAACTTTCCGAATTGGTCGGAGCTTCTCCGTTCTCGTTGCGTCACGTGTCGGAGATCGGGGGACGGAGCACGTCTTGGCGTCGGTTGCTCGCTTTCTGCTACTTCATTATGCGGCTGTCCAATGTAAGTGTCGTCCAGGAAAGAACCGACGACTGACTCTCTTAATTCAAAAGATTGGTCTTTTGACTTGCCTTTCCCTTCGCTTTCGGACGACTCCGCTTCGTCGTCGTACTCTTCTTCTTCTTCGGCTTCGGATGGCTCGCTCGGCGTGGAGTTTATCATTCTAATAAAATGAATCATTCTGGCACCTGGACCGGTCGAAGGTCCAGGTGTTTCGCTTCGGGCCGCGCCTGCGTGAACAGGGGCCTCGGAAGCTCCCAGTTTTTCTTTTTCAAGAAAAACTGGTGAATACTCAGCAGCAATTTTATTAATACTCAGTGGGCTCTCACTACTCGGGTTTTCTTCGAAAGAAGAATAAATCATTTTGGCACCTGGACCGGTCAAAGGTCCAGGCGTTTTGCTTCGGGCCGCGCCTGCTTCAGCAGTGGCCTCGGAAGCGTCCATGTCTTCCCTTTCGGGAAGACAAGGAGGACGGGACATGTCGGCAGAAATACAGCACCAGACCAGAATAAGCGACCTTCCACTGGTTGGTCGTTCGGGGAGACTGAGGCTATGGGGGCGGTGCCACAACCCTCCTCAGTCCGTGGGCGGAAACAGAGAAGGACAGTCTTTGTTTCTGCAACAAGTTCATTTGCGAGAATCATTCCAAACCGTTCTTCGCTCTTGTCCTTCTGTTTTTCGCCCCTTTCGTCTGATGAAATCCATGTCCTTCCTTGGTCCTCCAAACTGTTGACGACAGCCTCGTCACTTCTCTTTGTTTCCGTCGCCGGAGTCTTTGTCCTCAGGAAACCGCAGCCGGTCGTCTTCTTTGTCTCCCTGCAGCCTGCAAACGTTCGTTGCACCTTGTACTGCGGCCTCTGCCGCTCTCTTGCGTGTAAACACGCCGCCTGGGGTCTGGAGTTGCGAAATACTTTTGAACTCCCCTTGAACTTCGAAATCGCCTCGATGAATCCCTTTGTTTCAGGCCGTCGCCTGTTTTCTTCTCCACGATGCTCGGAGGAACTAGCGCTCTTCCGCGGTAATTGACTTATCAACAAGTCCTTCTAAAAGATGTCTCGCGGGATAACCTCTTCAAACTGTCGACCTTGGGCACAGCTTACCGCAACGCCTCCGCGTGAGCTTTTTACGCGGAGCTTGCCTCGTCGGCCGGTCGCCTCGCTGCGACGGACTTCTCTCTGCGTCGGCTGCTGACGCTTGGCTGCTTCATCGGTTAAATGGCGGAATCGGAACATCGCCAACTGTCGGATGCACGTCGACAGATTTCTTGAAAATGCATCGTTAGGGATAGATTCGAACCTGACATCGAATGACGTTGTCGGACGTCGTAGGTCGGTGGATCTGAGTAGTCCTGCGGCTCTTCTGATGTTGGTCTCCGAATGGGACGAGTTTTTATCATTTTAGACGGATCGCCGGTCAAAAGCGAAACGTTTTGTCTCAACGGAGACTGGCAGGGAGCTGCGGGCCCACAGCTCAACCTGCCGTTTGTGGAATAGCCACAGAACCACTCGCTGCTACCAATGTGAGTCCTCGGCTTGGCCATGCCGGGACCCCATCGGTAGTTTCGATGTGGTCGAATAGAACAGATTATATTATTAAATATTCATTAGTTACAAATAATATAATCAGAACAAAATATATAAGAATCGAGGGTATGGGCCCAGGCCGGGAGACTTCGACCCAGCTGAAGATCGTCCCTGCCTTTTATAGGTAGGAGGCGGTCTTCCCCTGCGTCTCTGGCCTCTGCCAGGGGCATTACTTCACAGAAGTTTCTGTTCGAGATTGTTGGGAATGAAGACATTTTTTGGAAAACATGGTCTTAGAGATTGAAAAACAAACGTTGAATTTTTCCTAGGAAGCCATTTCAGTTTTTTTTTTTGAACTCTTCATCCTTGCACTCGATTTTCAATTACTCTCAACACAGTTTATGCCTTTTTGGTATTAAAACACACGTAATCATAGCGAAAACATATTGATACATAGAAAGTAAACGTTCAAAAGTAATAAAACATAATCCGTTTCTCAAAGATGTTTTCAGATATCTCGTTCAAATCGGCGACCATGACGCAGCTTGCACGTCGATCCAGTACTACTTCAAGTGCTCTCAGAACAAGGCCAACACCTATTTATACGAAATCAAAGAAGAGCAGAAGCAGAACACGAGAAGGTTCACGATGATGGACGTCGTCAAAAAACGCAGTCTTCGGAGCAAAGCAATCATCGGCGTGGTCGTGACCTTTGCCATGTCTTTCAGTGGTGTTGCTGGTGAGTTTTAAAAAAAAGTGCATCAATTTTTATTTATTCATTAGACTTGAAAAAATTAAATTATGCTTTTTTCAGTTATCAACGCCTACGCTTTCGAAATCTTGAAGGACACTGGTCTCTCCGTTTTGGAAGCCTCCTTCGCCAACGTTGGAATCGCCATAGTATCAATGGTTTCATTCTTTTTGATCAACTCCATGAAAAAAAGTCTGTAGATCGGCTGCATGGTCGCCTCGTTGGTCATCGACAAGTTCGGAAGACGTCCGATGCTTTTGGTCGCGTTCACTGGAATTCTTTTCTGCAACATTGTTATCGTTGCTCTGATGTACACATTCGATAGCTACGGGGTAAGTTTCCTTTCCTAAATATTTTGAGAAGCTTCTGAAGTACTAAAAAGTTTGTCTTAAACTTCGGAATGAACAGGCGGAAACCTAAATTTAGAAAACTTCATTTGAAAATAAGCGTATCGAAGCTGAAAAAAGCAGACGTCAAGTAACCCGATTACAGGGTCCTGAACGGAAAATTTCACAAATAGAAAAAAAAAGACAAAGCATTTCCTTGATAAGAAAGGATTATTGTTGATTACAAAGAAAAAGCTTCAATTTTTTTATCAATAAATGAGGTAATCAGATTAAGCGATTCTTTTGAGAGAAATTCTGAAAAATGAAAGGTTCTTAACCTCATAAACTGAAGGAAGCAGGAAAGGATTTCTCATCTTTGAAGAATGATTGACGTTTTGAATTATTAAAAAATGAATAAGGAAAAAAAAATGAATGAATACGATTGCAAAATTATTTTCAGTACCATGTCCTCGGGTTCTTGCTCATTTTCTTCATTTGCGTCTTCATTGTATTCTTCGCGATTGGACCTGGTCCGCTGTCGTTTTTCATCAACGCCGAACTAGTCGGTCAGGCGGCGAGAAGCGCCTCGCAGAGTTGGGCCAGCGTCGTTCAGATGCTCTCGTGAGTTTGAAGCACCATTTTTGAGAAAAAAGCCCTCAATTATTTTCTCGAAAAAGATAAATCCCCTGAAAGTTTTCGAAGAATCCATACATGGGCAAACAACTTTTAAAGGCCGCTAAGCCTTCCTTCAGAGTTTTCGTAAATTTTTAAAAGTGTGTACCATCTCCCGAAGTTAAAACTTCTATTCATTCATGTCACACCGTCTCCCTGGACTTGGAAATAACTTCTATATAGTGAGTCCGCCGCGACTTGACAGTTTTCGAGTGTCTGCGTCTCTCTGTTCCCTCACCGGTGAGGTCAGAGAAATGTGAAAATTACACGTCAACCTGAGAGTCGCCGAGAGACGGGGAGGGCGCAGAGAAGTCACCTTGCGAAAAAAAGACTAAACCTATTTTTTCAAGTTTTTTAAGTCAGGCTCTCCTCCTGGATCAATTGAGTTCTGTACTTGCCCTGTATAAATGAATCTGAGAGAATCTAGGCAAAAAAGATATTTTTAGACGTTTTGCCCTGGTCACAGCGTTCCTTCCGATGAAAAATCAGATTGGAGAAGCCTGGGCCTATGCGATTCTTTTCATCGTACCTGTCGCCGTTTCAATCATTTACCTCTATTTTTCGCTTCCTGAGACGAAAAATAAGGACGCGAAGCAGGTGAGAGATCATTGCGATGAGTCATCAAAAAAACGCTTGGAAGACACTTTCTTTTTTCAATTTCATTCTTTTCTATGCTCTCCTCTTCGAAGTTACCACTTTGCACCGTTTACCCATTCCCTCTGCGACCACGCGGCTCTTTCAAATGCTGTAATCTCAATCGTTTTAGGTAGCAGAAGCGATCAATAACTTGCCCAGATTCCCCTTATGCCGGAAAGACAAAATCGATACGGAAATGGAGACTTTTGACGATTACGAGTACGACGAAAAGTTTTAGAGAAATCATCCTTACCCATGTTTTTTTTAGCAAATTTCAAACGAATGTGACGCGTACCGACCGTTATGGAACCTTCAATAGTTACGATGATATCTTAAAAGGCGTAGTTAGAGCTTCGTAGTGATGTTTTAGGGAAAAACTAGTAAAAAGCTTTTTTGTAAATATATTTTTGAATTTTGGCGTTGTCGGAAATGTTCATATTCGGTTGATATGTTTTGTATCCTATTCTTCCCCTGTTTCTTCGAATATTGTTCAAATTTCCTCATTTTTGCGGATTTTCATCGCATATGGAAGTACAAGACGTGGTAATCTCAAATGTTATTTTTGTTTCCTTTTTTTTTTATTCAATTTAGATGTAATTTTCTGAAATCCTCAAGAGCTTAAATCAACATAACTCTATAGCTGATTCACGGCTGGCTTGAGCCATCGAAAAAGGATCTTGACACAATAATAAAAGAGACAGTGCCTGGTTGATGGAGAGCACAGACACTCCACGCCCCCTCAGCGCCCCAAGTGAACCCTGAATCGGCTATAGCTTTCTAAGATTTTCTCCTTGGAGCGGAAGTCTCCAAATAGGTTAAAATTCAATTCAAGTCATTTTCGTCGTCACTCTTTACGAAATTGGCTTTTTGTTTACCAACAGAGGAAGTTCGAAATAAATGGCAATTCACATCGTTTGAGTCAGGACTAAAAAAAATACAGCAAGTTCTGAACATTAAAAATCAGCTTTGGGACTGCTACAAATTAAGGGTTTTTTCTCTGAAAAAACACATTTAATCAAACAAAAAACACACACAGTTAATGAAGAGAACACAAAATATCGCAATCCAAATCGAAACCTGTGTAAAATCATCATTTTTCACCAGAGAAGCATTTTTTCGATCAACGTTTGCAAATTATACATGAATACAAAGCTTTTGTGACGAAAAAAACTTTGGTGACAACAGAAAAAAAATTGAAAATTGAAAGAAACGAAGAAAAAAGCGAAAACCCGAAAAATCGCGATACCTGTTGTCCATAGAGCGACTTTACTGCGAAACGCCATTTTGGCGGGAACTCAAACTTCCGTCTCTCCGACTTCGAATTATTTTTTCTCCAAAGCTACGAAGTTCGATACGTTTTCAAGTTTGCTGTTCGATTCGCAATGAAAAACTCTACAAAGTAGTGCTTTGAACTGAAACACCGTTTTTTTACTGCTCCTTTGCCTTTAAAGTCTGCTCATCCCGTGTTCTCACTAAAAAAGTACAGTAACTAAACCAAATACAACTTTTTCCCACTTCAAAGTCACAAAATTGAGTCAAAACGCAGAAATTTGTGGTTTCTGCCCTTCTCGGTGTCGTATTCCCAGGCAAGCTCAGACTCACAGTATGCTGCGCGGGAGCACAAATCTTCAAAACGAGTCAGCAAATAAAACAGTTTCTTTTTCTCGGCAAAAGATCTATATGTATCACAGTAAACACGCAAACAACACGGGTTTCCCTATGTTTTACAAAAAGTGTAACTATTTGAACAGTTGCGAGGAAGTACTACAAATGAATTTTGAACCTGTTGGACCGGCGGTTTTTTGGCACGGGTTTCTGGGATGCCGTTTCATTTCTTGTTTGGTGAAAGCTTTGGAAAATTTCTTGGTTTATTCTTTTTGGCTGAAAAATTTTGGTTTACTTTTTTTGAGCCAGAAAAATCGGAATCTACAGCGTTTGTCAATCCAATTTTCTGAAAAAGACATACTCCAAAATATATTTTTTCATTTCTATAATACTCTCTGCAAATAGTGTTGTCTGATTCTTTTTTCATTGAAATTCAAATACAAACATGAGGAGAATCTTCGTATAAATCGCCATGTTAACCGCTCGTAAGTTTGTTTAGTTTCGCCCTGGTTTCCTACCTTTTTGAACGATTTTTCTTCTCAACTTTCAACTTTTTCTTCTCAATGATAAAATTCAAGTTATTTGAAAATTTCCAAGAGCTTTGGATTAATTCGGAAGCTAAATCTAAGTTACGAGGAAATAGATTATTCAGAACTTGTTGTTTTGATGATTTTAATATTTTTACATAATTCCACTTGGATGCACTTTTCCGAAAAGTTCGTTGGCTCAGTTTACCTAACATACCTGTTTTCACTCCATTCCTCAAAAATCCGTTGGAAATAATAAGTGGTCACCCATTTTCGTACACTCTTTTGCTCATTGTTTCAGGAGCCGTCATTCTTTTTTGTTCAAAAGTAAAAATCTGAGTCATCAGACCATAATACATGAAAGAACATCGAAATTCCGTCTCACATCATCTAAATTTCGTTTTCCCTGAATTTTTTCTGTTAATCGAAAACCTATTTGTTCAAGGTCCATTTAATCCTGGTGTATTAAACCAACGTTTTTTCTAATCTCCAAATACCCAAGCCGAACAGTAACGAAGCGAATTCTATCGATATGGATTCTGTTGAGTCTACTGAAGAATCACAGTGTTGGTTTATTTTTCAAAAAAAAAGTATTTCTTATGAGAGTTTTTATAGTCTGTGTGCCACGACTTGAAATTTCCCCGAACGACATTCCGCTGTTCCGCTGCGTGCGTTCGCTAAGCGTTTTTCGAATCTACGCCGCAATTTCGATTGATTGTTATTGCTGTGGCAGCACAAGAAAGTAGAGTACCTTAATAAAAAAAAAAAAGTTAAACCAAGGTTCGCATAGGCGCGCCGCGGCACAGCGGTGAAATTTCAAGTCGCGGTACACAGGCTATAATAAAAGTATACTGTGGTCTATTTTCTTTCTCCCAAGTAAGGGATGCTTCTTTTTCAGACTTCCGCGTGTCAAGAAAAACTGACAGGAACTTACTCTTATTGATTTTTTTTTTTGAAGATATACTCCCTGCTGATGAACCATCGAATTTTGAAAGACAGTGGTTTATTCAGCAAAATACGACAAAGACGATGAACAGCCGAAAACTCTTTGGAAGCTCGTTGTGATCACTGGAATTGTCTCATTCCTTACTTCTATTGAAAATACAGTCCTTGGAGTCAGCGAATGGCCATATCTGCAATTGGTAAGCGATTCGATGAAAAGGACGACGTCATCGTCCATAATTCAGAATGACCACAAGGCAACAGCCGACTTTTTTGGCGTCGCCAGCGCCTGCGCCAGGGGCGCCCACGCCGTCTTTTCTTTGCTTTTCTCCTTCTGGAGCTTCAAGTTCAAAGCTATCAAGTAAATTGGTTACCATTGAAAAATATCTATCATAAAAAATTGCATTTTTAGATTGCCTCTTATAACGGGTCGAATTGTCTGCATAGTTTCATGTCTTTTGTACATATTCGCTCCAGAATTTCCCAACAATCGAAGATATGCCTACCTCACGTGTTATATTCTTTTCTCCATTGGAAGCAGTGAGTTTCTCCCGATCATTGATCATCCTAATTTTTCTCAAGGTGCTGCCACAATTCTTCGGGCCTATGTTGTCGCAATATCAACGCCTACAGATCGACCTAGAGCCATTGCGGCGACATCTTTGGCCAACATCCTTTCCATTGTGATAGGACCAAGTACGGAAAAGTTAATAATTTAATCAGACGAGCCACATTTTTTTTTAAATTTAAAACTTCTCGATCAAAGATTGCGCCATCAATTTGCCAGTGACGTCTTTTTTTCGTTACTAAAAAAATTGAATTAATTAATTTTTTTGTAATTAATTTTTTTGGTTTTTTTATGGTTTTTATCATCGATGATTGGATCAATGACACGCTCTAAAATCTTTGCCGGTTTTGTCAAATATATCCCTCACGCGTGGTCGATTTATTCTCTTAATCATAATACATTCCGTGACAAAAACGGTTGTTCAGTGGAATAATCTAAAATTTGCAGGAATATACTGCTAAAAGTTAATTTTTAAATCGACTTCTGCGAAAAAAGTAGATTTTCCAAGTTTTTTTAAAAATAATCAGTGATATTTTTGCCTGAAGCTTTTTCCATAATACTTTTTCTATTATTTGAATTAAATTTTTTTCAGCTGTGCAATTGGCATTTTCGGCGATTCCCTACCCAGGAGCTCACGTTTTCAGTCACGTTTATTTGAACGTTTTTACTGCACCAGTCTGGTTCGCCTTTTTCGTGAACTTTGTCACGTTTCCGTTCATTATCTGGGGCTTGAGAACGATCGATCAACCTCACGATGATAAAGGTAAATTCACATGTTTGTTTTAGAAAATATTATTTCTTTTTCAGAAGATGAATCAGTTTTCACTTGGCACGGACTCAAGCGTAAGCTTCGGCAAGTTCAGGATGCCAACTTTGACTGGATCATCGTCGTTTTGTGCTGGTTCATGAAGATTTCGCTGACTTTTTCTGCATCCATCTTTTTATCGTAAGTTATATGTGCTTTTCGATCTTTTGACGGGGATTTTTTCAGGCTAATGTCGATAATGGTGATGGTTCAGTACGGCTGGGCAGGCACGAAAACCGTCCGAGTTCTTTCTGGGACACTTGGAGGCGTTGGCATCCTTGCCAGCTTCATTCTCATTGGATATATGCTCTTAAAAAGAGCCAAAGTGTTAGAAACTGCACTTTTTTTTTTGAAAATGATTTTTTAATTTCAGGCTGCCTCAAAGGTACATTTTCTTGTGTTCTCTGCTTCTTTCTGTGGCCGTTTTTTGGATTACTCATCCTTGGAAGGGTATCAGTGAGCCGGTAGCACAGTTTAATGGTTAGTCTTGTCTGTTTGATATTTAAAATTAAAAAAAAAACCCAACGGTATCGTCAAAAAGCTGTGACACTATATAATCAGCGGTCTTTCTAATAGTCTTTGTCAACAGTCAGACGCAAAAATTTTGCATTGAAGATGGATTTTACGCTTCGAAACCGTTTCGAAGGCTGCTCATGCAACTTTTCATACCCCATAAAGAATTTGAGAATGGGCTTGAATAAATAAAAAAATAATTGAACGATGAATAAGTCTATTTTTCCTGCAACAAGCCAGGCAAACGAATAATAAAGTTCTTTCTAAAGTCAAATGCGCCTTCCTGCCGAACGACTTTTCAAAAATTTCATACCAATTTTTGTTTTTTTCTTCTTTTTTTCTTTCTCTATAAGAAAGCCTTCTTTTTTTCTTCTACCCCCTAATCGGGTTCTCTCGTAGAAACCACACTCTCCGGCTGTTCTCCAAAGCAGTATCATTGGTGCGACACGGCCTATGCCGTCCATCCGGTCATGCTCCTTGTTTCTCTTGTTGTAATCTACGGAATCGGTTATCCTTGCGGCACAGTGGCTCTCGATACAATTTATTCGAAAGTTCTTGGACCGATCGATCAGGTTCATTGATTTGAAAAACGTTAGAAAGGAAAAATTTTGTAGAATTTGATGCAAGGAGCCCTCATTGTTGCTGATGATGTTTCCAACATCTTCACTCCGATTTATGCGACGTAAGTGTAAAATTATTCTAAAAAGTGAGAGTTTCAGAATTAAAAGTACTGTTTTACACGGCGTTTTTGTCAGTGGAAGAAAATGCGAAACCAAAAATACGGTTGGGGGCATATTAAAGGCGTAGGAGATCACATTGCCAGAGGTCTTTGAAACGAATCACATTCCCACTACATAAACGCAATTTTTCTGCGCGGAAGCGGCGCAGTGTATGCACACGACACACGAAACTTTACGGAGAAAAAGTGCGCGTGGCGTCGTAAAATAAAAACCGTGTTTAGAAAATCAATTGACATAATTCAGAAACATGTTCACAAAATTTGGAATTTCTACGTTGTGGTACGCGAACGGCGGCGTTTTCATCGTTGTTACTATTATTTGGATAGTATTCCTGCCAAGATTGAAGCGATTCCCTTGATTTTTTTTCCAAAGATTTTTGTATCATATCATTTTGCCATCATTCAAAACTTAGCCTTTGATTTTTCATTCGGTGCGATTCCCAAAACGAGGTTGTTTGTTGTTCGATTAACCATTAGCCTGTCACAAAATTAAAGATTTATTTCGTGACAGGTTAAAACCATATTGTCTCATTTGTACATTTTGCATAATAAATTTGTTGAAAATTCTTTATTTTAAGCTCAAAAGGCTGGATTAAAGTGCAAATTTGGCACCGGTAACAGTGTAGAGATGAAAAACTGTGTCAAAGTCGAATGATATGGGCGAAAAAGTGAAGAAGTTTGGTTTGACCAGCTCTCCTGATAATTTCAAAAACAACGGCCTAGTATATTATCTCAAAGCACACCGATATATCGAATATTATTAAAAATTATTGCATCGCTGTTAGTATTTACAAACATGACTAGAATTTTGATCGATTGAAAAATTTGTAAAAGCTGTTAAGTAATGAAATTTTTTAATTTTTTCTCGTCAAACGGTAAAGTTCCCTAAATTTTCGTGACTGTGATGGTGTCCTTCGTGACCTTCGTGACCACCGTGTTCATGCCTGGAATAGGAAATTGAAAATTTTGGAAATCACAAGAATTACCCGAAGATCAGCTGTAGTAGGGTTATCAGTAGAAAACCGATGGCGATGGATAGCAATTGCTTGAAATTGTTGAAATCGTTGTCTTTTTCATGAGCCAGGACCTGGAATATTAATTTTTTGGAAGTTCTTTCAGAGAAAAATGTTGATTTTGCTAATAATTTGTTAGGATATTTGCGTCTTGTTTTGAAGTACTTGTTGCTATAAAAAAATTAAAAATTCAAATAAATTTTTTTGCTAAACTAGCTTTTTAAAAAAATTAAAAAAATAAAATCGATAAATACCTCGATGAACGTGACATAAATGAAAGTTCCAGCGGCTAGACATTCCAATACCAGCATTGCTCCGTCTTTCTCATAAGATGGAGCCGTGGCAGACTGGAAGATAAAATTAAAATAGAAAAAATAGAAAAAAAAACCTGTAAAACTGTTCCGAGAATCGAGCCAATTGGCGTCATCAGCGAATAGATCAGGATCGTCGCTATCACTGTTTTATACTGTAATATATTTTTTATCCAAGGAAATATAGTTTTGGAAAAATGGAACCTTTGAACTGTTGGCCCGGGAAATTTGCAAGCCAACAGAAAACGCCTCGATACTCTTGTGAAGCAATAAGGAGAAGAACAAGGCTAGAATTCCAGTTTTTGTGTCCTGCAACCAAAAGATTTTCATGAACTCAAACTATTTGAATAAAGAAATCATGTTGTGGAGATGAATTATAGTCAATGTTTCCCGACTTGAAAGGCGAGGGAGGCGGGGCAAGGGGCGGGACGCGTAGCGTGTGCGTACGCGGTTCTTGGCGCCAGTTCAATTCAATCGCCGCCGACTATTTAAAAAGCTCAGCAACCGCTCTTTTTCGTATTTTCTTCTATTTTTTGATGCACACATGAACATAATCAATAAATAATTAAAAAAAAGAAGGGAAAAGAGCGATAAATGAGCTCTCCAAATAGTCGCTGGTGGTTGAATTGAACACGTGCCAAGAACCGCGTACGCACACGCTACGCGTCCCGCCCCTTGCCACGCCTCCCTCGCCTTTCACATTGACTATACGGGATTTTAAAAAATTGAATACTTCCAAATAAAAAATCCTCACCTGAATACCCAGAGCAAAGCCTTCCAGAAGTGAATGGAAGGACATGGCGATCGCAAAAGTCAACGATTTGAGCAAGTTTCCTTTTTCTTCGGAGACCACCCATGTTGACGTTTCTTCGATCACCAAACTAAAATAGCGAACTATGAACCCGAGAAATTTTTCAAATTGTTTTTCGTTGCTAAATAAAAAAATATAATAATAAAACAAAAAGAAAGTTCGTGCAATTCAACGCCGAAATCCGTGCATAAAGTCAAGCAGTTCAGAAAAGTTCCCAAAGCTTCTAAAGAAAAATCTTTTCACTAGTAAAAATTAACTTTTTTGATTATTTATAGCTTGAAAAAGAAGACGTGATTTGCTATCACTTTATCATTTCTGTCAAAGTCCTACTACTTCGGTTTGGAGTGACGAATTTTAAACACTTCAAAATCAGAGTTTTTGAAATTTTCCATGGAAAATGAAAATTTGCCAAGTTCTACGCGAATAGATGCCACCAGCGGATGTCATTTCACTCAAAATTTTGAACTCCTCCAAATTCGGCTAAAAGCTCTTCGATTTTTAGAATCGAGTCTAGATATCATCATTAAAGGCCCTATTTTTTTCAAACTTAAGTTTCAATACAAAGACTAGTGTTTATAGTCTGATCATGCTAAACATGAAGCGCTAGTTTGTGAATAGAATGGAAAAAATAGCGTTTTGGTACCAAACCCTCGAATTTAAGAAACTTATAACTGAAGTTAGGAATTTTCGAAGTTATTGAATTCTCAAAAAATTGGTTTTTCCGAAGTTTTGAATTTTCCTTAAGGTTTTCTCCCACAGCTAAGGCTCTAGTTGAATCGAACGCATGACTACGAGTAATTTGGTACCAATAACTTGAATTTAGGATGCCTACAACTAAAGAGCTAGGTTAAAGCCGAAGAAAAAAAAAGTAGTTTTGGTTTTTTGTACGACACTCCGCTAAAACGCTTCGAAAGTTGGGCGAAAAGTATATCAGATTGAAGAGGAAGGTTTTCTCTATGCTTCCACTAATTTTCTATGTGTTCCGTATTGCGCTTTTACAAAAACATCAAACACAAAATCTAAAAAATTAGTGCATTTCACCATCGCGAAAAGGGGCGTAGCTTTGCAGTCTCTAACTAAAATTATGAATTTTGGAAGTTCTTGAATTTTCAAAAAAAATTTTTGAATCCAGCGTATCGAAGAGTTTTTTAGCCGATTTTTCAATGCGAAATGTCATCCCTTTCCCAAAAATTTCTTTGACTAGACTCCAAAAGAAACCCCTAAACATGCAGAAGCACAACAAAAGAACCTGTGAAGAGAGAGCGCCCTTTCAGCCTTGATGAGGTCGATGGAGGTGCCGTCGTCGGCGGCGACCTTGCCGTGGACGTGCCGGTGATGGTCCACAAACGCCTGTTTCACGTCGTCTTTACTGAATAAAGCCACTCCGGAGAAAAAGAAGCTGGGCAAGCAACCGAGGTTTCTAGGGGGATTTGTAGGAGCAAAGAGAGAAAGAGAGAGGGAAGAAGAAGAGCCACCTAATCGGGAAAACCAAGAGGTTTTCTTTTGAGAGCTTCAAGTTGATGAAAGAAGAGAGGGGAGCATGCAAATTACTTTTTTCAGAAAATTTTTGTAATTTTTTACAGATTTTCTGGTCTCATGAAGATTGGTTTAATTTTTTTAGAAGCGCAAAAATCAAAGAAAAAAATATTCAAAGGCGCAAGGCGTAATCAGTTTAAAATATGAATCTACAGTGAAGTTTTGGGCTTCAAACAAACATTTTTTTAGCCTCCGCTTTGCGCTTTTTCTTATCATTCTAAATCGGAAATCTCCACTTCACGTCAAATTTTGTTCGATCATCAAAAAATGAATTAGTGATGGTTTTAAGATAAATTTGAAGGAAAAGCTGTTGAATCAATCTTTTCAGAACCCTTTTTCCAACACACTGCAAAGCTTTGGTTTCTGAAAAAGAGCGATTTTTCAAAATCCTATTTAAAAAAATATCATAACTGGTTTTTTTATTTTTAATAGTCAGTTTTTTTGACGTCATTGATAAAAAAACGTAAATTGGAGACTTAAGAAAAAAAGGAATTTTTCAAATAAATTATTTTTTTGCAAAGACCCACTTGGTTATGTTAGGCTTGTCGTCTTTTGAGGCCGGAGCCACGTGATGAGAGTGGTCGTGACCGTGGCCGCCAAATATCTTAACACAACTCAGTATTGCTCAGACTTACTGAGGCTTACCAGTGCCGTGAACTCTTCAATGAAATAGACCAGGAAGAAGCCACAGCAAATGACGAATTGGGTGATTGGGAATGAAGTTTCGATAGAGTAGAGCTCCGAGAAGTTTGTGAAGTTTTCACTTAAGGGATCCTCGTTGTATTTTTCTATGGACAAGTAATTTTTTGGTACTTTTTTTTCACACTACAACGTTTCCTTGGAAAATAAAGATCACTAATCAGTATTTATGGACATTTCTGAGAGAAACTGATAAATCCACTAAGCTTTTGGGTACACAGTTGGTATCAGAGCAAAAGTTCAGAGTGATAAATCTCATGAAATTTCGTCGCTCTGCACATCAGCAACTTTTTTTTTTGATAAATTGACTCACTAAATATGCGGCATAACGTCTAGGAAGCAGGTGGCCATGAAAACTCCACCGGAAAAGCAGGAAAGGTAGGAAAGCCAGCCGGCGCTCGCTTGGTCTTTCCCCTTCTTCTTCATCACTGTTAGTAACTGAAATTTTCTTTTGGGGGTCTATTCCATAATCTATAGTTTTTGTGCCTTGAAATTTTATCCAACGAAATTCCGCTGTTCCAGTCGCGAAGCGTCTTGCTTTTGTGAATCTCAGTCGCGCTTTCCATTTTTCCTTTTATTTGAAAGTTTGACTATTAAAATTATGTTTTCATCGTTTTTTGTGCGAAGATCGTGACTACACGGCTTGTGTTTAGACTACAAGAATATAGAAGAAAATCAAGAACGATGAAAAATTGTCAAATGTTGTATAGTCTGATCAGATTTCAAATTTCAAGTCCTCGCTCAAGCTCCGCCCCCTAATGGCGCGATAGACCAATCAGAGAGCGAGTCATTCACAGAGCGTTTTCGAATGACGTCATTGTACTTGACATTCAAAATCTGAACGGACTATGAACGCAATTTTTTTTTGTATTTCGAAAAGTATTCGACTTTATCATTTTTTTTAATTCACCAGAAATGATGATCACGAGCTTGGCACGGAAAATAAAAAATAACTAATATAGTGAAAACTTCGATCAAAAGAAAAAAAAATGGAAAGCGCGACCGAGGTTCGCAAAGGCGAATACGTTTTCACGGCCACAAGGTCACGCAGCGGAGTGTCGTTCCGTGAAACTTCAAGTCGCGGCATACAAAATCAAGTTTTGCACAGTTTTGCTGATTAATTAATCACCTATAAAATATTTTCTCAAGCTAGCGGTGAAAGAACTAAGGATCTGAAAAAAAAAAAAACCAACAACAAGTGGAAGAACCCCGGCGATGGCCGTGGCGACGAGCAACGCAATCGCGAGTCCGATTTGTAGTCCAATAAATCCGTCAGCCATTTTCCGTTCAATTTATAAATTCAATAAGATTTTCCTGCAAATTTTCATATCATTAACGGAGCTTGATCAATGATCATTATCATAAATTCGAGCGAATGATTTTTTATTTGATAAGAGAAACTTTTTCGATGACAAAATCACGTCATACGTCAAGTTTGGAGAATGAATAGAGCCGAAATTTGAAATGACGTCATAAATCATACCGATCCAGTTAGAAAGCCACATTATATTGATGGACAAACGCCAAATCAAACCGAATAACCGTTATATTCCAAGAAGTTATAACTACCGAACTTTGATTTTTTTTTATTTCGAGAATACAGAAGAAAGAAAAGAGCAAAGTTTTTCTCGAAAATCAAAAAAACCGTGAGAAAAAAATGTCGATACTTAGCCGATTAATCTGATAATGATGACAAAATGGTATGATAAAAGAATCAGAGGTGAAATATCACGCGGATCAAAGGTATATAAAAGAGATTTCTGAAGTAGTGCCAGGCCGGAATAACCGGTCCGGTCGAGTGACGTCATGGGGCCAGCTTTCCCTTTCTTTTTCCCTATTTTTCTTCAGATCAAGGAAAACACTAGTTGATTTTTAACTGAATTAGTGAGAAAAAGACGTTTTAAAACCATTTATAAGTTAAGGAATGTTTAGAGTAGTTTGAGAAACAAAGGAACCTTGTTTTGCTTTAAAAAGAATAAAAGGATTTGAGATAAATTCATGAAAATCATATCATCGAAGGTCGAAGAAAAAACTAAAAAATCAAAAAAATGATTTAATTTTAGTAGAACAAAATCGTTGGGCAAACAAATATCCCGTGTGCTGTTGTGTATGTTCTCAACACGAATAAACATCGATCTTTGAAAATGTCTTTAAATGCTTTATAATTTTCAAAAAATCAAAATTTGTCTGTATAGCGAACTTGAGGCTCAGGAAAGGGCCGTCATAGATTTTTGAATTAAAAAAAAAAATCCAAAGGTAGGCTCTTTTGTTTAACGTCCTTTACTGGTTTGAAGTATTATTTTATCGATAGAGCATGTTTCATTAACAGTAAGAGCTGTCAAGTTTCTTAATATTGCAGAAGACGAATATTTGAAACAATCAAAGTCGCTTAATTTATCTACGGAACGAAGCGCGATAGCAAAAAAGCCGTCTGGGTGAAAATGATGAAAAATGATTTTCATAGAAATATTGATATAAGAGAAAAATAATTTCCTCTCATTCGATGAAAAACGAATTGTCTAAGTATACTGATTTCATTTTCAAGAAAAGGTGCCATAGCTACTTTTTTGAATAAAAAAGGTTCCAAATTATGACTTTTACAATGGAACAACGCCCATTACAGAAAAAAGGCGCTGATGTTTTTCCTCAGGACGAATTTCTAAAGAACATCTCTGATTTCTGTTTTTTTAAACAAAGAAAAAAAATTCTAGGACCTCGAGCCGGCCAGAATAATGTAGTTTATCGATGGAGCAAAGTACGATAGCAAAAAAAAGCCGCCACGAGTTTGCCTTGGCATGAATGAACGTGACAAAAGATATATCAATGCGTTCTTGGCGCCAAAAAAACGGCGAGGAATTAGAGACTGTGAATGTTTCTTAGTCTGCTGTACGTCTGATAAAAAAGACCGGAGAAGCTGATAAACGCGCCGAGACAAACATCAGGATTTTGACCAAATAAGGGCGCAGGGCCACATTGAATCATATGGTTGAAGCTCTCTCCGAATTTATTTTGTGAAAAAAATTGATAATACTCCTGAAAAGGGCTTAAAAATAGGTAGGGTCCGCAAGCCGTTTCTTCAGAACGATTCAAAAAATATGTTTTTCACATTGTTCGATAGAGGAGACTGTCCATTTTCATATTCCGTTTAGTTTTTGAAAAAAGGTCCACTAAGAAAAAAGTTATGGCCAAAAAACGAGCGCGCGCGGCGTACAACTGGAGGCAAAATCTCACGGTTTACCCGCTGCCGCACGCTTTCTTTTTAAATGTTTTTGGGCATTTCTGAACCGTTTTCGAATCGGTTTTCTGTTCTGAGAGGTTGTCCGAACTGAGCTCAATGTTTTGGTATAATTCTTTTGTATAACTCTCATAAGAATTTTTGATAAAATATCAAAAAACTACTTAGAAAAAAGGTCAGAAGGAATTTTCAGCTTATTTTTCTTTTTTCTAATCAGAAAAATTATTATCATTCGATTTGAAAGAAAGAAAAAATGAAAAATAATGTTATTTCGAAATAAAACAGGAAAATGCGTAATTTGACTCCAAAAAACGGCTCCTGCAACATTTAAAAGTACGCATCGGTGTGTTTGACGCATACACAGCTACGAATGCTTGCACGAATTCTTCCAAAATTTCAAAAAAATTGCCATTTTTTTCGAGGTTTTTCAAAGCCGTTATTTTTTTCGCGTCGTTAGATTTTTTTCATAATTTTTTCATTGATAGAGTTTTGAACGCTTAATCACATAATCAAAATTACAGACGCGATCCTATTCTATCATGCGTCAACGAGGCAGGCGAAAATAGGAGGTTTTGGTAAAATCCAAATATAATTTGATTCGCTGTCCCAATAATTATTTTCATTCTGAATTTTTATTTTTGAACAAAATGTGAGTTTTAAAAATCAAATAAAAAAAGTATACCTTGTCGCTGAAACTTTTTTTCGCAATTCAGCTTCAAAGTTTGGTGTCACTTTACAAGCTTCGATTTTTTTCGCGTCGTTAGATTTTTTTAAATTTTTTTACTCAAAAAATAAAGGAAGTGTTAATGTATAACATACTCAAAATTTGGAAGCGATCCTCACTTGGTTTTCTGAAACGCGACGATTTTGTGAAACTTGTCAGTTTTTTTCGAGTTAAATCTTACTTTTTCGCTTATTTTTGAAAAATACATAGTTTTAAAAATATTCAGCCCTGTAGAGCGTTGTCGATTACATAGATTAACAGAAACAGTTCATTTTTAAAGTGGGACTTTAGCTAGTATAAACGCCTCAAAACCGTTTTTGCAACAAAAAAATCGTCATTTTGGTGGCAGGAAGAGGCGGGGCTTTGCGCCCCCTAAAAATAGGACTGCATGCTATGCATTTAAAAACTAAAAAGAACTAAGGACACCCAAGTGGTCCCTACAGTGGTTAGGGATAGAGGTAGTCCCTGTAGGGGATAATAAAGTGCTCCCTATAGGCGTTTAGGAGTGTAGGGTCTGGTCCCTAAGCCCTAAAGCTTTAGGGGTCTTTAATTAACTTGAATTAATCATCTGTTGACATTTTTCGTTCAAAAAACTTCAATTTATTGAATTTTCCGCGTGCGAATTGTTCCTACAGTAAACGAGTACACTGCTCCCCTTTAGTGGCTACTAACTTAAACCCCTAGAGTGGCCACTTTCCCGTTTTAGCGCCGCTTTAGGGAGGTAAAACCGTCTCCAGAAGAGATCCGTCAAGAGCCCTGTGGTTGTCCCTAAAAGGACCACTTTGGTGTTCCTGAGCATAAAATAGCGCAGAAATCTCGCTCCATTGATGAACTAGGAATTTATATCAGCTTTTGTTTTTTATTGTGTACTTGGTAGTTTTTGATACGGAGAGAAAAACTAGAAGTGTAGCGTCAAAGTTTATAATTCCATAAAACAAGGTACAAAATAAAATCAACCATGCACAACAAAAAGGACATTTTCTTGTTTGATGACCTTCCTAGGGACTTTTTAACACTTTCATGAATCGTTTCTCCTTTTCGGAAAATCGTAAATTTTCCAAAAAGAGAAAAAAGGAAGAAAAATGTACAATTGTCGTAGGAGTTGCTGAAAGCGGAATGGGAATGAGAACGTTTTCGATGGGAGAATTCATAATAAAAGACGATTCACTGTATTGTAATGTCTTTCATTTTGAAAAGTAAGATTTCTTCGGAAGAAATGGGGACATAGGTTTTTTAAAGGCTAGTTTATGCGATTCGTGTTCTAAGCTTTACAGGGAAAAAATTGGCTTCTCGTTAATTTTCGAAAAAATCCGGGCAGTTGGAAAAAATTTTGGATGTTCTTTTTTCCGACTTTGAAAGACAGAAAACATCAAAGCAAGGGAAAAAAATCAGTCTTACTAGGGAACGTTTTTAACCCCCTCGGTTGAAATTTTTGATGAAGCTTTGTTGAAATGTACTTTAGGATATCCCGATTCCAGAACAAGAAAAGAAATTTCTCGCAAGAGATCTTATTTTCGATTTATGAAGCTTCAAAACACGCAAGTTATGAAAAAGAAAAGCGTTTTTTCAAGCTTTTGTATCTTCTTAACTCTTAAAAAAGACATACTGTGAGAACTTTTTTTCCTGGTTCTGGAATCAGGAGATCCTGAAGTACACTTCAGCAAAGTTTCATCAAAATTTCCACCGGAAGGGGGAAGTAAATTTCTGCGAAGTTTCATCAAGAGTTCAGCCGGAGTCTAAAAACGTTCCCTAGAAAGGAGTTATATAGTTGGCACCAAAAATTTCGTTACGGCCAGAAAAAAGAAGAGAGAAAAGGAGTTACGGACATGAACTACGAGTAATATCAACTGTAAAGAGGCTTAGAACGGTGGGCTAAGAAGGTGAGGGCCAGCGTCAAATCAATCGGGGGACGGCCTGGCCCTTATCGAGAGCCTTATCACCCACCTCCGATTTGGTGTTTTCCATCTGGACATTGTTATGATTCTGAGCATCGTAAGAGCACTGGAGATCGTTTTGTTCTCAGGAAAATTCTAGTGTTTTGACTCCCATCAAATTTTTCTAAGGAGAACTTGAGCAGAATTTTTCAAAAATGAACTCAGTCTTCCAAAAAAAAAGTGAATCCCATTATCCTATTCATTTACCTGATGAACCCTCTCATTAAAAAAATTTGTATATTTCCTTTATTTCGTACTTGCTCATCAATAAATTATTATAAATTATTAAAAAAAGATCAATTCTACTTCATCAAACAGACCGAAAGGTTTTTTGCATCCCGAACCCTTTAGGAACCCCTACGAAACCGTTTTAGGTTCCTATAGGGGTCCCTCACAGTGCTTCTATCAAACCCCTATAGGGACCCCTACGAAACCGTTTCAGGTCCCTATAGGGGTCCCTCAAAGTGCCCTTATCAAACCCCTATAGGGACCCCTACGAAATCGTTTTAGGTCCCTATAGGGGTCCCTCACAGAGCCCTTATCAAACCCCTTTAGGTACCCCTCAAAAATTTCTCAGTGAAAAAATAACTCAAATCTTCATCAAAAAACGTCGGACAACGATTTAAAAGTTTTTTCGGAGTGAATATCAGCCTTCATTTTTGGAAAGGCTCAATTTTCTTCAGACAAAAAAAAGTCAAAAAACCACTGGTCAAGAGGAAGTAGATCAAAAGAAGGGAAATAAAGAATGGCCACTTGAGCCGACCATTGGGACCAAATGTTTGCCTTCTTTATGAACTTGTTATTGTTCGAACCCGCTTCTCCGCACTTCAAACTTGCTTTTTAAGTGATTTTTCATCTCAAATGAAATTTACTGGAAATAAGGTTCATCAAGATAGTGACAGGATGAGAAAAGATAGAAAATTAAAAAGAAGAGGTTAACTTAAAAAATTCAGTGCTAAGAAAAATATAACTTATTCAATAAGCTGGGAGAATCTAAATTGAAAATAATAAAATTTTTCAATTTTTTCATTTTTTAGTTATATTTTTGAAGGATTTCAAAGTCAGAAACGACAAAATACGCCTTTCTTTGTGTTTACTTGAGAACTGGCTGATTTTGCATGCTCTTTTGCGCCCTACGGATAACTTCTTTTCAATGCTGTTGAAAAAGCTTCCAGGTTTTTCCTTTTCATGGAAAATCAAGACAGAAAGAGGGTGATGATAAACTTTAAGTCCTACAGCAAACACACTTTTTATCGCTCTGAAACTTTACCCTGTAATTTTTCCCCAAAACAAAAAATCAGTTGAATAGGAAATTCACCTCACAGAAGACGGCAGATCAAATGCCGGTCACTCATAAAAAGGGATAAAAATCGATACAAAAACAAGAGTTCAACTGGGATTCAATGGCGGCAGAGGAGGAGGAAAAACTTTTTGAAACGGCAGGAAAAAGAGGAAAAAAACGAAAAATGGTTACATCATCTAGTGAAATTTGCCGTGCATTGTTTCGGACTTTTATCGCCCGCCCCACATCTTTGCACCTTTTTTTCGCTTCTTTATATTATACTTTTTATCTTTGTCCTTTTTGAACTGTCGAGGAAAAAGGAATTGAGCTTGTAGTTGACGCCTCGGCTTATTTTCGAAGGAATTTTGGAGCCTCTTATGGGAGGTATTGAGCCTTTGCGTTTGATAATCGATATATTAAAAAAAACTACTTAGTAGGATTTGAGCCTGAAATGGATAAAGTTGCTTCTTTTCAAAGTTTAAGGTTATATTCGAATAAATTTCAAAAAGTTTCCAGAATAGAGCAACTTTCTAAATAAAACAAAGACCAATGGAAGCTCTGGGTTGAGAATTTATGAATATTTTCACATATTTGCTGGACTACTTTTTGAAACAATAGAGGCGGGGATCGAACTTGTGACCCTGTGGACCGTATACAGGCACACAACCTGTTGCGCTACGGCGCGCCCGACTTTTCTATTGCCCTGCTTTAAATAAATCAAAAACTCTCATTGAAAATCATTTTTTATTTCACTTTTTAAGCAAGCAATAGGAACATAAAAATACGTGAAAAAGTCCCGTGTACTCCTGAAAACCGAATCGTTGAGAGGAATCACCCGTGGCGTGGGTTGAACAAAAAAAAATACACAGAAAAAAGGACTTTCAGTACATATAAAGCTGCTAGGAGAAACTATAAACACATGAAATACGGCCAGCGTGTTTGAAATTTACAAAAATTCGTCAGATAATAATTTTGAGACGCGTCTGCGGTCGCGTTGCGGCTGTCTAATTCCAAACCAATACTCTGGTAGCATCTAGGAGAACAAATACAAGGAAAACGATATAAATCAAGACGAGTATGACTCCGTGGACCCGCCGTAATCGGAACCTTTGAACGAGCATGGCTGGAAAATTTCCGATTGATTTTTTAAACTTTGGAAGTTTCTTACCGATTAAAGTTGTTGATAAAGATATCGAGAGGAATAGGATGAGAAGTTTGTAAGTTGGCTTGAAGGAGAGCTGGAAAGGAGATTATAGAGAGAAAATATTGAAAAACCGCGATCTCTTTTCCCTTGAGCTTTAGCGATTGTGAAGGGCAGTCCGAAACCGATGAGAAGGTCTAAACTTTGAATTAGTGTTGGATAAATTTCAATATGGGTTATAACTAGTTTAAAAAGTCATTGAAAAGTAGTAGAAAAAAAGTGAAAAAAATTTTTTTCAGATCTTTTTTAAGATAGCTCAACACGTTCAACTTTCACAAGTAATCGGAAAATTTATGAAAAAAAAAACTGCGAGTTTTGAGCCCAACTTCGGATTTACCCCTCTGAGGAAACCGTGGAAACTCAAAGCAGGACTTCCAAAGTTCAGGTGAACGCAAGATAGACAAAAATAAATCCACAAAATGACCTAGAAGACCTGGAAGGACATCCTAACCAACTAAACCTTGAAAAGTACCTGGAACCTGGAGAAACTCAAAAAAAAAACTGTATCCAGTGACCCTAGAATCGATCAGAAGGCCTATAAGTGTAGATAAATGTATGTTTTTTTCATCAAAAATAATCAAATTATCATTTTTCTGTTGAAGGAAAGAACTCACTGAACAATGGTCCCCCAATAGCGGCGGCCATGGCCATCCTGGAGAATCCCCGTCGGGCCAACGCCGGGTCCACGATCATGTCGCCGATGCTGTTGCTCCAGGCCAACACCGACAATCCAAGGATCTCGAACGAGATTCCCGACACGACGCCGATCATCGTCACGACATCGACGACTTCCGACGATATCGCGTAGATCCAGCAGACGGACATTACGAATCCCGCATAGGAACTGATCGACTGTAAGTTTCACTGTTGGAAGCTAAAATTTTTAAGCTTGAAATAGGTGTAGTCTATGTGACACGACTTGAAATTTCACGGAACGACATTCCGCACCTTTGGTCGCGCTTTTTTTATTTTTTTATTTTTTTCATTAAGGTACTCTACTTTCATGTGCTCCCACAGCAATAACAATCAATTGAAAGAGTGGCCTAGATTCGAAAGACACTTCGCGAACGCAGCGCAGCGGAATGTCGTTCCGTGAAATTTCAAGTCGTGGCACACACACTATATACTAACACTTAACACTTTAAATAACCCTGAACAAAGAAATTAGAATAAGCACTGTCAAGAAAAAAAGTTACATTTTTTGGTATTTTCCCTACCGTAACCCTAAAAATGGGGCGGAGTCTCTCAAAATTGTATGTAAAATTTTCAGGAACTTGTTTAGTTATTGACAAATAACTTATTGTGACCACAATATGAGCTCACAAGGGCTTTGTGCGCGGTGAACTTCGAGTTATGAATTGAGGCTTTTATGGTAGATAGACCTAGGGGAGAGTGCTCCAAAACGAAAGAGAAAATCTACTAAGCGCCATAGGGTGCCGAGAAAAAGCTCGTCAAAGTTTTGCCCCCACGTATTTCCCCGCGCTCGGAGTTCTAGTCCAGCAACTGGAAGCGTGGTGAAGTGGCAGTGTTCTTGAATGGCTCTGACGCTATGTTAGGTTCGATTCCTTTTTACGTCAAACTTTTTTTGCTCCAGTTTTTTCAATTCTTCTACACTCTATTATTGAACAGAAACAGCAAAAAATGTTCGAATCGAAGGAGATGATTGAAAATTGGAAAAGAAGGAAGGAAAAAGCACAAAAAACTTTTTTTTTGCGTCATATTCAGTTTTTCCCTTGAAAATATCGGGAAAAATGTTTTTCGAGCTTTTCCTCGGTACCCTATGTCGCTTAGCAGATTTTCTATTTCGTTTTGGAGCACTCTCCCCTAGGTCTATCTGCCATAAAAGCCTCAATTCATAACTCGATGTTCACCGCGCACACAGCCCTTGTCAGAAAACTCAACCTGAAATTTTGGTATAATACTATTTTGCCGTTTATGGATTCTCACGGAGAACGTTAATTTCTGGAAAATTGATCGTTTATCTACCTTGAAATGCCGGGGCTCATCTTCGGTCCTCGTGAAAAAAATTATCAAAAGAGCCAAAATCGCTGAAACACCCAATGCGTAGGCCCAAATTCCTGGGCTTGATGCGAAAAACTTGGTGTTGGTTCCTGTAAGTAGCTTCATAATGAGGGAAACTCCCCGAAAATCACTTCCAAAGGCGAAAAGACCGAATTGAAGACAAATGAAGCAATGAATCACGGCCAGGCCTTTCGACCAACAAGATTCGTTGAGTGGGATCGTTAGTTTGAACAGGAACACTGGAATTATCTGGAAATTCAAAGTTTTTTTTTCAAAAGGATGGCTTCTTTTTAATTTTTAAAGTTCTACCTTGAGCACGGTGATAATTTTAGTAAAGATGGACTGTGTTTGGAATTCTTCTCTAGTCGGGAATGGCTTCAAATGCAGCAACAGGTCCCGTATCAAGCTCCTCCAAGTCATCACTCGGAGGGGTTTCATCACTGAAAAAGGGGAGTTTTGATCTGGAACTTTTTCAATTTTTTCTTAATCGATTAAAAACACTTCAGCGTATTCTCTGAATGTGTAAAGGGTTAAAAAGAACTCCTAATTTCCAAAAATTGGCAAAAAAAAAGCGAGTCGAAAAATCGAATGCTTTGACAGTGTCGCCACAAGATAGTGGGTTTTTTTTCCCTCAGAAGTTTTTAATTTGAGATTAAAGATGGAAATCTGGGAAAATTTAAAGTGGCCACTATAGAGGCTCGCCAAGGACTACTTGGAGAGAACACTAAAGTGGCCGCTACACCCACCTCTATAGTGGCCACTAATCTCCCTTTTAGTAGATCACTATAGAGGTTCTCTATTTAGTGGCCACTTCAGTAGTTTTTCATCTAGTATTCCTTCCAGTCACTCTGATAATTTCAAAGCAAATTGGACCAGTTATGTTGATCCATTGACCCCCTAACCACTAAACTTTTTGAGTGGTCTATTAGTAGCATTTATACCTCTATAGGGGCCGCTAATTTTTAACCCCTTAAGTGGTCACCCATTTGACTACTGTAGAGGCCATTAAAGCGTCATAACCCTATAGTGGCCACTAAAAGTTTTCGCAAATGATAAGAAAAAAAAATCTTGGAAGAGTGATAAAAAAAAAGAAACTTAAAAAAAATAATATTTAAAAAAAATTGAAGGCTTGTAATTCGTATGGCAAACCTTCCTGGAATCGTAAAGATTTAGGGTTTCTCAATTATTATTTCATCGAAAAATCATTCCCTAGTTGCCCAAAACTCACCATTGCTCGGGATCCCAAGCCTTTTTTCCCTTCCTTTGCCAAGAATCGCATATTCCTCCTCGATCCTTTCCTCTTCTTCTTCTGAAGGCTCGCTACCATAACCTAAGAATCACAAATTTTCCAAAAAACGAGTTAGAAATCGACCTGATTCCGGGGTCTCAGCGAAATGAATGATTCTGGAAATGAAGCTGGCCCTCAAAGATGATGGTCCTCTTTCGAAGCCATCGTCTGATTTTGAAGGATCTTAAATAGCTTGAAAATAATCTTTTTATCATTTTCTGTTCAGGTAAAGTCAACCGTATTGGAAATTTATTTCATTTTTTGTTTTCACAAGAGTTTCGCATTTTTCTAACCCTTTGAAATCCGATTTTTCCTGAAATGTCTTTGAAAAGTCAGTGTGTGTCTTCCAGAGGTGGAAGAAATGAGGGGCCCTCCAGGGCGCAACATGCCCGCCCTAGCCATGCGGCCTCTGAAATGAAATGAGCCACGTCATTATGCGGCGATGGCGTGCATCGCCACGTCGCGATAGTTGGGCGAAAGTTGGCATTTTTGATTATTATGCAATTGCTTCGCGTTTCGCAGTTTTTGCATCATTTCATTTTTCAATTTTTTTTGTGTTTATGATATTTACTTAAATTTTTTTTATATAATATGTTGTTATAGTTTTCTTCCTTAAGGCGGAGAACTACATATCTGTGGGTAGAGAGCCCCGGAAAGAACAGATGACGGACGATTCAAAATTAACGGTTTCAGAAGAGCTTGAATATGACGTTTCATATTCAAAAATAGATGTAAAAATAGATCTGTGCACAAACTTTCCGACGACGAAAGAGATTCAGTTTTTTCTCTTGATGAACTTCAATACTTTTATTTATTCGTTCTACAGGCGATCGCGTGTCTCAAAAAGATCGACTCATTTTCGATTTTCGCTTTTTTCTCCGTTTCTTTCAATTTTCAATTTTTCCTGTTGTCACCAAAATTCTTTTCGTCACAAAAGCTTTCTATTCATGTATAATTTGCAAACTTTGATCGCAAAAATGCTTCTCTGGTGAAAAATGATGATTTTACATCGGTTTCGATTGGAATAGCGTTATTTTGTGTTTCCTTTATTATCAATGTGTGTTTTTTGTTTTACTAAACGTTTTTTCAGAAAAGAAACCCTTAATTTGAAGCAGAGAGCCGGTTATTACTCACAAAATGCGAGTCTAATGAGACGTCCGCAACATCGCGTTTTCGGCTACTGTAAACAGCTGTCCGTAGGCCGATCCTGGGATAAGTTTTAGGGGCCCCTATAGGGGGTCGCGATTTTAGGGGGCCCTATAGGGGGTCTGCAAGTGGTCTTTTTAGGGGAAATCCCTAGGGCCCCCTATAGGGGGTCCCTAAATCGCTCCCTAAAAATTGCAAGACCCTCAAGGGGTCGCGAAGACCCCTTGGAACGAACGTGGTTTTTTTAATATCTTTCCCATTTTTCTAAGTTTTTGAGTTGACTCAGTCGACTCAGTTTTTAGTTTAACTTTATAACTTGTATTTATATTTCATCAATTTCTGTGGTGCTTAAGGAAGTAATACGTTATTCACGAACGAGTTGTCAGTAGGATTTTTTTCGTTATGGTTTCAAATTGTATTATAATGATTTGTGCGTTTTTTTGTGCTCCATAAAAGTTAACACGGCAATCTGTACATTGGTTCAGTATTTTTCAGTGTTTCGTTTATGTACAATTGATATATTGGTTTATGTAAATATGTTCAGAGTATTTTTTTATTTTTGGTATTTTTCAGAGTTTCGTCTATGTATAATTGGTCTACTGGATTGTGTGAAACCGTTAGAAATTCACCGGTAGATGATGTTTTTTGGAGGTTTTTGATGTAAATGCGTGTTTATATATTCTATTTGATTATTGATCGTTAAAGAAGAATTAATTTTTTATTAAGATGCCGCGGAGTCGCGATTTTATTGATGCGCATTGGTTCTACAGCAGCTATGAAGATTCTGAAAGGTATATCGAAAATGTTGATAATGATAAATGATCGTAGAAGCACGGAATCAGCCGACGGAAATTTTGAGCCGCCACATGAACCAGAATCAACGGAAGATTACCGCGGGCCGAGCAATTCAATAAGTTGCTTTCAAATGTCAACGTTGGTTGTTTTTTGCTCACTGTTCAAGTGTTCTTTTTTATATGTGCCAAACTTTTTGCCCTTATGTAAGTAGTTTCAACCGTTTCCGTGTCGAAGTCCCAACGTTTTTTATTGAAAGTTGCCCAACCATCTGCCTTGACACAATGCGTTTTTCTTCTATTTTTTTGCAAGTAGCGCTTATATCAATATGCAGGCGTATCTTTATTGTCTTGAAGAGTTTCTATTAGATTGATCAATACGGTTTCCGTTGACAGTGATTTAGATAGAGTCAAATATTTATACGGGTCTTTTTACGGCCAAAAAGTTTTTTTGCTTCCTCGAATATCCTGTTACGTATACATATCTTCAGTTTTTTTGCTCGTTGTTTTTGTTACTTATGTCTATCTGTTTCCATTGATGATCCTGATTGCTTTTTAATGTTTTTCAATTCGTTTCAATAAATTTGGAAACAGTTTCAAACGCGATTAGATGAGTTTACTGCGGATGTGTTAACGATTCGCATTCAATAAGGGTTTCTCTATTTCCTCCCGGAGCTATTTCAGAAATTTTTCCGTGCTCCCCCTAAAGGGACCCCTAAAAAAATTCGTAGGGGTCCCTATAGGGTTTCATTTAGGGACCCCTATAGGGCCCCCTCCAAGGGGCCCTAATTTACCCCCTATAGGGCTCCCTAAAACTTATCCCAGTCCAAAGCATTTTTTTCAAAAAAATAAATGGCGGGAAAGTAAAATCGTGTTTTTCTTCTAAAGTTGATACTGTAATTTGTTTAAGTACACAGTTCGATTCGCAAAGAAAAACTATATAAGATACTGCTTTTACCTGAAACCCCATTTTTCACTGCCCCTATGCCTTTAATTTTTTTTTTACGCGTTTTTTTCTCCATTGGCGTTTTTTTGCCATCGCGGTTTTAGCCCCGGGCGCCCTGGGCAGCGACTTATTAAGAAATGGCCATGGCGGCCTACGTCGGTTTTGAAATGTAAACGTTTCAAAACGCTTAGGGGCGCCATTTCTCCACCTCTGGTGTCTTCGATATTTCCCCCAACCTACCTTTTGATATTTTTCGCGTCGCTGGTAGGGCCAGTTTGTCCACTGCAAATGTATTTTTGAACATGTGTACTCCCATATTTGCTTTTGATCAACATTACCGTCAAATGGGCTCCCTTTTGGTGTCACTTCCGGTCTCACTACGTTCGTTTTTGCCTTTTCTGCATAGTTTTTCATAAATTCAGTATTAAAAATGAGAAATATAAACCTTTAAAATGCTCCGGCCAAGGAGTTGGGAAGCAGCCATCGTGACCACGAAGAGGGTACAAACGCCTGGAATTTGAAGATTTGAAACCAAAGAAGGTCATATCCCTTCCGGGATCTTCCCAAAAATTATCCACAACACTTCTTGATGTACTAGAGGAAGGCCTTGAAAGTCTCAGCTTCCTGGTTGTCGAGAAAAAGTGCAAAAAAATAAGTAGTATAGGTATGAGGGATTATAATACCGTTTTTCGACATTTCAGTCATTTCAACACATTTTTCATTCTCTGACTGCAGAGAATTACCTCATTTACAACACTTTTTTTCGTAAAAAAAGCGTGAAATGAGTCAATTTTTTGGAGAACTAAAAAAAGTGCTTATTTTTCAATAAATTTTTATACATTTTCGATCAATTTTTTTGCTTGGATGTTGATTTTTATTTTTCTATTTCTCATTTTTCATGCTTAAATGCTCGAAAATGTATCACTTCCTCACTTTTTTTAGAAAAATCAGTGGATGTCGATGGATGTCGATTTTATTGAAAAAAAGTGGTATCGTCATTTTTTTCAATAAAATTAATGTTCAATAAATGGTGGCTAGAAAAAAATTTGAAACCTCTGACAAATCTAGATCTACTAGAATTGGTAGAACTTTTTGGAAATCAAGAATTTCCGTGGTGTTTTTCATGCGAGATACTTAACCGGATATAATAAAAAGATATCTAAGTAAGCATCGTAATCAACGATTACTAACCCTTGTTCAATATTTGACAAGCAGTGAATACGACAAAGATTCTTTTTAATTTACTCATCGAGTACAAAACAATCCATATGAGCATATCGACAAAAAGACGAGCACAATCACTCATTCTTCACTCCGACTCGGCCGCCGAGGAGAGGGGCGAAATACCCGCGTAGAGATCGTCCAGTTCAGACAAGACCAAATCCAGAGCTGCTCGTTCCTGCCGATTCGCCCCCGGACCTACAAATCACAATAAGTACATCTCAGCAAACCGAAATAATTTTTAAGAAATATTTAAATTTAATCTACCTGCGTGTGCGAAATCCGCCAGCCTGCACGCACATTGCACCTGATTCTTAAGACGACGTAGAATGTCTCGTACAGGTACCGTCTAAACACCCAGAGTTATGACGAAAGTCTTAAAAAAAAAGAAAAAAAAATCATACATCGTCGACGTCGGGAACGTTCAGGTTCCGGTCGCGGGAGGTCCTCACTAAACACATTTCTTTAAGTAACTTTATAAAGAGTCTGAAATGCTCTTCGACAGGAATGTTATTCGTTTATATTTTCAAAAATTGAACAATTTTTCTCTATATACCTGCCGGGTCGCTCAGTGCATGGCTGATCCTGTCGACCATCGCCACCACGGACGAGAAGGTACTTGCAAGGTCGTTTATGTTCGAGCTGTCGCTATGCCTCCTAAATAGTTTAAAGACATATAAATTGAATGTTAATGATATTTTTAAGAGAAGTCAATCAAAAAGCTTTTTAATTGTTTTTAAAAAAATAATGGGAAATTCAATTCTCACTTCTCTTGTAATGCGAGAACAAGACGAGTGTGCGCTCCGGATATTGCGATGGCCTCGACCTGAAATAATATTCTCTTTAAAACACATACAGCAAAAACGGCATAATAATAGTTTAACTTACAGATACGGGACGCGCCATGAGAGAACGTCGATTATCTATAAAGATTTTCGATTAGTTCGCATTAGGAAAACTAAAACCCTATTCAAATAATCGATTCAGCTGAAGGAGAAGGAAAACGAGTAAGGAACGAATAGAGGATAAAGAATAGAGTTTACACGATAGAAGATACAGAGGAAGAGGAAGTCGCCTCTCTATAAAAAGTTAGAATGAGGTGAAAGAATGCGATGTTGGCAGGTTCTCTACTTCCTCTGCGTCTCTGGTCACGCGTCTCTGCCTTCCACTCTAGCCCTACGCGTTTGCGTGTCGCGTCGCGTGTGTCTAGTTCAACTGGGCAAATGTATGACTGTGCTCGGTCAGAGTGAGGAAGAGAAAAGAAGGTCACACATAGAGAAAGGGAACACTGCTGACCTTTATACGTCACACCAAAAGATCTGAAAGACATTCAGCGAAAAGCAAGCTTCCTTGAAGTGTCTAGTGAAGGAAAGAACTAAAGGAAAAAGAAAGAGAGAGAGAGAGTGGTCAATCTGTGAGATCTAGAACACGACAACTTTGGTCACACTTTTAATGCGTTCGAGAAGCAATTGCATCACACACTGCAATGACACTCTAACCTTCTCGAACGTGCTAGCAAACAGGTACAAGAGGATCTGCAAAAGACATTCACCTAGCGAAGGAGAGCGAAGTGTCTCATTTGAGAACGATTCGTGTCGCAGAATTTCTTCAGTTTTGCTTCGTTTTTCTTGCATAAATTATCTCATTATCGCTTATAACTTGCTTCAAAGCTGTTCTAATGACTTCAAATTTTTAAATTCGATCTTTTTCAGGCAAGTCCTATTCTCCGAAGGATCTCCTACTTATTCAGCGAAAGCAAGCTTCCTAGAAGTGTTTGTGAATTTCAAATGAGTGGAAATCTCCCAACTTCCATGGATGTTGATGAAATCGAAGATTCTGGGATTCAAGATCCTAAGACGACTCCTAAGGTTTCGAAGATAGAAGAACTCGATGCTCAACGAGAAGAATTTCGGAAAGATTCGGAGAGTCTTACTTTGGAACAGCTTCAACGAAAGGTTGGTTTCATTTTTTTACTTTTTTTAAATTTTTTTAAAAGAATGTGAAATACAATGACTGAATTCAGGCAGAAATGCTGGAAGATAAGGCAGCAAAAGCAACTGCAAAGGCTACAATTGCAAGAGCTTACTATGAGAATGAGAAGATATTAATTGGAAAGAGACAAAGCGCATATCAAGATAGAAAAAAGGTGAGAATTTTGATGAATTATCTTTACAAAAACAACTTTTTTTTTCAGAAGAAGGATATTGTGAAGACGCAACGTGCAAAGTTGATGAGGCTACATCGAGCTGAGCGAGACAGGAAGAATAAATTGAAAGATGACGCCGATGACCTTCGAGAAAAAAAGAAGAGTATTATTAACAATTACTAACAAAGTATAAGTTATTGCTCTTTGTGTCAGTATTTATAAAAATATAATCATACTGGTATTTCTAAAATATAGCTTTACCAGTATTTATAAATTATAACTATACTGGTATTACTAAAGAACCATACTGGTATTAATAAACTATAGCTTTACCAGTATTTATGAAATATAATTATACTGGTATCATACTGACACTTGATTTGTCACTAATGTTTATTTCTTCTATCTTTTCTCATTATAATAAATAAATGTCTTGTGAAATATCAGATTCTCCGAATCCTAGAGCTTCCAGCTTGTATTGTTTCAAGTGCAAGATAAGGACGAATACGCTTGATGTTCAATCGATGTTGACAAAGAACAGCAGAGCAATGATAAAGGGGAAGTGTGAAGATTGTAGCACAACAAAGTGTAAAATAATTTCCAAAGAAGTGAAAAGTGGTGGATCAACGAAGGATCTGCCAGAGCCAGAGGATTCCAAGGATTCAAAGGATAGAATCCTTTTAGAAAAAACATATTATTCTCCTAAAACAGGTTTCTGTGGTATCAATGAGCTCTCAAGAGTAGCAAAGGTGTCGCAGAAAAAAGCTAAAGAGTTTCTCGATGAGCAAGATGTTTACACTCTTCACAAGCCAGCTCGTAAAAATTTCAAGAGTCAAAGAGTTTACGTCAGTGGAATAGATGATCAATGGCAATCTGATCTTGTAGAAATGATTCCTTATGCCTCGGAGAATAAAGATTTCAAGTATCTTTTGACAATTATAGATTGCTTTTCAAAATTTGCATGGGTAGTACCTCTTACGAGTAAAAGCGGTAAAGAAACTGCAGATGCTTTGGAATCAATTTTTCTCCAAAGGAAGAAAGCCAAAAAAAGATGCAAACTGATAATGGAAAAAGAGTATTACAATAAAGAAAATGAATAAACTTTTTCAAATCATTAGAAATAAATCACTTCTCAACTTATTCAGATAAGAAAGCATCAATAGTTGAAAGATTTAATAGGACTTTGAAAGAGAATGTGGAAAATGTTTACTCATAGAGGAAATCATAAATGGATAGACATTCTTGATGACCTTGTAAAGGGATATAATAATCATTTTCACTCTAGCATTAAAATGTCTCCCATGCAGGCTTCAAAAATAGAAAATCAAAGTATTGTTTACAACAATCTTTTTCCTAAAGAGAAAAATCTTTTCTCAAAGGAGAATAATCTTTTTCCTAAAGAAATTGAAAAGGAAGAAATTCAAAGAGATTCAAAGGCTTTAGACAAAGCGAAATTGCCGAAGGTCTTGCACAAAGTGAAATTCAAAATAGGTGATACTGTCAGAATTACAAAATATAAAGCTATTTTTGATAAAGGATATCTACCAAATTGGAGTACAGAGCAATTTAAGATTTCAGAAGTTCTAATAGGTGATCCAATTATGTATTCAATAAAAGATTTAGCAGATGAGGAAATTAAAGGAAATTTTTACTCTGAGGAACTTACACTTTATAATAATGTCAAAGAAGAATATAAAATAGAAAAAGTTCTGCGGAAAAGAAATAGAAAAGAAAACGGTAAGACGTTAAAAGAAATACTTGTCAAGTGGTATGGATATCCAGATAAGTTTAACTCTTGGATTCCAGAAATAGATATGAAATCCTAAACATAAAGGAGTTATCTTAAATACTGACAACTTTAACTCTATTATCCTTGACTTCAACAACATTTTTCACTCAAAAATGAGACAATAACATTTAGTACTTTGAGCAATATTTTTATTGAAGCTTGCCTTAATTGTAACATCAGGTCGAGATGCAATAATTCTATCATTCTGTTTTGATACATCGAATACTAAAAGAGGATAGTAATAATAATAAACATCTTCTTCCATGAAAATGTAATCCTTCGTTGATTCATAATAACTGTTTCTAAATTCTTTAGCAAAATTGTATTGTTGAACTGCATTGAATTTATCAAAATCGAATTTCAAGCATTCATATGGATATCTTTCTGAATTTAGTTCAACATAAATTTCTTCTAATCCACAATTATCGAACTTTGCAGCATTTAGATAATTGTTATCTCTAGCAGTCTGAAATGCTATGACAATGTATTTTATTTTATCATATTTAGTTCCAAGTTTCCAAGTGAATTCGCGGTTGCCATTTGGAATATTATAACTCTCAAATTGTCGGGAAATAAAAGGCATTTGAACTAGTTTATTACTTTCAAATAGATTAAGAAGTTTGTTTTGCATCTCCAAGGAAGGCATAATTTTAGGAATTATCCATTGAAGTTTATTAATAGTCATTTTAGATGTAAATTTAGTAGGATCTGTGGATGTAATAGAATTCTTGTTTTCTGGAGATCTGTAGAGCGATAGTTGATGCTTTCTTCCATAAATTATTCGATTGTAACATTCAGCAAAACCAAAAAAATATGACTTAGAGGAATGCAGAATGTTAGATTACCTTTTTCTATTTTTTTGTGTATTTATTTATTTTTGTATTGAAGGATATCTTTTTGTTTCAAGTATCCATCCAAATGTATTTTTGTTTATTCATTGTGGAAGAATAAGTAAGTAAACCTTTTAATAGTGTAGCTCTTCCAGGATCAATGACATTTTCAACTTGCATACCATCCATACTATAAGTTGCTCTATCAAATAAAAAAACATTGGGGCATTGTTGGAGAGTGTAACTTCATCAGTATCCGCGAGTTGCGTACCATCAAGTTTAGTCAATGAAGCTTCTAAATATATATAAGATTTATGAAGTAATAGATATTGATCACAGGTTTCAATTATAAAATTTATTTCTCCATGTTGATTTAAACTAGATCCTGATGAAGGAAATATGCTAATCAAATTTTTCTTTTTGAATTGAAGTATCTTGAATAATTGGACTATCAACAATCAGGATTCTATCAACAGCTTCGGTCATTTTTAGACTTTTCAATTTAATTAGAATAAATTTTTTCTAAGTTAAATACAATGAATCTATTGCAATTCTACTTTTTTTCTTTATATTTACTCATCATGATATTTTTAGCTGCTATCATTTGTACTTCTAATGCACCAGTTCAATATTTCAAACTTCCGAAACTACACAAATGTAATTATCATAGACAATTAAATAGTCAATCAAAAAGTAGTAAGGTATGAAGTATATAAACCGAACATTATTGAATATTCAAGTGATGCAAAATTGTGTAAGAAATTAGTAAGTGAAGTATCAATGTATACAGATTTTTCAGGATATGAGCATCTAGTAGAAAAAGAATTGAACCATCGTTCTATCAGTCTCGCAGAATGTAGAGATTGGATTGTAAATAAGAGGTGTGAATATGGAACTCTTGTAAAAAGCAGTGGTTTGTCAGATTCAAAGAATCCTAGATCTGGAGGATTGTCAGATTCAAAGACCTTCGGTAGATCCGGAGGATTGTGGAGTACAAATAATAAAGTTGAAGTAGATTATCCAAATAGATTTACAAGTATGTTCTCACCAAAAAGATATTACAAAGAGAATTGCATCATCATTGACACAAAGGTTTATTCTCATTTCAATCAAAGTAGTCCAAGCAATGTGCTAGCAGATATGTCAGAGTGTAAATATCAGGATGGTTCTTGTCCAATAAAGAAGAATGAAATTATGATTTGGGATGTCAATAAAGATCAGAAGTGTCAATATATTTCTATTGGAAAACTAGATGGAATCATGAATAATGGTCTTTGGATAAATAGTAAAAATCAGATTGCTTTAAGTCTAAATAAGAGTAAAATTGTAAGAGATTGTAATCGAGATACTTCTCAAGGAAGCTCTTCTAACGCTGATCTAATAGTTAGTGAAGAAGGTTTTGCAGTCAAGGAAATTCAAAGACTTCCTTCAGAGTCGAGGATTCCTAGATCCGAAGGATTGATTCCTCAAGCTCAAGTATCACAATCAACGAATCCTAGTCTTCAAGAAATGAGTACAAATCCAGGATTGTATCAAAAAGAAAGAGAAGAATATTATAAAAGACAAAGAGAAATCCAAATGGATCGGGAACTTCGTGAACAAAAAGACAAAGAAGCAAGAGATAAATACGAAGCTGATCGTAAAGAATTTGAGAAGAAAAGAGAAGAAAAAATGAAGCAATATCTAGAGTTCGAAAAGAGAAAGAAGGAAAAAATAGAAAGATTAGCTAAAGCATCTACATCACAAGCTCCTTTAATAGTTGAAAAGGTTGAAAATACTACCAAAAGGGTCAAAAGATCTACGAATCAAAGTTTAGAAGAACCTTTCCCACTACCAACTTATGAAGAATACTCAAAGATTAAAAATGATTGTTTACCGCTTCCAAGTTATGAAGTTTACTTAAAATCTAAAGATCTGGAAATCAAAGATTTCGTTCAATCAAAAGATCTAGAAGTCAAGGACTTTGAAAAACAAAGAGAAGCCTGTGATACTTTCCCAAGTTATGATGAATACGTTACTAAATTTGCTAAATATGCTCTCGAAGAATTAGAAAATAGAAAATCTGGAAGAGGTAATAGAACTAGGAGACAAGTTTACTCAGATTTTCAAGCTGCTGGAGAGTTTCAATACCTTGAGAACAAATCAAATAATCTACTACGTCATACAACGGAAGTAATGTGCGATATATTTAATGAGCATACTTCTCTTCTTGAGACTCTTATAAAAGAAAACCCTAGAAGATACATTCAAAAACAACTAAATCATTCAGCAATACGGGTAAGATCAATTGATACTAATGACGATATTATTCAAGTGACATTTTGTAAAGAAATTGATGATTCTGACATTGAATTTGTTGATCTAACACATTTTGATGGATTCAAGACAAGTTTAGCTCTTACTCAAGGACAAATACCCATTAGAATTAAACAATTTGGAGACAAGATTTGGTATTACAAGAACGATCCAAGTGGGGGAATAATTTCTAGTAGCCTAGCACTACATCCTATGGCTAATAATGTTACTAATTTCAAAAACTTTGATCTAAATTTTGATCTAAATTTCTTAGATGATAAAGTAATCTTTCATGAACATATCCTCCTTGATACAAAAACGAATATTGAAGAAGAACTAATAAATGAGATGCGAGAAAAAGCTGATACTAGCATTCAATTACACTCAAATAGTCAAGATGGTATGATTCCTCATGAAATATTAGATGAGGTAGAATCCATTTTTGAGAAGTATTACATTAGAATTTGGAGGATTTATGTAACTATTGGTGTTACTCTCTTTTACATATTTATAGGTAGATCTATTTGGATGGTCCTTTCTCCAAAAAAACATTCTTTGATTCAAGAAAAAAATAGAAATCCGAGAAATAGGAATCCAATTTTTTTGTGAGAACAAAAAAATCATGAAGATGTTGAACTGCAAGATTTCAGAAGTGAACATAGAAGATCTCTTGTTGTAGACTAAATCGAAGACAAACCAGAGGTTCTAGGATTCTTTGAATGTGATTCCTAGATCTGAAAGATCGACTAAATTTTTTTCTATCTTCAAATTATTTTTTTATTATTATTATTCTTTAATAAATTATAATCTGCGTAAGCAAGCTTCCTTAAAGTCAACTCTACAAAACGTAATAAGAATCTTCCTTCGAATTCACCAGGTTTTGCAGAGCAAAAAAACGTAATGAGATTCTTCAATTCTGGTGATTCTTCAAAAATATGTTATCATTAGTCCAAAAAGAGAAAGATAAAATAGAATTGATTCAAGATATTAAACATGAAGAAAAAAATAGAAATCAATGAAAAAAATAAAAAGTCAAGGAAGGATCTGCAAGACATTCACCTAGTGAAGGAGGAAGTATTACTCAAAAATCAATGAATACTACAAATGAAAAAAATTGAATACTAATAGATCCGAAGGATTGAATAAAAAAAGAATGCAGCATTTCTTAGAACTCTAAAGAAAGGATCTGCAAGACCTAGTGAAGGATCAGGATTCAAAAAGAATTTAATTTAAATTATTTCCTTTTTTTACGTTTTTTTACATATAATTCTATATGTAGGGACTGCAAAAGCCACGCCCCTTTTCGCGATAGAAAAAAAGTGGCTTTTTTTGGTTTTCAACTTTCATTTTGATGTAGTTGTAAAATATGTGGAACTGGCAAATAAAATTTGACACACTTGTACAGAAAAAGCTTCCTCTTTCGTTTTAAAAAAATATTTCACGCTTTTTTTGATGCGTTCGCGCGGAATGTCGTACAAAAACGTGAATGGAACTAAAAAAACTTTGTCGTTTTTTTGCTTTTTTCATGTGTTTTTCAGGTCGAACGCACTCTTTCTTTTTTTAAATAATGATTTTGATTCAAGTAACGGTAATTTTAAAACAATAAAATAAAAAATTCGTCTTTGCCAAAAATTTTAGGGAGTGCCGAAAGTCGTAATTCAAAATATCGTTAATATGCGAATATAATCGAGTTTTTCTTTTTTCAAAATTTAGATCACGGGCTTACTTTAAATATTTCTCCACAGAATATGTGCTTGAAAAAGTTGTTTAATACGCAAAAATGCTCTTGAAACTAGAGGATAAAATTAGCGGCGTTTATCACACAGAAAGCGGTCGAACGCAGGTTTTTTAAACGATTATATACATTTATTAGTAAAAAAATCTTTCAATTAAAAAGAATAAAATAAAAAAATTCGTCTTTGCCAAAAAAATTTACGGGGCCGTTTTAATGCAGCGATCGTTAAACGAGGCAAAAAAAGCACTAAAAAAACAGTTTTTTTCGAAGTGAATTTCCACGAACCGTTTGAGTAAAGATTTGCAAACATATTCTGATAAAAAAATAGCTAAATTACTTCAAGTTTTTTTCTTTTTGAAATAGACAATCTGTGCTATTCAAACGGCTCAAGGGTATGGCGGATGGAAGCTCCCCGCGTTGGACCTAACAGCTTGGCGCAACGCGTGCGCTCCGATTTTACATTTTGAGGTAGCGAGTTCGATGCCCGCAAGCGGCAGTTTTTTTGTTTTCTGGAAAATACCGACTTTTTTTCGACAAACTAGCTGATTAGCATCATTTTAGCACTCTAGTATGATTTGTTACATCATAATAGACCAGTATCAAAAATTTGTTCTAGAAGAAAAAAATCGAAAAAAATGTCAAAAAAATGGATAATACCAAAATTTCAGTACTAAAAAAATGGTGCGCGGCGCGCCACCTTTTTCCGTCATAACTTTTTTTCATCCTCAATCTTTTTGAAAAAAACCAAACGGTTCTGAGTTTTTGAATCGAAACAGCTATCGAACCATACAAAGCTCAATGCTGAAAAAAATTTTTTGAAAATTCGTCTGCGGTCCCTATCTATATGAAGATCACATTTGTTAAAAGTCAATAAGGTTATTTTTTTATCATCCACTAGTTTTTAGTGTTAAAGTATTACAATTATTAACACTTCGATGATAAATTAAGTTTATTGGTTCATATTTTACTCCTCCATTAGGTGAATCTAAAGGAAACTTGCAAATGATATTACTTTGTCGTTCATCAATGAAAGTATCACAAATAAGATTGCATGATAGATAAACGAAATCGGAGATTCCTAGATCTTTAGATCTGACAAAAGGCTTATCATTAGAACAATCCAAAATTCCATCAATCTTCACAACACTAATACTACTAATTTTTTTAAATCTTGTGGAAATTGAAATGTCTTTTCATTTGTTCGATATAAATTTAAGAAGAGACTTGTCATTCTTAATTAAAGATTTAATTTATTTAAATAATTTATTTTTATCTTATATTTTTTTCAAACATTTTAAATACCTAGGTATAAATTTAAAAATGAGTGATTTCAGTGACTACAGTATCAAAAATTATTATCCAGAAAGAAAGAACAATCCTTTACTTCCTCAATCAATAAGAGGATGTATAATTGGTAAGAGTGGATGTGGAAAGACTAACTTACTAATGAACTTACTTTTTGGATGCTTACAAAGGAGAAGAATACCTTGATTATAATAATCTTTATATTTTCTCTAGTACTTTATTTCAACCTTGTTATCAAGCGCTTATTAATGGACTTAGGGAAGGTTTAAGTAAAATGGAAATTAGGAGGTGTTTTGAAAAGCAAGACTTTATAATTGAGGAAAAGGATAATCCAAAGAAAATCATTGATATTCATTTCTCAGAAAAAATAGAAGATATTCCAGATCCTAACTCAATTGATCTCAATAAAAAAAGACTTTAATAATTTTTGATGATCTTTTATTAGAAAAAAACAAAATAAAAATAGAACAATATTATACAAGAGGAAGACACTCCGGAGTGGATTGTTTTTACATTTCTCAAAATTATACACTGCGACCCATAATTATAGACCCACCCTAATTTCTCCGATTTTTAAGAAAGATTGAAAAAAACTTTCAGCCACCAAACTTTTTTTGTGATAAACCTTGTTGATAAGGAACATAATCATAATATAATTATCAATCACCCAGTTGAAAAAGTTTTTTTCAAGATACGAGAAAATCTGATTTTTTTGACCGACCCAGAATTATAGACCCACTATAAGTAATCAACAAAATTCATTTCACAAAGTCAACAAAAGTATAACAAAAAGATTAATTAATAATGTGTGATGCCTCCTTGTTTCTGAGCGACTTCGAAAATCCTGTTCGGCATGCTGCCAACGAGTGATTGCAGCAGTGACTTGTCCAAACCATCCCACTCGGCACGAATCGCTCTTTTTCAGATCGTTGACCGTTGTATACTGCTTGGCATTCGCGTAGACCCTTCGTACAAGGACTGACCATAAATTCTCTACAGAGTTGAGGTCAGGACTGCACGCGGGCCAGTCCAGAAGAACCACGTTATTGGCCGCAAACCAAGCCAATGTGGAGTTGCTCGCGTGAACAGATGCATTGTCTTGTTGGTAAGTCGTATTAGCACGTCGTCGGCGACGGAGATAGGGCAGGAGATGCTGGGCAAGCAGTTGCTGGTAGTCTTGCGAATTCGTTCTGGTCCCAATAAAAGAAAGAGCTACCGTCCCGTTGCCGCAGAAAGCCCCCCAGACCATGGGGCTGCCGCCGCCGAAGTTTCTCTTGGAGAAGTACATCGGATCTTTCCTCAAATCTCTCCAGTAGTGAGCGTACCCATCTGGCCCATCAAGGTTGAATTTCTTCTCGTCGCTGCAGATGATCTGAACAGAAAAATTGGGAATCATAAGGTGATAGAAAACATTGATACCTTATTCCAATCCGTGGCCATGTTAGAGCGTGCAAACTGGAGCCGTTCATTCTTATGGCGTTGCTGTAGACGAGGTGCTGCCTTCATTGGAGTATTCACAAGTCGACCGGACCGATGAATTGTTCGTAAGATGGTGTTCTTCGAGACGTTTTCAGGAATTTTGCATCTGATTTGGTTGGCGGACTTCGTAGAGTTTGATGCTTTTCGACAGACGTCTCGTTCAGCTTGAACCGATAGCAGCCTGTGCCGTCCAGGATGTATTGATGTGCCGTATTCTTGCGGATTCCTTGCATAACGGTCAATAGTTCGTCCACTGGTCAAGAGGAAGTAGATCAAAAGAAGGGAAATAAAGAATGGCCACTTGAGCCGACCATTGGGACCAAATGTTTGCCTTCTTTATGAACTTGTTATTGTTCGAACCCGCTTCTCCGCACTTCAAACTTGCTTTTTAAGTGATTTTTTTCATCTCAAAATGAAATTTACTGGAAATAAGGTTCATCAAGATAGTGACAGGATGAGAAAAGATAGAAAATTAAAAAGAAGAGGTTAACTTAAAAAAATTCAGTGCTAAGAAAAAAATATAACTTATTCAATAAGCTGGGAGAATCTAAATTGAAAATAATAAAATTTTTTTCAATTTTTTTCATTTTTTTAGTTATATTTTTTTGAAGGATTTCAAAGTCAGAAACGACAAAAATACGCCTTTCTTTGTGTTTACTTGAGAACTGGCTGATTTTGCATGCTCTTTTGCGCCCTACGGATAACTTCTTTTCAATGCTGTTAAAAAAGCTTCCAGGTTTTTCCTTTTCATGGAAAATCAAGACAGAAAGAGGGTGATGATAAACTTTAAGTCCTACAGCAAACACACTTTTTATCGCTCTGAAACTTTACCCTGTAATTTTTCCCCAAAACAAAAAATCAGTTGAATAGGAAATTCACCTCACAGAAGACGGCAGATCAAATGCCGGTCACTCATAAAAAGGGATAAAAATCGATACAAAACAAGAGTTCAACTGGGATTCAATGGCGGCAGAGGAGGAGGAAAACTTTTGAAACGGCAGGAAAAGAGGAAAAACGAAAATGGTTACATCATCTAGTGAAATTTGCCGTGCATTGTTTCGGACTTTTATCGCCCGCCCCACATCTTTGCACCTTTTTCGCTTCTTTATATTATACTTTTATCTTTGTCCTTTTGAACTGTCGAGGAAAAAGGAATTGAGCTTGTAGTTGACGCCTCGGCTTATTTTCGAAGGAATTTTGGAGCCTCTTATGGGAGGTATTGAGCCTTTGCGTTTGATAATCGATATATTAAAAAAACTACTTAGTAGGATTTGAGCCTGAAATGGATAAAAGTTGCTTCTTTTCAAAGTTTAAGGTTATATTCGAATAAATTTCAAAAAAAGTTTCCAGAATAGAGCAACTTTCTAAATAAAAACAAAGACCAATGGAAGCTCTGGGTTGAGAATTTATGAATATTTTCACATATTTGCTGGACTACTTTTTGAAACAATAGAGGCGGGGATCGAACTTGTGACCCTGTGGACCGTATACAGGCACACAACCTGTTGCGCTACGGCGCGCCCTGACTTTTTCTATTGCCCTGCTTTTAAATAAATCAAAAAAACTCTCATTGAAAATCATTTTTTTATTTCACTTTTTAAGCAAGCAATAGGAACATAAAAAAATACGTGAAAAAAAGTCCCGTGTACTCCTGAAAACCGAATCGTTGAGAGGAATCACCCGTGGCGTGGGTTGAACAAAAAAAAATACACAGAAAAAAGGACTTTCAGTACATATAAAGCTGCTAGGAGAAACTATAAACACATGAAATACGGCCAGCGTGTTTGAAATTTACAAAAATTCGTCAGATAATAATTTTGAGACGCGTCTGCGGTCGCGTTGCGGCTGTCTAATTCCAAACCAATACTCTGGTAGCATCTAGGAGAACAAATACAAGGAAAACGATATAAATCAAGACGAGTATGACTCCGTGGACCCGCCGTAATCGGAACCTTTGAACGAGCATGGCTGGAAAATTTCCGATTGATTTTTTAAACTTTGGAAGTTTCTTACCGATTAAAGTTGTTGATAAAGATATCGAGAGGAATAGGATGAGAAGTTTGTAAGTTGGCTTGAAGGAGAGCTGGAAAGGAGATTATAGAGAGAAAATATTGAAAAAAAACCGCGATCTCTTTTCCTTGAGCTTTAGCGATTGTGAAGGGCAGTCCGAAACCGATGAGAAGGTCTAAACTTTGAATTAGTGTTGGATAAATTTCAATATGGGTTATAACTAGTTTAAAAGTCATTGAAAAGTAGTAGAAAAAAAGTGAAAAAAAATTTTTTCAGATCTTTTTAAGATAGCTCAACACGTTCAACTTTCACAAGTAATCGGAAAATTTATGAAAAAAAAAACTGCGAGTTTTTGAGCCCAACTTCGGATTTACCCCTCTGAGGAAACCGTGGAAACTCAAAGCAGGACTTCCAAAGTTCAGGTGAACGCAAGATAGACAAAAATAAATCCACAAAATGACCTAGAAGACCTGGAAGGACATCCTAACCAACTAAACCTTGAAAAGTACCTGGAACCTGGAGAAACTCAAAAAAAAAACTGTATCCAGTGACCCTAGAATCGATCAGAAGGCCTATAAGTGTAGATAAATGTATGTTTTTCATCAAAATAATCAAATTATCATTTTCTGTTGAAGGAAAGAACTCACTGAACAATGGTCCCCCAATAGCGGCGGCCATGGCCATCCTGGAGAATCCCCGTCGGGCCAACGCCGGGTCCACGATCATGTCGCCGATGCTGTTGCTCCAGGCCAACACCGACAATCCAAGGATCTCGAACGAGATTCCCGACACGACGCCGATCATCGTCACGACATCGACGACTTCCGACGATATCGCGTAGATCCAGCAGACGGACATTACGAATCCCGCATAGGAACTGATCGACTGTAAGTTTCACTGTAGGAAGCTAAAATTTTAAAGCTTGAAATAGGTGTAGTCTATGTGACACGACTTGAAATTTTACGGAACGACATTCCGCACCTTGGTCGCGCTTTTTATTTTTATTTTTTTTCATTAAGGTACTCTACTTTCATGTGCTCCCACAGCAATAACAATCAATTGAAAGAGTGGCCTAGATTCGAAAGACACTTCGCGAACGCACGCAGCGGAACAGCGGAATGTCGTTCCGTGAAATTTCAAGTCGTGGCACACACACTATATACTAACACTTAACACTTTAAATAACCCTGAACAAAGAAATTAGAATAAGCACTGTCTAGAAAAAAAGTTACATTTTTTGGTATTTTCCCTACCGTAACCCTAAAAATGGGGCGGAGTCTCTCAAAATTGTATGTAAAATTTTCAGGAACTTGTTTAGTTATTGACAAATAACTTATTGTGACCACAATATGAGCTCACAAGGGCTTTGTGCGCGGTGAACTTCGAGTTATGAATTGAGGCTTTTATGGTAGATAGACCTAGGGGAGAGTGCTCCAAAACGAAAGAGAAAATCTACTAAGCGCCATAGGGTGCCGAGAAAAAGCTCGTCAAAGTTTTGCCCCCACGTATTTCCCCGCGCTCGGAGTTCTAGTCCAGCAACTGGAAGCGTGGTGAAGTGGCAGTGTTCTTGAATGGCTCTGACGCTATGTTAGGTTCGATTCCTTTTTACGTCAAACTTTTTTTGCTCCAGTTTTTTCAATTCTTCTACACTCTATTATTGAACAGAAACAGCAAAAAATGTTCGAATCGAAGGAGATGATTGAAAATTGGAAAAGAAGGAAGGAAAAAGCACAAAAAACTTTTTTTTTGCGTCATATTCAGTTTTTCCCTTGAAAATATCGGGAAAAATGTTTTTCGAGCTTTTCCTCGGTACCCTATGTCGCTTAGCAGATTTTCTATTTCGTTTTGGAGCACTCTCCCCTAGGTCTATCTGCCATAAAAGCCTCAATTCATAACTCGATGTTCACCGCGCACACAGCCCTTGTCAGAAAACTCAACCTGAAATTTTGGTATAATACTATTTTGCCGTTTATGGATTCTCACGGAGAACGTTAATTTCTGGAAAAATTGATCGTTTATCTACCTTGAAATGCCGGGGCTCATCTTCGGTCCTCGTGAAAAAAATTATCAAAAAGAGCCAAAAATCGCTGAAACACCCAATGCGTAGGCCCAAATTCCTGGGCTTGATGCGAAAAAAACTTGGTGTTGGTTCCTGTAAGTAGCTTCATAATGAGGGAAACTCCCCGAAAATCACTTCCAAAGGCGAAAAAGACCGAATTGAAGACAAATGAAGCAATGAATCACGGCCAGGCCTTTCGACCAACAAGATTCGTTGAGTGGGATCGTTAGTTTGAACAGGAACACTGGAATTATCTGGAAATTCAAAAGTCAAAAAGGATGGCTTCTTTTTTTAATTTTTTTAAAGTTCTACCTTGAGCACGGTGATAATTTTTAGTAAAGATGGACTGTGTTTGGAATTCTTCTCTAGTCGGGAATGGCTTCAAATGCAGCAACAGGTCCCGTATCAAGCTCCTCCAAGTCATCACTCGGAGGGGTTTCATCACTGAAAAAGGGGAATTTTGATCTGGAACTTTTTCAATTTTTTCTTAATCGATTAAAAACACTTCAGCGTATTCTCTGAATGTGTAAAGGGTTAAAAAGAACTCCTAATTTCCAAAAATTGGCAAAAAGCGAGTCGAAAAAAATCGAATGCTTTGACAGTGTCGCCACAAGATAGTGGGTTTTTTCCCTCAGAAGTTTTTTTAATTTGAGATTAAAGATGGAAATCTGGGAAAATTTTAAAGTGGCCACTATAGAGGCTCGCCAAGGACTACTTGAGAGAACACTAAAAGTGGCCGCTACACCCACCTCTATAGTGGCCACTAATCTCCCTTTTAGTAGATCACTATAGAGGTTCTCTATTTAGTGGCCACTTCAGTAGTTTTTCATCTAGTATTCCTTCCAGTCACTCTGATAATTTCAAAGCAAATTGGACCAGTTATGTTGATCCATTGACCCCTAACCACTAAACTTTTGAGTGGTCTATTAGTAGCATTTATACCTCTATAGGGGCCGCTAATTTTTAACCCCTTAAGTGGTCACCCATTTGACTACTGTAGAGGCCATTAAAGCGTCATAACCCTATAGTGGCCACTAAAAGTTTTTCGCAAATGATAAGAAAAATCTTGGAAGAGTGATAAAAAGAAACTTAAAAAAATAATATTTAAAAAATTGAAGGCTTGTAATTCGTATGGCAAACCTTCCTGGAATCGTAAAGATTTAGGGTTTCTCAATTATTATTTCATCGAAAAAAATCATTCCCTAGTTGCCCCAAAAACTCACCATTGCTCGGGATCCCAAGCCTTTTTTTCCCTTCCTTTGCCAAGAATCGCATATTCCTCCTCGATCCTTTCCTCTTCTTCTTCTGAAGGCTCGCTACCATAACCTAAGAATCACAAATTTTTCCAAAAAAACGAGTTAGAAATCGACCTGATTCCGGGGTCTCAGCGAAATGAATGATTCTGGAAATGAAGCTGGCCCTCAAAGATGATGGTCCTCTTTCGAAGCCATCGTCTGATTTTTGAAGGATCTTAAATAGCTTGAAAAATAATCTTTTTTTATCATTTTCTGTTCAGGTAAAGTCAACCGTATTGGAAATTTATTTCATTTTTTTGTTTTTCACAAGAGTTTCGCATTTTTTTCTAACCCTTTGAAATCCGATTTTTTTCCTGAAATGTCTTTGAAAAAGTCAGTGTGTGTCTTCCAGAGGTGGAAGAAATGAGGGGCCCTCCAGGGCGCAACATGCCCGCCCCTAGCCATGCGGCCTCTGAAATGAAATGAGCCACGTCATTATGCGGCGATGGCGTGCATCGCCACGTCGCGATAGTTGGGCGAAAGTTGGCATTTTTTTGATTATTATGCAATTGCTTCGCGTTTCGCAGTTTTTTTGCATCATTTCATTTTTTTCAATTTTTTTGTGTTTATGATATTTACTTAAATTTTTTTATATAATATGTTGTTATAGTTTTTCTTCCTTAAGGCGGAGAACTACATATCTGTGGGTAGAGAGCCCCGGAAAGAACAGATGACGGACGATTCAAAATTAACGGTTTTCAGAAGAGCTTGAATATGACGTTTCATATTCAAAAAAATAGATGTAAAAAAATAGATCTGTGCACAAACTTTCCGACGACGAAAGAGATTCAGTTTTTTTCTCTTGATGAACTTCAATACTTTTTATTTATTCGTTCTACAGGCGATCGCGTGTCTCAAAAAAAGATCGACTCATTTTTCGATTTTTCGCTTTTTTTCTCCGTTTCTTTCAATTTTCAATTTTTTTCCTGTTGTCACCAAAAATTCTTTTTCGTCACAAAAAGCTTTCTATTCATGTATAATTTGCAAACTTTGATCGCAAAAAAATGCTTCTCTGGTGAAAAAAATGATGATTTTACATCGGTTTCGATTGGAATAGCGTTATTTTTGTGTTTCCTTTATTATCAATGTGTTTTTTTGTTTTTACTAAACGTTTTTTTCAGAAAAAGAAACCCTTAATTTGAAGCAGAGAGCCGGTTATTACTCACAAAATGCGAGTCTAATGAGACGTCCGCAACATCGCGTTTTCGGCTACTGTAAACAGCTGTCCGTAGGCCGATCCAAAGCATTTTTCAAAAATAAATGGCGGGAAAGTAAAATCGTGTTTTTCTTCTAAAGTTGATACTGTAATTTGTTTAAGTACACAGTTCGATTCGCAAAGAAAAACTATATAAGATACTGCTTTTACCTGAAACCCCATTTTTCACTGCCCCTATGCCTTTAATTTTTTTTTACGCGTTTTTTTCTCCATTGGCGTTTTTTTGCCATCGCGGTTTTAGCCCCGGGCGCCCTGGGCAGCGACTTATTAAGAAATGGCCATGGCGGCCTACGTCGGTTTTGAAATGTAAACGTTTCAAAACGCTTAGGGGCGCCATTTCTCCACCTCTGGTGTCTTCGATATTTCCCCCAACCTACCTTTTGATATTTTTCGCGTCGCTGGTAGGGCCAGTTTGTCCACTGCAAATGTATTTTTGAACATGTGTACTCCCATATTTGCTTTTGATCAACATTACCGTCAAATGGGCTCCCTTTTGGTGTCACTTCCGGTCTCACTACGTTCGTTTTGCCTTTCTGCATAGTTTTTTTTTTCATAAATTCAGTATTTAAAAAAAATGAGAAATATAAACCTTTGAAATGCTCCGGCCAAGGAGTTGGGAAGCAGCCATCGTGACCACGAAGAGGGTACAAACGCCTGGAATTTGAAGATTTGAAAAAAAAAAAAAAAAAAACCAAAGAAGGTCATATCCCTTCCGGGATCTTCCCAAAAATTATCCACAACACTTCTTGATGTACTAGAGGAAGGCCTTGAAAGTCTCAGCTTCCTGGTTGTCGAGAAAAAGTGCAAAAATAAGTAGTATAGGTATGAGGGATTATAATACCGTTTTCGACATTTCAGTCATTTCAACACATTTTCATTCTCTGACTGCAGAGAATTACCTCATTTACAACACTTTTTTTCGTAAAAAAAGCGTGAAATGAGTCAATTTTTTTGAGAACTAAAAAGTGCTTATTTTTCAATAAATTTTATACATTTTCGATCAATTTTTGCTTGGATGTTGATTTTTATTTTTCTATTTCTCATTTTCATGCTTAAATGCTCGAAAAATGTATCACTTCCTCACTTTTTTTAGAAAAATCAGTGGATGTCGATGGATGTCGATTTTTATTGAAAAAAAGTGGTATCGTCATTTTTTTCAATAAAATTAATGTTCAATAAATGGTGGCTAGAAAAAAATTTGAAACCTCTGACAAATCTAGATCTACTAGAATTGGTAGAACTTTTGGAAATCAAGAATTTCCGTGGTGTTTTCATGCGAGATACTTAACCGGATATAATAAAAGATATCTAAGTAAGCATCGTAATCAACGATTACTAACCCTTGTTCAATATTTGACAAGCAGTGAATACGACAAAGATTCTTTTAATTTACTCATCGAGTACAAAACAGAATCCATATGAGCATATCGACAAAAAGACGAGCACAATCACTCATTCTTCACTCCGACTCGGCCGCCGAGGAGAGGGGCGAAATACCCGCGTAGAGATCGTCCAGTTCAGACAAGACCAAATCCAGAGCTGCTCGTTCCTGCCGATTCGCCCCCGGACCTACAAATCACAATAAGTACATCTCAGCAAACCGAAATAATTTTTAAGAAATATTTAAATTTAATCTACCTGCGTGTGCGAAATCCGCCAGCCTGCACGCACATTGCACCTGATTCTTAAGACGACGTAGAATGTCTCGTACAGGTACCGTCTAAACACCCAGAGTTATGACGAAAGTCTTAAAAAGAAAAATCATACATCGTCGACGTCGGGAACGTTCAGGTTCCGGTCGCGGGAGGTCCTCACTAAACACATTTCTTTAAGTAACTTTATAAAGAGTCTGAAATGCTCTTCGACAGGAATGTTATTCGTTTATATTTTTCAAAAAAATTGAACAATTTTTTTCTCTATATACCTGCCGGGTCGCTCAGTGCATGGCTGATCCTGTCGACCATCGCCACCACGGACGAGAAGATACTTGCAAGGTCGTTTATGTTCGAGCTGTCGCTATGCCTCCTAAATAGTTTAAAGACATATAAATTGAATGTTAATGATATTTTAAGAGAAGTCAATCAAAAGCTTTTAATTGTTTTAAAAATAATGGGAAATTCAATTCTCACTTCTCTTGTAATGCGAGAACAAGACGAGTGTGCGCTCCGGATATTGCGATGGCCTCGACCTGAAATAATATTCTCTTTAAAACACATACAGCAAAAACGGCATAATAATAGTTTAACTTACAGATACGGGACGCGCCATGAGAGAACGTCGATTATCTATAAAGATTTTCGATTAGTTCGCATTAGGAAAACTAAAACCCTATTCAAATAATCGATTCAGCTAAAGGAGAAGGAAAACGAGTAAGGAACGAATAGAGGATAAAGAATAGAGTTTACACGATAGAAGATACAGAGGAAGAGGAAGTCGCCTCTCTATAAAAAGTTAGAATGAGGTGAAAGAATGCGATGTTGGCAGGTTCTCTCCTTCCTCTGCGTCTCTGGTCACGCGTCTCTGCCTTCCACTCTAGCCCTACGCGTTTGCGTGTCGCGTCGCGTGTGTCTAGTTCAACTGGGCAAATGTATGACTGTGCTCGGTCAGAGTGAGGAAGAGAAAAGAAGGTCACACATAGAGAAAGGGAACACTGCTGACCTTTATACGTCACACCAAAAGATCTGAAAGACATTCAGCGAAAGCAAGCTTCCTTGAAGTGTCTAGTGAAGGAAAGAACTAAAGGAAAAAGAAAGAGAGAGAGAGAGTGGTCAATCTGTGAGATCTAGAACACGACAACTTTGGTCACACTTTAATGCGTTCGAGAAGCAATTGCATCACACACTGCAATGACACTCTAACCTTCTCGAACGTGCTAGCAAACAGGTACAAGAGGATCTGCAAAGACATTCACCTAGCGAAGGAGAGCGAAGTGTCTCATTTGAGAACGATTCGTGTCGCAGAATTTCTTCAGTTTTGCTTCGTTTTCTTGCATAAATTATCTCATTATCGCTTATAACTTGCTTCAAAGCTGTTCTAATGACTTCAAATTTTAAATTCGATCTTTTCAGGCAAGTCCTATTCTCCGAAGGATCTCCTACTTATTCAGCGAAAGCAAGCTTCCTAGAAGTGTTTGTGAATTTCAAATGAGTGGAAATCTCCCAACTTCCATGGATGTTGATGAAATCGAAGATTCTGGGATTCAAGATCCTAAGACGACTCCTAAGGTTTCGAAGATAGAAGAACTCGATGCTCAACGAGAAGAATTTCGGAAAGATTCGGAGAGTCTTACTTTGGAACAGCTTCAACGAAAGGTTGGTTTCATTTTTACTTTTTAAATTTTTTAAAAGAATGTGAAATACAATGACTGAATTCAGGCAGAAATGCTGGAAGATAAGGCAGCAAAAGCAACTGCAAAGGCTACAATTGCAAGAGCTTACTATGAGAATGAGAAGATATTAATTGGAAAGAGACAAAGCGCATATCAAGATAGAAAAAAAGGTGAGAATTTTGATGAATTATCTTTACAAAAACAACTTTTTCTAAGTTTTGAGTTGACTCAGTCGACTCAGTTTTTAGTTTAACTTTATAACTTGTATTTATATTTCATCAATTTCTGTGGTGCTTAAGGAAGTAATACGTTATTCACGAACGAGTTGTCAGTAGGATTTTTTTCGTTATGGTTTCAAATTGTATTATAATGATTTGTGCGTTTTGTGCTCCATAAAAGTTAACACGGCAATCTGTACATTGGTTCAGTATTTTTCAGTGTTTCGTTTATGTACAATTGATATATTGGTTTATGTAAATATGTTCAGAGTATTTTTTTATTTTTGGTATTTTTCAGAGTTTCGTCTATGTATAATTGGACTACTGGATTGTGTGAAACCGTTAGAAATTCACCGGTAGATGATGTTTTTTGGAGGTTTTTGATGTAAATGCGTGTTTATATATTCTATTTGATTATTGATCGTTAAAGAAGAATTAATTTTTTATTAAGATGCCGCGGAGTCGCGATTTTATTGATGCGCATTGGTTCTACAGCAGCTATGAAGATTCTGAAAGGTATATCGAAAAATGTTGATAATGATAAATGATCGTAGAAGCACGGAATCAGCCGACGGAAATTTTTGAGCCGCCACATGAACCAGAATCAACGGAAGATTACCGCGGGCCGAGCAATTCAATAAGTTGCTTTCAAATGTCAACGTTGGTTGTTTTTTGCTCACTGTTCAAGTGTTCTTTTTTATATGTGCCAAACTTTTTGCCCTTATGTAAGTAGTTTCAACCGTTTCCGTGTCGAAGTCCCAACGTTTTTTATTGAAAGTTGCCCAACCATCTGCCTTGACACAATGCGTTTTTCTTCTATTTTTTTGCAAGTAGCGCTTATATCAATATGCAGGCGTATCTTTATTGTCTTGAAGAGTTTCTATTAGATTGATCAATACGGTTTCCGTTGACAGTGATTTAGATAGAGTCAAATATTTATACGGGTCTTTTACGGCCAAAAGTTTTTTTGCTTCCTCGAATATCCTGTTACGTATACATATCTTCAGTTTTTTGCTCGTTGTTTTGTTACTTATGTCTATCTGTTTCCATTGATGATCCTGATTGCTTTTAATGTTTTCAATTCGTTTCAATAAATTTGGAAACAGTTTCAAACGCGATTAGATGAGTTTACTGCGGATGTGTTAACGATTCGCATTCAATAAGGGTTTCTCTATTTCCTCCCGGAGCTATTTCAGAAATTTTTCCGTGCCCCCCCCTAAAAGGGACCCCTAAAAAAATTCGTAGGGGTCCCTATAGGGTTTCATTTAGGGACCCCTATAGGGCCCCCTCCAAGGGGCCCTAATTTATCCCCTATAGGGCTCCCTAAAACTTATCCCAGTAACGCGAACGGGACGCGAAACGGACGTGTCGGGGCATTTCTAGTGACCACTTTAGTAGCCTCAGAACTCTTAAGGGATCCCTAGAATCGCCCAGAAACGTCCGGAGCACATCCGTTTCGCGTTACCAATGTCCGAGTCGCCATTTTTCGAATTTTCGCTTTTTCATCGTTTTCTTTTCGCTTTTCAATTTTGTCTGTTGTTAATGGCGTGTTCATCGGGCAAAACGTAAATTGCTTCAAAACGCAAAAAATTTGCCCCTAACAAAAATTAGTACTGTTTTGAAGCAACTTTGGCGCGCCGATGAACACGATTTTTCGTTTTGAAGCATGTTCCTTTTCTCCGATGAACACGCCATAACAAAGTTCTTTTCGTCACAGAAAACTGCTATTCATGTATAATTTACTAAATTTGATTGCAAAATGCTTTTCTGTAGAAGAATGATGATTTTTACAGCTTTCGGATATGAAATTGATATGTTGCGTTTCCTTTATTATCCGTGTTTGTTTTTTGTTTGTCTCAATGATTTTTTCAGAAAAGAAACCCCTGTTTGATTGAACCCCGGTTTTTTACTGCCTTTAAACAGGCGTACTCGCTAAAAAGGAAGAGCTTAACTTCCGGTATTTGTAAGACATACTTCACGTAAATTGACAAGAGATTTATCATCAAGCGCTCTTTTTCACACCGCTTTGATTCGTTTTTTTTTTCTTTCTAGGCTACTGATAACGCAAAACGGACGTGCTGCGGACGTTTCTGAGCAATTCTAAGGGTCATTTAGGAATGCTGACGCTACTAAAGTGGTCACTAGAAGAAATAACCCAACACGTCCGACTCGCGTTACCAATTTCCGGTTTTTCGCTCCTGTTTGGGATTTGTTCATTGCCTTTTCGAAGTGATCCGCGAAATTCAAAATATCGTTCAGACAGTTTGTGGAAATTACTTAAACATTAAACGCGGCGTTATCTTATCTCGTCATATTTCATTCCTTTTTGATTTTCTTTCAATGCTTGAAATCTTGTGAGTTCAAGAATATGACAAGATAAAACGTCCGGACGTGTTGAAGCATCCCCAGAATTACTCAAAAACGTTCAGAGCGCTTTCGGTTTTCGTAACCGAGCTCTTAGACAGAGTTATGCGAGGGCCGGATTGTCAGCCTAACGGTTCAATCATTGTCTGAACCCGGGCCAGGCTGAGCGAAGCTTCAAGCATAAACAAGCCCAAAAAAAGCTCAAGATTTTTTTCCGAGCCGAACATCATCTTTTTTTTTTTTACAAAAAGTTATAAAATGTCTCTGATAATTTTTTATACTTGAAAGTTCAAGAGAAACTAGGAATTTGGAAATTTGCGTTTTTTGGTGAGAAATTCGAGTTTGGATACAATTTTTCAAAAAATTTTTTTGAAGCCTTGCCTGGCTTCAAAAAAAAAATTCGCGAAAATTTTTCGAGCCAGGCGCACGAGTCCGGACCTGGGTACCGCAAAACGTAAGCGCCTCGGAGCCAAAGAAACGTCCAGGACGAGTTCGATTAGCGTTACCGAGGTCCGAGTAATTGAAGGCCAAATCAATGAAGCTTGCGCGGGCTCTGACCAAGCCAGGCTCCGAACAAAGTTTTTAAACTTCATCAAAAACATTTTCATCCTAACTTGAAATTTTTACCAAAAAAAAATTACTTATCACTTGTTTCATTAAAGTCTATCAAAAGTTATGGAATGTATTGAGGGCGATAGGTTGACAATCTGAACCTCGCACAAGCCTGCTTTAAACAATTATTTCCATGCCTTTGAGCCATTGTGAATTCACTGTTATTCATTTTCTCCTTTGCAATTCAACACGGAATAAAAAAAAACCCTCAGCTGCTTTTAAGAGCATTGGGCTGGTACCTGTTTTTGTTTAACACGCCTCCCAGTTGATCGACTACCGTCAGCCATGGATCGAGTTTGAAACCGTCGTCGCCACTTCGAGCAAGGAAGGCGGATATCTCGTCATCGCTGTTGACTGAATTTTCGAAGATAAAAGACTTTCAAATGCGAAAAAAGAGGATATACAGTGGCGAAAATGGGTGAGTATTTTTTGGTTTTCATCCGTAACTTTGTTGAAAGCAATCATTTTGACCTGAAATTTCGATGTTTATGACGTTATTGATGATTTGAATTAGAGTTTTTGAACCGGTTCCAAAAAAATAACTCTGGAAAGATTCTTTTTTGAATATTCATCAAAACGTTTTATTTTTGAAAAATCTCAGGCTCAAAAATTCGCTTTTAACAACAAACTTCTTCAAAATTTCAGGCCAAAACAATAATTTTCACCAAAGTTGTAAACGAAAAAACCAAAAAAAAAAAATAATTACTCATTTTCGCTACTGTAAATACGAAATTTGAATCAAAAAGAGCTGCTGGTATGCACGGCTAGCTTGGGACGCAAAAAGGCGTGGCCTGTCTGCACTCCCACCAACAAGGCAGTGTTCTCTTTTCGTGGCAGGACCCTTTTCAAGATGGTTCAAGCCAGCCGTGAATCAGCTATAAATTTAAATCATATTATCCGCAGCCAGAGTGTCTGCTTCGCGAAAAAATAGTACAATAGTGTACGAACTAAATAAAACGGTCGAGTTTGGCCTGAGTGTTTCTAATAACCTCATTTTTCATAAATGTTCATATATCTCGGGCAAAGTCGAAATGGTGGATAATGGCCGCTAAGAAGGAGAGACTCAAAAAAGACCGCAAACCGGCAGAAACAGGATCCTTCCATTTTTTTTTTGGAATTTTAAAGACTCAAGAAATGGTGGAAAAAGGATGAGGCAACAAAAATGGTGCATAAGGAACGATGAAATTGCGCAAAACAGCAAAAAAGAAACTTTGCCACCCTAAAAGAAAAATTTCTATGGAGCCTTTTCCACCCTTTCCGACTTTGCCTATGATATCGGATCAAGGTTTTTCTGGCTTTTATTCAGTTTTCACAATTTCAAGCCCTTTTTTTTTCATCATAAAATTTTTAAAACATTCAAACCTCGCGTCAAGTTTTCCATTAGTAGTTGCTAGATTCATTTTCCAATTTTCAGTGGTAAGCTATAGATGTTTTCTGAATAAAAAAGTGATTAAAAGTATATTGTTTAAATATCAAACTGCACTATTTGAAGTTGTCGTTGAGCCTCCATGGACAGAAGAGAACAAGTTCGTTGTAAGGATCTGCAATAAGTTCAAGATTGAAAAAAACAAGTCGATTGCATCATTGGAATCACAATTTTTTCTGATTAGCCATGAAAATTCTTAAGTCAGTTAGAAAAGCTTTATCGAGTTAGAAGAACTAACTAGGCGGTGCGCTAGAGCTCCGCTCGGCCTTGTTAGAACTAATCCTAGACGCCGAAGGCCGTGACGGCATTTTCCGCGGGGGTCCCATCATCGCTTTGTCAGTATCGCGCTGCCAACAGTTTCTGCTTCGGCCACTGGAATGGGCTTCAGCTTGACTTTGCGTATCCAATTCGCAAGCGAAAAGGATCGGCACTCCGGGAGTCCCGCGGGCCTAATCTACTAGCGCTTATAGCTCAGAAAATTATTTTGGCTGTTAGAACTTTTATGAAGGCTCAAAACTTATCTTGACGTTGAAGAAGCGAGACGGAGTCGTGAGGAAAGGAGAAATGATGATTGAACCCTGGTCAAAAAATAAGAAATGACACGTTGCCACGTGGTTTTTTGTGGATGTAATTTTATTCGATATCAAAAAATGGGGTTCACGTTCTTTTTTTGTATTTTTTGCAAAGAGTGAAATTTTTTTATTTTTGAATAATACTTTGGGTCACATGACGCATAAGGTAGAGCTAGTGGAGACACTAAAAAACTTTTTAAAGAATGATATGAAACGTCCGGAGGCTTGTGCGATGGCCGGCCCGTCAGCTTTTCGTTCCCCCGACCATTTTCAAATAATTATTTAATGTTTATTTTTTTCAGTATCTTATAAAAAAAGCTTGCTAATTTTTTTAAGAATGTGCAAACGTATCAAATTGCTTGAATTACCATGATAATTGACGTTTATCTCGGATGAAATCATGAAATTGATTCAGGGTCTTAGGAAAGCTGTTTTTATAGGCTAAAACCCTAACTTTTTCCTGGTTTCACACTCGAAATTTGCACTTTCATTTTTAAATGGTAGTTTGAATTTTTATCATGAAAAATATAAGAGATTTTTTTTTTCTTTTCTCACGCCTCTATGTCTTAAGCTTTTTATTTTATTTTCCCCGGATTTCATCCCTCTTATCAGGAACTACAAAATCTTCATTATTTTTTCATTATCCTTCTAAACCGCAACGGTAAAACTACAGAAAATTCGAGAAAGACAAGAGATTAAATAAAATTTCAAGATCAACATGACTGGCGTGATCTGTCAGGCGAAAGAAGGACTTATGTGTGTGTGTGCGGGGCAAATCCAGGATAATCAGTTATCACTTGGGCTGATTGGAGGAGCTGGAGCACCTCCGGGCCTCAGTTAGTTCTCTCGGAAGTCAGAACTATGAGCAAGAGGCCCGAGAGGACGATTTTATGGATTTTATCCGTAGTTTGGCTTGCGGCGACTGTGAAGGTTGATTTTTATTTTTTGATTATACCATATCTTTTTCAGTTTGTTAAAGTCTGTTCGAAATTTATGTTTTTTTCAAAGGAGCATAGTCGAAAGGTCTCGAGGGGAATTCTTTTTTTTTTGGTCGTGTAAGTTCTTTCAAAAACAGTAGAATCTCATAGAAATTTTTCAATTTTATGTGCTCTTTTTATTCGATGATATTAATAAAGTCTTTTTTTTTACTTTAGTTCAATTAAAAAAAGTTTTGAGGTCTTTCTCTCAGAGAAACCATTTGCTAACAGTTCAAGGATTTTTCAAAAAAGTTTTTCTCAAAATAGGACTGTTCCTCCAAACTTTATGACTAGCTAGTGGTAAACAAATATTAATCAAAAATAAGACTCGATTAATAAATTTTTAAGTTGGAAATCATCTTTGAATCTTTTTTCTCGAAAAAAATGAAGTTCCGTGAGAAAAATATACTGAAATTATTAACTCAACAATGGAAAAAAATTTCAGAAATAAGTGATTTTTATACTGTGTTTTTCTGTTTCAGGTCAAAGTCGGCCACATCGGTGCCGTAAATGTGATGAAAAACGGGGACAAGATCCTCGAATTATCAAGGAGGCAGCTGGTCGAGGAAGGCGTTTTGGGCGATGATTTCGAAATCGAGTATGTATTCAAAAAAAAAAGAAGTTCTATTGGACTTTTGAAGAATTGTGAACCAAATGGGCTGCGGTGAGGCTTTCGAAGGAGTTGCAGTGGGCGCCGACATGTATCACGTCCAAGGAGTTCGAGCTTTCCTCGGGCCTTACTGCAATGCTGGTTTGTTTGTCGGAAAACTTACTATAGAACTTTTTTATCCCTTTTTCAATTTTTGATGATAATTTGCTGGAGTGTACTTGAAGACACGCCCCAAACATAAAAGAAACAATTTTCGCAATAAGACGTTTTTTTTACCCTTCCGCTAATATTTCAAATCATGTTTGGAACTCATTCATTCTTTGAACTTTTGCTAGCTGATAAATTCAAAAAGCTCTTATTTTTCAACTCTAAAAAAAGAGCTTTTTTCGCGTTCAGAACTGGACGCCGTCGCCAAAATGGCAACGTTCTGGAACATTCCGATCATCGGCTACATGGCGTCGTCGAACGTCTTTGCCGACAAGTCCATTTACAAGACCTTGGCCCGAGTTTCCCTGAGAACAACTAATTCGCTGGCCGAAGCCACCGCCGCCATGCTCAAGCATTATGGATTCGGCAAGGTAAAAAGTGGTTCTAACAAGGAACTTCATTTCACATTTATTAAAAATTGGCCAGAACATTCTTTGATGTATCAGAAGAAGATTATGAAAATCCCAATCTGCCCAATCTTCTAGTTTCAAAGAAATAAGGGCTCAAAGCTTCAAAATTGATAATTTTAACGGTTTTTGAGAGTTTTCTTTGAGGGGTCTTTTCGCGAAAACTAGGAAGCTTTGCAGCTTGAGACTTTCAGGATCTTCATTTCGTATCTCAATGAGTGTTCTGGCCAATTTTCAGAAAGATCCCAACCGAAAAGTAAAAATATCCCTTTTGTAAGTCAAGATGTTGAAAATTGAGATTTTTTAGGTCGCCATAGTCACCAATACTGGCGCTGCCGCTTATGAAAGGACCGCGGCTTTCGAAGAAGTCTTCCACATGAGAGATATCAATGTTGTCAAGAAGGTTTGAACTGGAAAAAAGTTTCAGAAATTTAGGTTAGTGGTCATTTTAGGGATTTTGACCTTTTCTCTCTTCACATTGTCATTAGGAGAGGCACTTTAGAGATTTTAGCACATTCTCTTTTTACATTGTCGTTAGAGACGGTTTTTTTTAGGATTAGGGCGAAATAGAGGTTTTTTGAGAGTTCTGAAGAGTGTAATTTGAAAAAAAAAACACATTTACAGTACCGCTCAAAAGTATATTAAGTTTTGGTTTTTTGAGGATATCTCAGCGAGTACTCATCCGATTTATATATAACTTTCAGGGATTATGTAAAATATACTTTGAAACATATACGGTATACAAATACATGTCCGCAGTCACTGCGACGCGTTTTTAGGAATTTTTTTCGAATTCAATTTTTGTTTTTTTATGCTTTTATTTTTTTATTTATTTCTATTAAATTTTTTTAAAAAGTAATAATGTTGCCATATGTTTATTTTTCATGTTTTCAGACATAAGAAGAACCTCTGGGAAAAAGATTTGACTGATAACGACAAAAGAGCCATCGTTGTGGGTCGTCAAAATGGACTGACCATGATGACGTTGGCAGGAATGTTCGGCGTGACAGAGGCGTGCATTTCTCAGTTCCTGAAGCGTTGGAAAGCTCAAGATGGCACTGTTAAGAGCCAACGCACTGAAAGACCACGTGTCATTGATCGTAATGGCGATAGAAACATTTTGAAGACGCCTAGAACCAATCCAAGACTCACCGCCCCTGCGATCAGACGGGAAGTTTTCTTGAATTCGCCATCTCCGCCATCCGTCTCGACCGTGAAACGACGTCTCAATGCTGCTGGAATCATGGGAAGACGTGCAGTGAAAAAACCGCTGATTTCTGAAAAGAATCGAGTCGCCAGGGTGAAGTGGGCGAAGGAGCATCTGACCTCCACCATGTTTCACAAAGGGTAATTGGTATTTCGGATGATATCTGGACCCAATTTGTCTACGAACTCACTGAATTTCGTCATTTCCGAAGAGGAGGAACTTGCTTTCGTCGGACGACAGAATCTTGTTCCAGTCTTGACGGGTCCAGTTGAGATGCTCCTTCGCCCACTTCACCCTGGCGAATCGATTCTTTTCAGAAATCAGCGGTTTTTTCACTGCACGTCCCATGATTCCAGCAGCATTCAGACGTCGTTTCACGGTCGAGACGGATGGCGGAGATGGCGAATTCCAGCAAACTTCCCGTCTGATCGCAAGGACGGTGAGTCTTGGATCGGTTCTAGACGTCTTCAAAATGTTTCTATCGTCATTACGATCAGTGACACGTGGTCTGCCAGTGTGTTGGCTCTTAGTAAAGCCATCTTGAGCTTTCCAACGCTTTAGGAACTGAGAAATGCACGCCTCTGTCACGCCGAACATTCCTGCCAACGTCATCATGGTCAGTCCATTTTGACGACCCACAACGATGGCTCTTTTGTCGTTATCAGTCAAATCTTTTTTCCCAGAGGTTCTTCTCATGTCTGAAAACATGAAAAAAAACATATGGCAACATTATTACTTTTAAAACATTTAATAAAAGTAAATAAAAATAAAAGCATAAAAAACAAAAAAAATTGAATTAAAAAAAAAATTCCTAAAACGCGTCGCAGTGACTGTGGACATGTATGTGTATACCGTATATGTTTTTAAAGTATATTTTTACATAATCCCTGAAAGTTATATATAAATCGGATAAGTACTCGCTGAGATATCCTCAAAAAACCAAAACTTAATATACTTTTGAGCGGTACTGTATGACTTCGTATAATACTTTGATTACAGCTTGAACAAAGAAAAATGCTTTTTTTTTCAACTTCAAGCCGACTTTTTTTTTTTCCATCAAAATACGTTTTCTAATTTTTAAAAGGGCTCTGTTCATCTCTTTTCATACGTAGTCCTGTTAAATTTGAACTTTTTTTATGACTTTTGAATAGTGAAGTAGGTTAAAGGAGCATTGACAGTTTAACGAAACGAATTTCGACACGAAAAAATGAGGAAAAAAACATGACGCACTGAATAAACTTCAAAGTTGTATTAGAAGAGACGCTAGGGAAAGGGAAATTCTACTTCTCTAGACTCTCTTCATACCGTCGTTGATCTCTCGTCCTTTTGGAATATTTTTTTCAGCTTTTAAAATCATGAAATTCTGAAAGTCTTAAAGAAAAATCATTATTAAAATAATCCTAAAGGTGATGCTGGACGAGTACTCCAACTCCAAGACGATCATAGCCAGTGGACAGCTGACTGAATTGGCGAACAATGCTCGAGGTCCGAAATGACCTGAAAATTCACCTAGAAAATCAAAAAAATTCAGTGATAATCTGTATATTTTCCTCCACGAGAGAAATGTCCAGGGAGTTCATGCAAGCCGTCTCCACGACGATGACGAATCTCCAAGAATTCGTCTTCATCATGCCTTGGTTGCAGGTTTCAGTATCGGTTTTCAAACGATATTTGAACAGCCTGGAAAACTTGAAAAAGGTTGAACATGTATGGAAAACGGGTGATTTTTGGGATATTTCAGAAATTTTTCGAAAAACTGATTAATTTTGAAGAAAAACGAGATTTTTATTGACTGGTTCTAATGATAATTAATTAAACGGCTTCTATGCACGGCATTCCTAAAAGGGTGAGCGAAGGTGAGCGAGGCGTCAAATTTTCTAAATTTACGAAAAAAAAAAGTAAGTGCGCGCTCCGGATAAAATGACGTCATTCTACGTCAAAAATATACTGAGTATTCAACGATAATAACTTGTTTGTTCGATCGCCTTTGGCTGCGTACTTGATATTCGAATTTTTGCGCCAATTTTTTTTTTTTTTGACGTCTCCCCACCCCGTTTGGGAGTGCCATGTAGGACTTGAAACAGAATTTTAAAAAAAAAGGTTTTTTATATGAATTTATGTGCTTTTGACTTTAAAATGTGCTTCTACCCTATATTTCTGTGTGGTGAACTCCTCTCTGACGACTAGAAACGATCTCATTTGGAATGGCTCGCGCGGCGGTTACAAGCCGAAATTCCAAAACTTACATGTTTCCGAAGCACGAAATTTTTTCTATAACCGCGTCGCAGCCGCTTCGCGTTGGTTGAGCTATTCCTCCTGCGACCAGCGTTTTTTTAATTGAAGGAAAAGCCGATTTTCCAGAGCGAAACGAAAGATCTGCCTCCCTGGATTGGCGATGAAGGTCAATATCTTCAAAATGTCAAGGATCACTTTGCCAACGCCTTCATTGTAATAATGCGCTTGATTTTGTATCATTTCCATCAAAACTTGAAGCAGTCTGCCTTCTCTGCGCCCTCTCATTTTTACGTGTTTTTTTTTGCCCTTTCTCTGACCAAGAAGAGTTCGTCTTTATAATGCCTTGGAGAAGCCGAAAATCCTGCTTCTATTCACTAAATGGCCGGATTCCTAACTCTGAGGCGTTTTTTTAAACGTTGTTAAAAATTTAAAAAAATTCCAAAAATGCAAAAAAAGTTTTTTTCGCACCTCAGTTCACCCGCAAGGAAGGTAATTTTTAAGCTTTTTTTAAAATTCTCTTAAAATTGTCCAGGTTACTCATTTATGTACCAGCTAATGACCTTGAAAGTTTCCACTTGCAAAACTTCCTATTTTTCGAGAAATGAGGGCTGAAAAACTTGAAACGGACTATTTTCTAAGAATTTTGAAGGTTTTCTTCGACTTCGAAAGATATCTACTCGGAAAAGGAGAATTTTGTCGCTCATTTAAGGTTTCGAAGAGTTATTCCCAACCACAACGTGCAAATACCTTTCTTGTTAACTAATTTCCAACGAGTTCTTAAAGCTTAAAAATCTCTTGTCAGAGAAAAGAGAGCGGAGAAAAGTCAGAAAACTTCAAGAAATCAAGAGATTGGACTATAGAACTTCCTTCTTTTTTTTTCAAGATCGACGATGTCAACGGCTTCGACAACGCCTTGGTCACCCCCTTCAAAGAAAAGATCGATGCCGCCGGCGTGGCTGTTGATGATCTCGAATCGGTAGCTTTTAGGAAACTGTGTGCAAGATGGACCGTTGCAGAAGAACGTCTACGGCTATGTACACCTTTATGATTCCCTGAGGCTGTACGCGTTGGCCGTGAGGACGGCGATGAACGCCACCGGCCGGGAAGACATCTACTTGGATGGCAAGACTATTTGGAATACCATGAGGCGGCTTGGATTTCCGGGTTAGTGGGGCTCAAGGGTGCCAGAGTAGATTGGAAACTTGTCGAGAAAAAAGGCCCGAAAAGAACAAACATTGAGATTATCCTTTAAGAAATATTTCAAGTGGAAGCTTGAATAAAATTACGTATTTTACTGTTAGGAAGGATCTTTTCAAGTTCTTAAGAATAGCCGTGAAAATAACGTAAAGTCAGCATATCTCTCAAAAAAAAAAGAAGTCGAAAAAATGACATGAAGAAACAGCGGCGAAACGAGATGAATGTGTGCTCGATGGAGAATCCGAAGACACGAAAGTTTTTTTGAACTTTATTATTATTATGATGCATTTCTTAATTTTTCCATTGTTTTTGTCTCATAGAATGACCCTGAAAATTACTTTTTTTTTTTCGGTAAGATAGAAAAAAACTTCTGACGCAAAGCTATTTTTTCAAGGGTTATTTTTTTAGAAGCTCAAATTTCAAAAAAACTTTTGGCTGTCTTTTTTTCAGGGCTCTTTCATTGAGCCTTCTTTTCTATTTTCTAAAAATCTCATTTTTGAAAATTTTTGAATGACTATTTTTCTAGTTCATTTCTGTGGATTTCAACCAACTCTTTGAAATCTACTTTTTCTTGTACTGAATTCATCAAATTTTGACAAAAAAGAGGAAAATTTCAATTTTCAGGGCTCGTATCAGCCGCTGGAGTTTCTTCAGGCTATGTCCAAATGGACGATATTGCCGAAAGGGCTCCAGTTTATGCAGGTTTTTAGGGATTATTATGTCAAATAAGACTTCTTTTTGAAGCGTTCTACGTCCCACCGAAAAGCGACAACGTCAGGAAAGTCAGTGAACTCGAACCGGAATTGCTTGACAATTGCGACGGGATGAAAACCAAGACAGGGTGCTACGATTTGGTTCGGCATCCGAATAAAACGCTGAGCTTGCTGTTGTTCAGAGAATAACCGATGTTTCGACGGGATTCTGGCCGTCTGTCGATGGAAAATTGCCAAGTGACGAGCCCGCCTGTGGGTATCGCAACGAAAAATGCGATTATACCATGATTATCATTGCTGGAAGTCTGGTGGTCCTGTTTATCATCGTGATAATCAGCGCGATGATCATCTCGAGAATGTGGTGAGAATTCTTGGTTCAATGCGCCCGACCTGAAACGGCTTGGGACTTTGAAAGTCGGACGAATCTACTTTCACTTGCATGAGATCAAGAAAAGCTCTTGAAATTTGGTTTTTATAGCGCCCGACTGCTGAACGGTTTTCGCGTAGTGACGTCAGAAATTTTGTAGTTTATGCGCATGTAGTTAAAGATCGGGAAAAATGAATCCGATGATTGAGTTTTAATCCTTTTATTTTTTCAAATGGCACAATGCGTAAGTCATTTTTAGCCGGTTGCATCAAAAGCAGAAGTTGAATGGTTAGAAAAGGTCCAATTTTTACGTTCCCACACCAGCTTGTTTCCGTTAGAAACGCAAAAACCGCTACGCGACCGCAATGCGTTGAGCCATTCCTCATGCGTCCTAAACCCGAAAAAATTTTTTCTAGTGAAAACAAATCACTTGCGACGATGTCTTGGCGAATTTATCGCGACGATTTTCGTGTCATCAACGAGGATGAAGTCAAGTCAATGGTAATTTCTAGCCCGAAAGAGTCTGGCTTCTCTGCGCTCTCTTCCCTCTCACTGTAGAGGTCGTAGAAAAAGAAAAAAAATCACGTAAACGCGAAGCAAGAGAAAGAGAACACAGAAAAATCAGACTTTTAAAATTTTAAGCTTAGGAAATCACAATATTTTAGCTCTCCATTGGATCAACTCGAACGAAAATGTCGAATATGAGTTCTTTCGTGAAACATCACGCTGTTCTTGGAACGAATACTCATGCTTCGTTCCATATGTATCCTCAGAGAAGGCCGATTCAGTTCGGACGCGCTGACAAGCAACTTTTCACTCAGGTAGGAAAAGAAAGGGAGAAAAATTGGCAAAGGAGCTTACGGAATATCTGAAACTTTGTAAAAAAAAAAAGAATGAGCACTGAATCTTTAGAAGTAGCGCTGCTGAGAGGCGGAAAAGCCTTAACGATTTTCTCTCCGATTTGAAAGAAAAAAATTTGGATTTTTCAAAAATAGTCCCAGGTGTGAGTTGGATTTATAAAAAAATTTTCAGATCTGAGAATGAGAAAAAATAGCTCGAAAATTAGTTTTGAATGATCAGAGGGTCTAATGCGCTCCACGGAGAATAATTCATTTTAATGATCTTATGACCAGAAAAAATTGAAGAAAGCGAAATTGGCCGACTCTTTTTGAGAAAAAAGGGTCCATTTTCAATTAAAAAAAAAAACAAATTGTAGCAGGAAGAAAGATGGGAAAAATCGGGTATAGTTTAACTTCAAAAATAAAACTTTACGCCTTTTTCTTTAAATTTACGATCCCATTTTTCATATCAGTTCAAGAAAAAGAAGGGGAGGTCAAAAATTAGAATTTACTGGAAAAGTTTTCGGGAGAGCAATTAAATTCGATCCAATAAACTTATTTTCTTTTCCGGAATTTCAACTTTTTCGCGCTGACTTTCAGATGAAGCAAGCGGTGCACGACAACCTGAACCCGTTCCTTGGAATGTCGTTCAACGAAAAAGAAGAAATGATTGTCCTGTGGAAGTTCTGCTCACGCGGAACCCTCCAGGACATCATCTACAACCCGGACGTCGTCCTGGACACCAAATTCCACGCCGCTTTCATCCGCGACATCACTTTGGGCCTCGAATATCTGCACTCTTCGCCGATTGGCTACCACGGCTCCCTGACTCCCTGGGCATGCCTCATCGACCGCAACTGGATGGTTAAGCTGACGGATTACGGTGATTACGACGCCCTTTGAAAGCCCCGAGGATCCCCCGGATTTTGTAGGGATCGCGAATCCGCTTGAGCGCTGGGAGAAGCTCGGCTACATCAGCACGGAGAGCTTGAAAGAGGGCGACGACAAGAGCGGTTCCACCCAGAAAACCAGTTGGTGAAGGGGGGAAAATGGGCTTTTTGGATGTTTCTAGAGAGGGTAATTAAAATGGATTGACTCTAATTTACGAGAGAAGCTCAAGAGTACATTTTTTCTAAGATTTGTTGGAAATTTTGATGATCTTTTTTTTTTATTTTTGTCAGATTTCGAGCATTAATTTGACAAAATGAGGGAAAAAAATGCCGTTTTTTTCTTTACCTCTCGGAGATGTTTCTTGTGGTAGAAACTTGTTCCTTGCAACTATTTGTAGGAAAATTTTTTTGAAGCTAGTTTTAAAGTCTCCGATTCTAAAAAAAATCGAATTTTTTCGCGAATTTTCCATTAACACGGGCCAAAAAAGTTTCGAAATTGGTCTTTTTGAAGGGAAAAATGATTATTTGAAGCCCTTTTTTGGGATTAAGAGGCTTGCGATGCAAAATGTTCTTATTGATTCAAGATCAGGACGGTCTGAAGTACTTCTCAACCAAGTTACAGATATTTCTCGAATCCAATTTTTTTTCATATTACGGAAAAGAATTTAATTTTTCATCATAGAAATCTTCTCCAGGGAAAATCCAGATGAATATCTCGTTTTTTTTTTTTCAAATTTAGGAGTTTCGCATTTTTGTTATGAAATCAAGTGAGCTTCAAAATTGACGGATTTAGAATATTTTGGGAAAGGCTTGAATTTGAGGTATACTCTACCAGCCGCCGGAGATGCTCAAGAATCGGGAGCAGAACCGGCTGAGAAGAACTGATCAGACTTGGGTCAAACAGTCGCAGACACGACGGCAACTTGGCGACATTTATTCTTTTGGAATGGTAATCTATTCAGCTTTGTATTTATAGAATAAATCCCTGGAATTTTAAAAAAATGCCTTTTTTTAAGGAATTTGGAAAGGATTTTTCTCCTCTTTTAAGGCTTTTCAAAGGGGAAAAATTGGATTCCGATGGAAAAATTCTTCGAAACTCTGTTAAGAATTCTTCGAGAATTTTTTTTTCTTTATATTTGAATCGAATTACTTTCGAGAAAATGCTTTAGAATTGTAGAAAAGGTCACTTTTTGAAAAAAAATAAATAAGTCTTATTTTTTTAATCTTTTTGTTTTTTTTTTTTTTTTTTTGATTTCGTGCTGTTAAAAATTTTATAACGGCCGCACAGTCTTAGTTTTTCTTTTTTTCAAATTTTGAAGAATTTTGACGTTTTTGACAATGAACTGGACTTGGATTGAATGCCGTGTCCAAATGGATTGGAAATTATTCGTCAGAGAATGAAAGAGATAACTAATTTTTGGAGAGTCAGAGAATACTTTGAAAACGACATAAGAAATTAATGAAAACTTTTTTTTCTTTAAAAAAATTTTGGTAGCTACTCATAAGCCATTAAGCCATTCTCAATGTGGACACCGTGTTTCAAGTCGAAAAATTCCAACAAAAAAACGAAATTATTGCAGGTAATGTACGAGATCATGTTCCGTGCTCTGCCCTTCGCCAATGGTACAAATATCAGCGGTAAATTAATTCATTTCATGAAACATAACGTAGAAAAATTATTGACACGTTTTCATGAAGAAAAATAGAATGACAAGTCTCTGAAACTAGTTCTAGAGCATTTTATTTTTGAATAAGTGGAATTTTTTGGCTTTTATCAGCTTCTTCTTTGTCATAGAGCTTTTGGTTTTTAAGATACGTTTTTTTTAATCTTCCGATTGGGCTATGAAGGGGAGTAGACAAAAATAAAGTTCAGGACCGTCTTATCTCAGAACGAGAAAAAAAATTGCTATATTTTTTTATTCGATTTATGACGTTTGAAAACTTTTTTCTCCATTTTTTTTTTCTGTATTTTTTAGACTTTGAAGCGTCACAACTTGAAGACAAGATCTATTGCGGGAATTTTTTTTTAGAAACAGAGGCCCTAAGGTAATTTCCAGAAAAGTTCCATCAGATCTCCAACATTTGTTTCGTTAGCTCAAAACAAAACTTTCCGAGAGAAAATTCACATTCTTGTGAAACTCTTCTAGAACTCATCGACTACGTCCGGGACGGGACGCGAACCTTCCGGCCGACGATTCAAGACAGGTCCCAGATCCATCCCGACCTCAACGCTCTGCTTCTCGACTGTTGGAATGAGAATCCAGAAGTTCGCCCTTCGATCCGCCGTGTTAGACTCAACACGGAGAGCTACCTCAAAGTGTACTTATCCCTTTGAAAATACCCCGAAAAGCCGTGTTTTCTTCTAGGAAAGGTTCTCTGGTGGACCAGATGATGAGAATGATGGAACAGTATGCGAATAATCTCGAGAAACTCGTCGCCGAACGAACTGGAATGTTAGAGGAGGCCAATGTCCGAGCCGATAAGCTCCTCAGTCAGCTTCTTCCGAAGTAATCCCTTGAATGATTTGAAGTCAAGTTACCGTAATTTTTATGGGCTTTCTTTTGATTTCTGTTTTCTTAGTCCTTCGGGATTTTTTATTTTCGGACCAATGGAGTAGATATATTTCGAGAATTTCAGATATGTCGCAAATGAGCTGAAAATGGGCCGATCGGTACCTCCAAAGACGTTTGCTTCAGCCACAGTTATGTTCAGGTAAAACTATAACTTCGATTTCAAAAATTTTATCATACCATTTACGATCTCTTGTTATATGAATAGCAAGTTATATCATAGAACAATTTTAAAAAGTGGACAAAAACAAAAAAAAAATCTCTAACCGCCAAGGGCATCGATTTCAAGTAGTCATTTGAGTGGCTTCAAGAATTATTTGAACGCGATCAACGGAAAAATGGCTTAGTAGACGAGTCATTCCAAATGCGGCACGTGGAATGTGTCTCCAACGAAATTCAGTGGAATTTTTGCAAGCTGACCATCGAAACTCATTTCCTTGCATCATGGCTTTAATTTTTTTGCGACTTCTAAGTTTTTTTGACGTAAGACACTACAACGACACGTTGAGCCATTCCAAGTGCGGTCATAATGAAAATAAAGTCAAAAAAGGCGAATTACAGCGATATCGTTGGTTTCACGACAATTTGCTCTTCTTCCACTCCCATTGAAGTCGTCAACATGCTCAATAATATTTATAGCAAATTTGATGACGCCATCAACCGTAATGAGGCTTACAAGGTTCAAAAAAATCCCCGAGTTACTGAAAAATCATGAAAAATGAAGGTTGAAACAATTGGCGACGCCTACATGGTCGTCTCAGGAATTCCAGAAGAAAATGGCCATGAACACATTAAACGAATCAATGACACGGCTTTGGATATCATGGAGGTTTTGAAAAAAAAATTCATTTTTCAAAGATTTTCATCTTTAGTTGCTGAAAACCTATGAAATACCGCACCGGAAGAGTCATAATCTGCGAATTCGGCTTGGAATCCACACCGGTTCGGTTGCCGCCGGCGTCGTGGGTCTTACCGCGCCGAGATATTGTCTCTTTGGTGATACTGTAAGTTTGGAAGGCTCACTGGAAAAAAAAAAATTTTAGCGGATTTTTCAAAATTTCTCAACTCAAAATGTTACTGACATGGGAATGTGAAACTTTTTAATTTCATTTTCCACATTTATAAACCACTACTAAAAAGTAAAATTGTTAGGGAAAACAGCAAATTTGACGCTTATATAATAGGTTTCAGTTAAAAGTTCAGTAATTGCTCAACTTTTAAAATTCAAAGTGGAAGCTTTTAAGATTGGAACTTCCGAATTTTTATTTTTTTATTTTTTTCCGATTTCCAAATTTTTTTATTTGGGTTTGATCAGAGCGATCAGACTTCATATAGCTGATTCACGGCTAGCTTGAGCCATCGAAAAATGGGTCCTGACACGATAAAAAGGAACCAGTGCCGAGTTGGTGGAGAGCGCAGACAGGCCACGTCTTTTTCCGTTCCAAGTTAGCCGTGAATCGGCTATATATTCATACTTGTAATAAAAATTTTGTTTGAGACAGAATTTTCTGCACTAATAATTTTTTTTCATGGACGTGAATCCATTTTTCGTGAAAGTTGAGGCATGACGAACTCAATTTTATTTTAGTCTATAAAAAATTGGACTTATGTTGCTTGATTCTTATAGGCGCATACGTCTTGCACGTTCACAAAAAGCTGCAAACGCGCCTTCGTTTTAAGACCTTGTTGAAATTTTTTATGGTCCCTTAAACCACCAGAAAAGATTCTCTTACTGACTCGAGAAAATGAACCTTTTAAAACCGAAAAAGTCCTTCGAAGATCCCGTGCTTAAGTCAAACTTGAAAAAGCCAAAAATCTGGAATCTATAACATCTAAAAACTACACATTTTTAGGTAAACGTTGCTTCGAGAATGGAATCAACTGGCCAACCGGAAAAAATCCAAATGTCCGAAGCGGCTCGAGATTATTGCCTCAAATATTATTCCAATTACCGTATTTCTTTGCGAGGCACTGTTGAAGTTAAAGTTAGTGGTTTCAGGGTGATTCATTGAATAAAATTGTTAATTCTACAGGGAAAAGGCCCATGCACGACTTATTGGCTGGAAGGAAGGATCGATGAAACGGCGGAGGCCAATCGAAGCGCTTTGGCCCATCTTGGATTCTGAAAATTTGACATAATTTTCTTGAAAATGATTGCTGAGGTGTTTAAAGGAGCATCTACTGATTTCGAAATGAGTTTTGAGGCGAGAAGCCGCTTATTTTTCGTCTTCCGGTCCTTTGATCACTATCTTTGATTGATAAAACTCCAACGTCCCTCCTTACTAAAAATAGCCTTTTTTTCAAATTGGCTCATATTAAATTTTTACCTGGATGATTTATATTCTGATTTTTTTGTTCTACGTTCATTGGTCACTGATAAATTTTTTATAATTATTTTTTAATAATTTCTTCATTTTTCGTAAAATCGATTCGCAGAGACGATTCGATGATACTTAAATTGGTCCTACTTTACATTTCAAAATGAATGCTTGAAAAATAAAAATGTTTTGTAAAATCTTCAAAGCATGCACTTCTATGTCGTGGTGTATGACGAATTGACGCGCTTTTTCGAGAAATTGTGATTTTTTGTTTTTTCGCCTTTTTTGTTCAGTTATACATTGATGCGTTTGTTCAGCAATTTCAACAAATTTTCCTAACGCTTAGTGAGTTTGGAGTTCTTGCATATTTTTGAAAAATGTAGCTTTAAACTGCATTTAAATAAAGTCTTCTACTCCAGTTTATTATTGTCGTCTAAAAATCTCTGAAAGATTCTTTTGTGTTCGAACATTTTTTTCAAATCTTCATTATTTCACTTTTAAAGCCTTTTAAAGCGTGTCTTGAAGTTTCGTTAAAATTATATCTTGATAGAAATTCCAGGAATAGATTGTGAAAGTTTTGTGATTTGCATTTTTTGCTCCTTCGATTCATACCTTTCTACCTTCTATTTATTTTTTTCAGAGCTCTACATACGGTCAAATGCTCTTAACATCTTGTACAAATAAGGCGAAAACATGTTTGTACAGCAATTGCACGTGGAATCCCAATTAGGAAGGCTGGAAAATGTGCGCGCCAGAGGCACCGAGAGCCCTTTCATCAATTAGCCTTGTGGACTTTAAAGGTAATTTTTAATTTGATTAGTTTTTGGAGATCTATGTGAATTTTGAATATCGCTGAAAAATCGATGCTTTTTGATTTTTTTTTTTTGCGAGATTTCCGATTTTGTTGAATTTATTGATTGAAAGTTTATTCAAAATAATTTTTTGAGAGTTCCGAACTGTTTCTTTTGATGATTTTTATTTTTCGCCACTTTTTTTTTCGAATTATACCCTTCCCTTTCTGGTCTGTGGATATATTTCGCAATATATTTTTGTCCAAAACTGACCCTTGACTTTTTTTTCCATTATCAATGTTATCAGAACATAATTTTTGACACGAAAAGGTGCGACATTTATTGGCGGCGCGGCTGTTTTGTAGAGTTGTTATTCGCGCCCCGCCGATATCAGTTGCATCATCAAATCTTCCTTTTACAATCAGGCCAAGGAGCCACACCTCGACCTTGGATGATGTAGTGAAATAGAGGAAAATTGAGAATTTAGAGGTGAGATTATGAATTAATAATTTTTGATCTCTACTGGGGTCTAAGCTCACAGTGGGACTTTTGAATGAGACTAGGTTCATTAGATGTAGTTTTTCACGCTGATTCCGAATCTGTCTTTGAATAATGCCGGCGAGGTCTGTGAAAAAAGTTAGGGGCTTTCAAAAGTCGAAAAGTTCAGTGCCTTTGAATGAGATCATTTCTAGAGCCTATCCAACTGGTTTGATTAGTTTTCATTTTTTTTTTTCTTGATTTTTCTCTTCTGATTAATTCAATTTTTTGATCTGTCCAGTATATGTTGAGAGCAGCTTCAGAACTTAATAAATGAACCTTCGAATGGGGAAAGTTCAGTTTACTGCTAGATAAACACGAAAAAGTTTTCAAAAAGACCAAAAAGTACTTTTTTTTAAACTTCTCAGAGAGTCTACTAGTCATTGTTGTACTTCAAACAGTACCCTGCGCACTTTTCAAAATTTTTTGAATTTCCAGGTGAATTAATACCATCCTTGTAATTTTTGAAAATGCCCAGAACTAAACCTTTACCTTTGATTCAAATCCTGTGCTGTTCAAAAAAAAAACCGTCGCCAAACGGTGTCCCATTAAACGAGTCTGATGGATGAATCAGTGCATTTGATCACCCAATTCGCGGTTTTTTTTCTGTTTCCTTCGTCGCCAAAAGTTTTGACCGACCATTTGAAAATCTGCACTTTTATTATGATCCAACGCAGTTTCTCACGCATGACGGCGTATTTTTCGTTTTTTTATTCGTTTTTTGATGGATATTGGTTCAAATTCGTTTGCGTTCTTTGTTTCTTGTACTTTTTCGAATGGAAATGGATTATGATTCATTTCCAATTTTAAAATTTCAACCGTTTTTTCTTGATTTTACACAAATGAGAAATAATCTCTCAAAATTTAAAACCACGGACTTTTTTTCAAGACTATGTTTGGCGCCCAACTTTTTTGACGACCGTAATTAGCCGCCGCGTAAAAATTTCAAGGTTGAGAAAGTTCTGAGGAAATTAACTAATTAGAGGTAAACTGCTGGAACGACCCTTTTGGTCAAACTTTGAATGGAGATAAATAGCCTAGCCGATTTTGACTTGATTTGAAAAGAAATTTCGGCTGAGAACATTTTTCGGCTCGACGTCGTTGTGCTTTAAATTTAAATTTATTCGAATTTTTAGATTTTTTTTTCAACGATTTTCGGAGTTTTCGTCTATTTCATGAGGTTATCTGTCAAAGAAGCAGCAAGTTAAACCCATAATATATTTTTCAATTTTTTTGATTTTACGTGTTCTTTTTAAAGCTACCAGTGAGCACAGTATAATTGTTGCACTAGTTGGGTAATAAGTTAATTGGCTGCCATATTCGGAAGTTGCATATTACGCCGGAAATCCGTTGCGCAATTGTTTGACGTCGAATTCTCCTCAACCCGTTGTGTCCGGTGACGTCATCGAGCGTCTCGAATGTCGCCAAAAAAGTCTCTGTTTTGTCGAACTTGGTAAATGTAAAGTTACTTGGACGATTAGATTGAGCTTTGTGCCGAAAAAAGTCTACAAAACTCGATTCTTGACCTCTTTGTGCTCTTTTTTGAAAAATAAACAAAGTATTTTTTTTTGGTTTCAGGTCTTTTTTGAAGTTCTAAAGTTTTTCATTGAAGATTTTTTTGATTACTAAAAAAAAAACCAAATTTCCGAACTCTGTTTGAAAATTTGCCGGAGAAGCTGAAAACATCATTTTTTTTGATTTTCAACTTTATTTTTGCCGTTAATCTTTTAAAGATACTTTTTTTTACTAACTTATTACCGGAATTTAGTTTCAGCAGTAAATAATTAGATTTTGAATAATTTTGAAGAGAAGATAAGTCAGTTCTGAAAATTAAGGTTTTATAGTAAAAAAAAAAAAGAAGACGATTCCATAAACTGCGAAAGTTTTTGGATTATTTTTAAAAGTTTCCACCGAAGATCGCATTTTTTTTAATTAACAAAAAGTGACTTTTACTGCTCTAAAAAGCGGGAGATAACAGGCTTAACCGGATCATTACCGTAGATAAAACCTGAAAGCCGATACGGTTGGCTTGTGTTTGTGTGCACTCGGTGTTGAAGGAGGGTGGTTAATGTCATCGATAAACAGATCATCCAACCGCTTATATATTATATTTCCTCCTTTTGGGTCAGATTCGCAATCGGAGCATCATTCATGTAGTGCAAAACAAGAAGAATGAGTTATATTCTGGCAAAAAGGTGCAAAAGAGTTTTTAGGGCATTTTTTCTTGATAAAGTTAGTGGAAATGTAGGAATTTCTTGTTGAGGTAAATGAGCTTCATTTTGTCAAGGATTTCTTTTTAGGTAGTTTTCATTCACAAGGGTAAAGAAAATGTAGAAGTTTGGGTCTATATAAATAAGCGATGTTCTGAAAATTAGGTTCACGAAAAGGACTGGTTTTGGGCAATTTTTTTTTGATAAAAGTAGTGCTAAAGATATTATTTTTAAGTTCGGATGAATGAACCACATTTTGATTAAAAAAAAAGGTACATGACAGCTGCTTATTTTTCAATTTCCGGAAGTATACTTTTTTCCTAAAAGTATACTTTTTTCAAGTCTTACGGATTTCAAACAGGTTTTCATGATGGTAAAAGATGTCTAAAAATCAAATGAGAAACTAGGTTTTTTTTTGAGGACATGTTTGTAAATAGGACTTTTCTCTATAAACACTGGAACAGGAAAAATCCCTTGCTTCCAAGTCTTTTTTTTTCCTTTCAAGAATCCCTTAAATGTCCCGTAAACCGCGATGATCGCAAGACGTTATGTTAATGCCAAATATGGGTTCACATTTACCGTTTTTTGTTGTTGTTAGGACCTGATTCATCCGGTTTCATTGCTTGGGAAGGGAATCCTAGCCATTCATAACAAATAAATGTCCTTTTTACGACGTTGTCAGATTGGATTGTAGTGGCTTCTGGATTTAGAAGCCGAAAATTGACAATTTTTTTCGAAGCTTTCAGGTTTTTTTTTCTGAAACCAAAGTTTCTACTTGTTTTCATAACTCTTCACAAATTGATAGATCTTCAAAATCCCCCTTCAAACCAGTTTCCAAAAAAACCGCCATCGACCTATCAAAAAGCGATTAGCAAGATTGCGCCACCGTACAAACCTTGTACGCGGCGGCGGCAAGGCTATCTTTTCGTCGAGGGCAAAGAATAACACTGGGATGAGTTACGGTGGTAGGATATGATCAAACGCGCTCCGCCGCCAACCACAACGATTTACAGCCGGACCTCAAAGCTCTCCGAAGGGAAGCCATCAGCTGCGCCACCGTGATCTTATCTTCCTAGGCGATGAATTGGATCGCTGGGTGGCGTCAGATGTTTCAGGTCATCTGAACAGTTTCTTAGAAGGTTTCGAAACTTTGGAGAGGTTCTGAAGCCGTTAGGAGATTCTAAGGCTTCTAGTCGGCTTTTGGAACCTCTATAGTACTTTATGAGCTTCAAAAGTTTTTGGAACTTTCTTTGAATTCTCGAATGAAGATTCTGAAGTCGTCAGGAAGATTTTTATGATTCGCTTCTGAAGTCACTATGAATTCTTTCGATTCGAGTGACGATTCTGAAGTCGTTAGAAAGGTTTTTATGCTTCTATTCGCTTCTGAAGTCACTATGAATTCTTTCGATTCGAATGAAGATTCTGAAGTCGTTAGGAAGATTTTTATGCTCCTATTCGCTTCTGAAGTCTCTAAAGTCCTTCTAGAAAGTCCCGTAGATTTCAAAGACCTGAGGTTGTAAGAAGCATTTGTGAAGCTTTTAAGATGGCGTCTGATACTCTAGACCTTGTTATAAGCTTATTTGGACAAAGAAGAGAATTTCGAAAGTTTGAAGAGCTTCTCGAGCTTCTGGGATGAATTCAGGTTTTCTCATCTTTTTGAAAATTTTTAGTTGGAAGTTTTTCGACTGCATTGAAAACCTTTGCAGGGATATACTTCGAACTTTTGAAAAAATAGACCGATTCTGAAGTCGTGAGAATGATTTTGAAGGCTTTGACAGAATTATGAAGCTTCTGGTATCGAAGTCTATAGTTTTCTTTCTATGAATTTTCCGAAAAACCTTCCCAGTCCTTCAAAATCTTATCTCAACACACCAAAACACCGAAGAAATCAAGATAAGAAGCCCTAATCCAAACTTTTCCCCTTCCTTTCGAATACCGGAACGTGGGGCAGGTGCCGGCGCAGGTGTCACATCACCTTGTCCCAGCGGATTACCAGAGTCAATTGCGGCGCGAGACAAGACGATGAGGAGGAAGGAATGGATCCCACCTGGGCAAACGTCTTGCAACAGGTAAATGAGGCTCCACTTTGCTCCTTCATCTTCGGCGCGGTAATCCCAGGCGAGCGGCTGGTAAGAAATTGGCGTTTGAATGGGAGAATAATGGTAGGCTTAGAATGGGGATTTTTGGATCGGTAGACATCGTAGTTTTGCTCACCTACAAGGAAAGTCATTTCACTTCGAGTCTTTGATTTTCTTTGTTCTTAAAAACTTGCAAGAGTACTCATCGATGTACCACATGAAGATCTTGATGCGAAATTTTCTTTTTTTCGAGAAAACTATCAAAAACCGTTAAAATGGTTCTCTTGAGGATTATTCTCGAAAAACAAGAAGTTGGACTGGGATCGCCATCGAATCCTTTAGAGAACAATAAATTCATAAAGTACGAACAAAAGTTGGCGTGAGTTTCGGAACATATATATGTATTGATTTTCCGATTTCAGGAGCTTTATTGAAATTTTCGCATTTTGAAACAAGTATAATTGTAAATTGGAACCCTCGAAGGTATTTCAGACCTGAAGATTGAATTTTTTCATGTTAGTCTGTAATTTTTGAACAATAATAACACCAAATATTCAAAAAAAAAAAGACGCTTTAAAAAATCTGAAACAATAACTATGAAGAATTTTGAAAAAATCTTTTTCAGAATTTTCGTTTTTTGCTCGACAAAATCGGAAATTTTTAAATACTAACACCTTGGCAACACGAAAAAAAGACGAAAACTGTTATAAATCCCCATAAACGGTCATATATAATATGTGTGAGCAGACATGTTTCACACTAGATTGCTACTCTCACCAAAGATTGATATCTGTTGGATTTCCGAGTCTCTGCTGCCCAAGTCAGGCGCTCCTTTGATTTACAATGGTGTTTTTGGTACGGGGGCGGGAACCGAATCCAACAGCCGATACTTGTTGGTTGCGCCATCGCAGCTGGGAACTAGTCGTCTGCTTTTTCGTCCCCGTTTTACAGGCTTCTTGGGAACGCATCCGCTTCTTTTTTCGTTTCGTTTACTTCTCATAAACTTTTCCGGTGGTTCTTGGGAATTCTTCTCGATTTTCGTTTTTTTTTTTTCTGGACTTTTCGGCGCACTTTTTGATGTTTCAATCTCAAAAAAGGCTTACTCATTAGAAATCTATTCGCCTTTTTTTTTCGTTTTCCTTCAATCTTCAAGTTTTTTCGGTAATCTTGTTGCGAATTTTTTTCGATTTACCGTGTTTTTTTTTGGACTTGTCGGCTTGACTTTTAGCGTTTTAAGATTCTAAAAAGGCTCCGAACAGTTTCAAACTTGTTATTTTTAGATTTAGAGAAGCTGAGAGCTCTGCTGGACCATTTTCTAAAATTTGAGCTTCTAAAAAACTTTTTCAGCTGGGTTTTTTGTCACGTTATTTTTTTTTGACGCTTTCAGGTCATTTTTCTAATTTTTCCATGCCTTTTTTCACTACTTTTGGGGGTTTCAGCTTCCAGGAAAGCTGAGAGCATTTTTAGGTTAAATAGAAGGACGCTGGACTTTTTAGAACCTTTTCTTGGCATTTTTAATGTTGCAAATACGGTTTTGTGGGTTTTAGCTTCTATAAGGGCTGACATTTTTTTCTGTTAAAATAAAATGAACACGGACTTTCCTGGGAATCTCCTCTTGATGTTTTTTCTATCGGTCCTTCCTTTTTGAAAGTTTTTAGAAGGTCGGAAGACCAACTTCTCAAGAAGCTGCCTCACTGAAAAAGCTGACAACGGCCTTGGAAGTTCGCGTTTTTCTTGGTTACCGAACCTCGGTCATAGTAACGTCTTCTCCCACTCCTCAACGACGTCTTCTGAAGTGGGTGTGGCGTGTTTACCGAGTCGGAAACTTCACATCCCGAGGAAGATGAAGACGAAGACATAATCCGCGTGCGGCGACGCATGTTTCCTTCTCCTCATCGCAGGTCCATTAGTGTTCGCACCCACTTGCGTCACACCTCCACACACTTGTTCCTTCCTTCCTTCTTTGTACAGTTGTCGTCTCGATAACTTGTCCCCGAGGAAGTTACCCGTCCATGAAATGGTGGGTATATGACTGAGAAGCTCAAAAAACCATGATGTTCATCACGATCGAAAGAAAGCTTTTCTGTGCACGATCATACAAAGTTTTAGGGCGGTAGAGTTGAATAAGAATCGAAATTGGATCATTCCTGGTTAAAAAAATTTTTCGAGACGCTTTTCATAAATATGACGCTGTACGGAATCGCCAAACGAAATCTTTCCGGGGAAAAAAAAGAGGTGGAAAAAATAGCCTCTTGAGATAGGACTGTTGCGCTCTATTGATAACCCTAGATAAACTCACAAGATTGTGGCTTTTCCTCTTACCCTCTCCGGTTTGGGGCCTTCTTTGAGGATTTATCAATAGAGCGCATTTGTTTCGGGTAATTAAGCTATTTTCTAACCTTACTTTTTTTCTCACCTTAAAGAGCTTTAAAGTGAAAAAATATTTTTTGGTTTTTAACTTGAACCTCCAATTTTTGAAAAAAAAATTTCGTTATTATGAAACTGGAGCTTTTGAAGTTCTAACTATACGGAATCTAGGATTCTGTACCAAAATTTGAAAAAAGTTTGAGCAAATTCAAATTTCGAAAGCGGTACCTTTTCCACGCCGACACACTCCAACATCTCATATTTACCCAATCACTTTTTTTTTGAATATTAATTGTCGGCACGGCGGCGATTGTCTCTCTCTGAGTCGGCGGCCGCGGGAAGTTCTTTCGCGGTCACCGACCAGCTCCATTCACGCCTCCTAATATCCTGCACTATTCATCGAAGGCCTTGTTCCGATTCGATAGGTTTTATTCCAAATCGGGTTAGCCCATAAGGCTATTTTTCGAAGTTTCTTTTCATATTTTGGTTTTTGAAGAATGATAGGTTTATCCACTGTAAACACTATGAAGATAGTCAAATCTGACAGATTTCACTCCGAATCTGGTTAGAACACATTTTTTGAATTTTCAGCTTTTTGAAATTTTTAGTCAAATCTGAGAGGTTTAACCCCGTATCTGGTTAGGTTTCCATGAGAGAAATTTTTTTTTCATTTATTTTTTTAGTCAAATCTGATCAAAGTCTAGTAAGGCCTTTTTGAACTTTACGTTTTTTTTGTTTTGTGTCAAATTCATTCTATATGAAATTTTATAGGGCCCAATTCATTAATATAGTACAGAAAAGGTCTTTTTTTCGAAAAGTTCTATCAGAAAAAAATAAATCAAAAATATTTTTTTTTTTCTAATCCCTTAAAAGCCTACAGTAACTGACCACCGTAGACCGATTCATCGAAATTCAATTACGCTATAATCTTCAAACTTGGAACTTATATCTTTTGTTTACTAAAGGATCATGTTGACTGGGCCCAAATTTGTCCTTATCGGTTCAGCCTCCACTTAGGGCCCGCCTCCTTTTAGGGGAGTATTGCGGCGAAGAAGTGGGCGGAGCCAATTTGTCATTTGCGATTTACACGGCGCCCCGCTAATCGTTTTCCTTGATCCGTATGATATCTATTGTCTTTTTGAAAGTTTTTCGGGATTCTGAAATTTCTAAAAAACTTGGGGAACCCTTAGAAACCTGTGAAGTTCAGAATTTCCAGATTTTACTCTCAAAAAATTTTTTTATTTGAAATTCAATGGGGTTCAAGCATGTCAATTGAATATTTTCGTCAGGCATATGGAAATTTCTGATTTTCTGAATTTTTTTTACTTACCTATCTATCGTTATACCGCAGTTTCGATTTTTAACTTTTTTCATCTAAATTTTCCGTTTCAGCATGTCCCCAAAATCTTCAAGCCGCCTGTCGCACTCGGACTACGGATCGACGTCTTTCTCCTCGGATGACGACGAGTTCACGATGATGTCATCGAGATTGGCGCCGACGACGCCGCCAGGCGTCTGCCCTCACTGCAGCAAGGTCTTCGAGCAGGTATATCATTCTTTAATTTGAAAAATGAACTCTCTCTGTTTTTCATTTCAAACAGCCATCAGAACAGTTAGGAGAGTTGTGAGAAGTTTCAAAAAGGAGAAAAAATAGCTTCATGTAAAACGTCTTCTGTGCTCCAAGGATAAACTGAGAAAAAATGATCTACAAGGCATCGAAAGAAATTTTAGTGACAGTCACAAACTAAGAGAACTTTGGAATATTCAGCGAAAAATTGAGAAAATATAGCCTCGCGTTATGAGGTTATATGCTACATTGCTAAATAAAACTATCAAGGAAGCTCCTAAAATGAAATCTGAAGAATGGCTGGGTATAAAATTTTGGGAAGAATAGTCTCACCAGCATGTCTGCTCTGATGCGAAGTTCAGAAAAAAAAATTTTAAAATTCAATAAAAAATAAGGAAAAGTTCCTTAACTGGTCTTTTTGCGAAGCTCAATGTTGAAATTTTCGTGAGTTCAGATCATTTTCTAAGCGGGCACTTGAGTAATTTCAGATTTTTCCTCAAACTACCACTTAAAATTTTTAAAATTAACATCCAATTTTCCACCTGAGAGGTTTCAAATAATTCTTTAAGCGTCTGGGTATCTGTAGACTATCCATCAAGAAGCCACTTGAGTAGTTACAGGAATTTCTTCGAATCTTCACTTGCGTGATTTATTTTTTTGCTAAGTTGTCACCATCCAAAAACTCATCCGTAGAGGCCAAACCCATCATCTGCGAATACGGAACAAGAAGAGGAAGATTGACAAGGCTGAAGGCGTTGCGCAACCTGCGCTCCATGGGACATGCTGGGGTTTAGGTGGATATTGGAAATTTGTTTGCCGACCCATTAGCTTCAGCTCGAACTCATCTCTATTTGAACTTCTTAAGTCCCGAGCCTAAGGGCGGTTGGTCACCTGGTGTCGCCTCACGCCCAAGTGTGCCCGAGCTCGCGCTAATTGGCGGTTAGCCTCGAGAGCCCTCTTCTTCTTTCTTCTCTCTTGTTGCTCCTTAATAGGCTCTAATTTTACGAGAAGTATTGTGCAATACACCCGCAAATTACGGGGGTGTTTTTTGGGACAACAATAAGAGTGGAATATTTTTTGGTTTGAAGTGGTTACTGTGTTTCAAAAATGACGGAAGAGGTAATTTTCTGAATTTTATGAGAATATAGAGTTGTATTCGAGCTATGGCATGCATAATGAACTAGAGGAATAAAAACTGCAAAGTTTGAAAAAAAGTACATGCTGGTCAGTGGAGCACAAGTGTGTTCTTGGAAAAGGCCATTTCTCAAAAGAACTTTTTTATAGAGTTAGATAGAGTAAGGAAAGTTAGGATTTTTGGACAGCACTATTTTTGATTTTTTTAATTGAATTTTGAGAAAAAATACAAAATTGTCGGTGGAGCGCATGTGTGCACTTGGTTGAGGCTAAATTTCAAAAATAACTTTTTTTTTCCCCTTACTGTTTCTTGGCAAGTTCTAGTTGAACGAGAAATGAGTATTTTGCATTGTTTCCGCCAATTTCTGCGTTGTTTTTGGGGTAAAAAAAAGTGAGAAACTTGGCCAGGTTGACGTAAGTTTCAGAATATATATTAATTTTCAATTTCAAAAGGATTGTCAATTTTTTTGACACACACATAAAAAAAAGCGTGAAATGAGACCTTCAAACCTCTTGATCTCGTTTTAGCCGTTAACTTTGACGAAAAAAGACTCGCAATAAAATTTTGAACACTGATACGGTAGCCTTCTCGCTTAATTTTGAAGCGGGACCCGCAAAAAAATTTTTGAAATTGTAGTTTTTTTTAGATCATTGGGGATCCATAGATTTTTTAAAAGTTAGTTTGAATGCTGGTCACTAACTTTTTACTCTTTTCTTCTCATTCACAGCGAAGTATCCTCCTTGGATAGGTTCTGACGTTTGAACGACGTTCAATTGAAGTGAAGTGCCGGATTTGGAGGTACTCAAAACACGTAACTTTGCCGTCCAGCTGTTCCCCATTGTTTTGTCGAATAGGCCGATCCCCTCTTGACAACGGTTTTACTTCTAACGATTTCGATTCTTATTCAAATTAGATGTTTGATGGGCTCAGAATGGTACCATTCTAAGTAGCTTTTTGTACTTTTATGAGATCGCAAGGCAAGAAAAATCATGAAAGAGGAGAAGTTTTTGAAACATGGTACTGCGCGATTTTCACGAGTGAATCTAGATGTTCCTTTCCTTGGCTGGAAGGGTAAAAGTCAAACTTCGAGGCTTTATAACTCGGCTTGAAAACAAAAAAAATATTCTTTTTTTTCCATGGTTTCTAGAGCATTTCAAGAATGTAGACATTCTGCATGCTTCGTTATTCTTCCTGTAAGAAGGAATTCCAGCCGGTCTCCCTGCAATGCGGCCACTCTCTCTGCCTCGTTTGCTGCCACTCGCTCCTCGTCGCGGCTTCTGAAGCCCCGGTGCCGTCGACGCCGTCCCGACGACCTCGGATGGGCGTCAGTAGCTACGTCGGCTTCCAAAGACCTGAATCCAGGTAATTTTTCGATTTTCCTAAGTTTTAAAGGTGCACGGGTGGTAAAAAGCGCACTTTATGCAACATTTTCGAACGGATCGTATTAAATAATTTCAAATAATGTCACCTAGAAAATAAGTGAATTCGTCTGTATGAAATGAAGAAGTTTAAAAACTATTACGGATATAGGCCCTATATTAATTGAAATTTGAGTAAAGCATAACGGATATGTGAGCGTTACAACGTAAGTTAGAGATATTAGTGGTTTCGAGTACTTCGACCTTCAAGTATTTATTATTTAAAATAAAAAAAAGATTCAAAGCTTCCAAAATTCAAAAAAACCTTCAGAGCTTCCACGCCAAGCCTCGGAAACAACAACGGAGCTGCCTACCGTACCCCCCAATGCATCGTCTGTGGAGCCCCGCCAAACATGGCTTCCCCGATCCCGAATCTAGAGCTCGAAAGCTTTCTGAGGAACATCAGAACCCTCAGACTCAACGAATTCCCGAGCAGCACTTCCGATTTTGATCGAAGACCTCAGAGGTAGTGGAATCTGAAGAATTTATGAAATGATAAGGTCGAAATTAAGACTCTCGGAGGCGTTGTGCATGCACGAGTGTCGGATCGCCGTCGTTGGAGCCAGAGGGGTTGGCAAAACGTCATTGGTTGGTTTTCACCTTGCCGCATATCTTGATCTTAGAATTTTTCTGTGTACTTTAGTTTTCCTGAACATTAATGGTAGCTTTAAAGTTTTTTTTTTTTGAAGTTTGAGTATTAGAGGAAAAAAGCTTCACTAGAACTTTAGAGTTTTAATTACTTCTATAGATCTTGAAGGGTTAGGCTACTTTGTACTAATGAAGAGAGCTAGAGTAATATATCGTCAAGCTTAGGATTTTCCCGCCCAGTTTAGGACTCACTTAACAAGGACATTTAATGAAAGACAGAGTTTCAGAAAAGCCTAAGGTTGCTCTAAACTTAGGAACTCCAGAGTGGTCCCTATAGGGGTTAGGGGGAAAAAAAGCCCTTATAGGGACCGAAAAATTGGTCCCTTTAGGGGTAACATCAAGGTGGTCTTTATAGGAGTTTAGGTTCTGACCCCCAAGCTTCAGTGGCCTTATAGGGGTTAATATAGTTTTCCCTAGACTCCCCCTTGTATCCTGACCCTCCAAGGGCCCCTAAGGTTGCCCCTATAAGGGCCACTCTGAAGTTCCTAAAAAGAGTATTCAAGAACTTCAGATAACTTTATTGGATTTCAGAGAAGAAAAAACTAGAAAATACCTAAAATTAAACAACTTGTCTAACTTCTCAACTATTTTCAGACCCGAGTGCAATACTCGAACGAAATCATGTTTCCGGACCTCCTAGGCGACGCCAGTCCCACTGATTCCTACATCATCGACATCATCGACGGCGGCGTTAGTAGCTTCAGAAGCAATTCTTTCAGAATTCTCCTTTTGCAGGATCTCGACGAGAGCATGAACAACGCGCACGGGTTCATTGTCATGTACTCGGTGAGCGACCGGCGGTCGTTCTACGAAGCCGCCCAGCTGTTCAAGCAGCTCGAGGTCAACTCCGAGCACAACGTGAGCGAGTTCGAGAGTCGATTTCGAATGTAAAAAGTAGTATTGGGAAGGGTTCAGCAATTTTTTCGTTCTATACATAGTCCTAGAAGGCTTATAAGGCATAAGATATCTTCGGAAAGTAGGTTACATAAAAAGTTGAAGTCATCTTCAAAAAAGTCACAAATTGCCGGTAACCGTTTATAATCCCCTGATCAAAAATCAAAAAAGACTGTAGTCGGATCATCTCCAACTTTCTTCAGCAGCCAATCGTCCTCGTCGGCTCGAAAAAAGACCAGGAGAAGAAACGCGAAGTGCCGACCTACGAGGGCCAGAAACTTGGCCGCGCCATCGGCTGCCCTTTCCTAGAAGTTTCCGCGAAAAGAAACGACTGCGTCAGTGAGGTAACCCCCTTGTGAAGCTTCAAAATCCCACGATCTCGAATTTAAGACCTTCTCCGAGCTGATGATCTTGATTCAGAAACAGCAGAAGCAGTGGCAAGAGACCATTTCGCGCGCAATTCGATGAAACATTCTCAATTTTCCATTAAAATAAAAATAAAAATTTCATTTCTACAACGTATAGAAAGTGGTGTGAAAGCTTGGCAAATACAAATGAACCCTTGAAAGATTCGAGCAATTCAAGAAGCTTGCTCTAAAGTGGGAGATCAACTCGAAATTTGAGCTCGAATCTGAAAAAAAGATTAAAACATGTATCAATCGGTAGAGAATTTCTAAGATTAACTCGCTCGTCGAGTCAAGTACTAGTCTGAAGCTCTCATCGGTGTGGTTTCCTCCCGAAAAACGGAAATCTAAATAAAAAGTACGACTTTTCAAGTTTTTTCTAGTGTAATCGATAGAGCAGCTCCTATGTAGTACTGTTATCATATCAGTTTCTGAGAAAAAGCTCAAAAAATGGGTGAAAACAGGTCCGAAAAAAAGGCGCTTTTAGACTTTCAAGCTTCATAACTCAGTTCTATTTCTAGTTACAGATAAACTGATTGAATCAATCGATTCGTCTGGTTATTAGCTTTTCAATGGTATAAGACTTCAAGAGTTTCCATCAACGTTAATATCTCAGGAGTGATCCTAATTAGGACAGAAAATAAACTTGAGTTTCTTCGGAGCCAGTATTTCACAAATTCTTCTTCGAGTTTCCATAACGATTCTCCGAAAGAGGACCAACTCCAAAAAAAATCATAACTTTCTTTCTAGAGGTCTAAAAATCTTCCTACTTTGATTTTTGGGTCTATGACGTCATTCCCTATCGATTGATGTAAAAATCTGGAAAACTTTGGTTTTCGGGAAAATCGAAAAAAGTGCAGTCTAACCCCTTAGCTTTTTTTCGAGCTTCTGAGGTCATGGAAGCCGTTCAGGACGAAACCTATATCAATCGATAGATCTCGACGAGAAAATAACCGGAGACCAGGTTTGACCTCCGTAGGTCAACTAGGAACTGAGTTAGAGACGATCAAACTTGGAGATCGGAAATCGCAATTTCCGTCAAAATTGGTCTCAATCGATAGAGGAGATCACGGAGGTCAGGAAAAACTTGGTCTCTGAGTTCCTAGGTTCCTAAAAGTCCGGATATAATTTTTCAAAAACTTATAAATGACCAACTTTGAAGAGCTTCAACTCTTTTCCCAGGTACTTTTGAGTGATTCAGCTCTGGTTTTTGGACACAGAACGTCATTCTGCGTCGATTGATGTAGAAAACTTCAACATTTACAATTGCATTGACAGTGCAAATCTAAAGCTTCTAGATGAAGCTCAATTCTTTCATCACTATTCTTATGAAAAAGCTGACGGCGAGACGAATCGATTGATATAATCAGATAAACTGTAGCTGCTCGGGGAGCCTAGATATGAGCCGCAAAAGATCTCGTTAGAAATAAACTTGCGCGTGAGATGAAATGTCTTGTATGAGGCTGCGCGTCGGGTCAAGTGCTAGTCTGAGGCCTTCACCGGTGTGTTTTCCTCGCCAAAAAGGAAAAGCTCAAAAAAAAGTTCGTCTTTTTCAACTTTTTCCTAGTGCAACCGATAGAGCAGCTTTCATATAGTACTGTTATCATATCCGTTTCTGAGAAAGAGCTCAAAAAATGGGTGAAAATCAGGTCCGAAAAAACGGCACTTTTAAGATTTTCAAGCTTCATAACTTCGTTCATTTTGAAGTTACAGATAAACTGATTACATCAATCGATTTGTCTCGTTATCAGCTTTCCGATGATAAAGCACTCCAGTAGTTTTTATCAGTTTCGATGATGTCACAGATCTTTCCATCTTACATCCCAGCTTTTCACTCAAATCAAATGCTATCATAATCAATGAATAGAGAATCTTGAGACGAATCCAATGATTTATCTCAATCCCTGATATCTTATCTGAACAACGACTTATAAGCTTAGGCGAGTTTGAAGCTTTTGGAAGAAGCTCAATCCGTTGATAGCCTATATCATTGGAAAGCTGACGACGAGACGAATCGATCGATGTAATCAGTTCATCCGTAGCTTGAATTAGAATGGAGTTATGAAGCTTGAAAACCTAAAAAGTTCGATTTTCTCGACCTCGTTTTTGATCCAAATATTGAGCTTTTCCTTCGAAACTGATATGATAAAGGTACTATATAGAAGCTGCTCTATCGAATGCTTGAAAAAGACGAACTTTATTTCGAGCTTTTCCTTTTTCCCGAGGAAACCACACCGATGATAGACTCAGACTAGCACTTGACCAGACGCGCAGCCTCATACAAAGCATTTCACCTGACGCGCAAGTTTATTTTTTACAAGATTTTTGAAGGCTCATATCTCGGCGCCCCGAGCAGTTACCGCTTATCTGATTACATCAATCGATTTGTCTCGTTGTCAGCTTTCCAATGATATAGGTTATCAACGAACTGAGCTTAAACGAGAAGATAAAAGTTTGTCTCAACTTATAAGTCATTATTTTGATGAGTTACCATGGATTTAGATTTAGATATATCATTGCACCCGTCTCAAGGCGACCTACCGTTTGATAACGACTTTTTTCGATTTTGAGGAAACGCTGAGTTGTCAGCTGGAAAAATCTATGACGTCATCCAATTTGATGGAAACTCTTGAAGCTCGAAATCATTGGAAAGCTGACGACGAGACGAATCGATTGATGTAATCAGTTCATCCGTAGCTTGAAATAGAATGGAGTTATGAAGCTTGAAATCTTGAAAAGTGCGATTTTTTCGACCTCATTCTTGACCCAAATTTTGAGCTTTTCCTCCGAAACTGATATGATAAAGGTACTATATAGAAGCTGCTCTATCGATTTCACTAGGAAAAAGTTGAAAAGGTCAATCTTTTATTTGAGCTTTTCCTTTTTCGCGAGGAAACCACACCGATGAGAGCCTCAGACTAGCACTTGACCTGACGCGCAGCCTCATACAAAGCATTTCATCTCACGCGCAAGTTTATTTTAAAGGAGATCTTTGAAGGCTTATATCTCGGCTCCCCGAGCAGCTATCGCTAATCTGATTACATTAATCGATTCGTCTCATTGTCAGCTTTCCAAGGATATAGCTAGTCAACGGATTGAGCTTCATCCAGAAACTTCAAAACTTCCTTAGCTTACAAGTCAATATTTTGATTAGTTATCAGGGATAAAAATATACAAATTTGTTCAATTTTAATGCTCTTTTGATTGGTATGGAGGAGAATGCTTCCAATGAAAAATAATTTTGAAATTTTCTAAGTGTCTCCAAACTTCAAAAACGCAACACTTTAGTATTCGAGTATCATTTTGAAGATTTCAAGAAAAAAGAAAAAAATAAATAAATATTCATTATTATAACGATAAACAAAGTGGTGAGAAAACGTAACAAATACAGAAAATAGGATACAAGCGGCAAGGGTGGGGAGAGATCAAATTTTGCCGGTGACGAACTCGTGGAGGATTTGGGGGACGGCCGAGTCGAAGCCGACGACGTCGAGCATGCCGGCGTCCTGGGGGTCGGCGATCGTGAAGTTGGTCGCCGTCATGCCCATCACGACGAGTTTCGCGTCGAGGATACCGCTCGACTCGCGGTACTGCTGCAGGGCCTTGAACGGGTGCACCTGGAAATTTTGAACGGTTGAGGTTTTTCGGAATTTAGTCGGTGTCTGAACTCATGTCACAGTTTCAGGATCCAAGATTTTTAGTCAAGTTCCCCAACTTTTCTTTTGAAAAACAAGATATTTTCAATTTGAATTTCTTCCTTGCATTTAAATAACTATAGCCGATTCACGGCTAACTTGGGACGCTAAGGGGGCGTGGCCTGTCTGCGCTCTCCACGAGCCAGGAACTATCTTTTTAATTATCCCTTATTTCGATGAATCAAGCCAGCCGTAGCTATGCACAAAAGTTCCTATATTTGAACTATTTTTTTCCCTCACATTTCCAAAGTAGGTCTCGCAATCGGTATAAACGATGAAGACGTCGAAAAGTTTGCTGTTCTCAGCGGCCCACAGCATCGGCTGAGCACAGTCCGTCGAGCCAAACTGAAGAAAAAGTCCATCATTTTGCCGTTTCTTTGACGTTTTTCTCACCGGAAGCCTGACAATGTAGTCGTTGACATCCGACATGCTCATCTCCTTGTCGAAAGGCAACTCGACCAACTTATGAGAGAACGCGACGCATTCCACCTGAAAAAAAAATGACATTGAAGCAAGTATTTTTGCGCCCTTTTCAGGTTTTCATTGAACATGAAGTTCCTCAGAGCGAAGAAACTTAATTTCGAGCCATTTTCCTCGGCTTTTTTTCTTTAAATTTTTTAGTGACTTTCACACCGTGTTTTTTGGAGCGCATAAAGTTCATTCCCAACTTTTTTCAAGGCGATTTTTGCCATTTTTTGAGCCTGCTACAGAAGTACCGTGGAGCGCATAAACTTTGGCCAAAGCTGATTTTTGCGGCTATTTATTCTCTCTTTTTACTAGGAAAGCATGGACGTCCCCTAGAGCGCAAATACTACAGTCAGAGCTCTTATCTGCGGCTATTTCTTACCATCAGGGATTTTCTCTATTTCTTCAAGGGGACCATCAAAAAGACTTTCCCTAGAGCGCCTAAACTTTAGCCCCAACTTTGTCGAGGCTATTTTCGCTAAATAAAGATACATGCTACAGAAGTTCCTTGGAGCGCATAAACTTCATCCTGAGCTTTTTTTGCGGCTATTTCTTCTCATTCTTCTAGCGAACCATGGACAAGGCGGCGCGCACAAACTACTCTCTCAGCCCTTTTTTGGCGGCTATGTCTTCCCCGTTACGAACATTGTCCTCGTTCTTCAAGTGGATCATCGACATGGCGGTGGCGGCGTCGCGGCAGCTCAGCGCAGTCCCGGAGATCGCCGCGCTCATGCTTCCAGAAACATCGAGGGCCAAGCAATAGCGGAGGCCGGTTTTGGGGGCGTTCACGAACGATTTGTAGAAGGCCGACTCGAGCGCGTCGATGATCTGAAATCCGATTTTTGAGAAAATCGTGATTATTTTTCAGTCAAACGTCATAATTCGGCGACCAGGAGAGGCTTCCCTTGTCACCTCTGCCCGATTCGTAGACGGCCTTCGCGAGGAGAACCTGTAAAGAACACTTATCAACATATTTTTCCTTTATTGATTTTTAGGGAAAAGTTATCCTCAACTTGGGAATGAAAAAAATTTTTTTAAAAAAATAAATATTAGAAGAGTTCTACAAAACATATTTTTTCAGAAGGAACTCCCATTCCCTCGTTTTTTTCGAAATTTTTTTTATAGATAACTCAAAAAAATCGGAAAAGTTCGCTTCAGCTCATAAATCTGTGTTCAATGCGATTTCCGCGGATTTCAAAATTATCTCAGACTCTCTAAAATATATCTATCTTCTCCCCCCTCTGACAACAGTTTTGAGTTTTGCGGAACCCCTTTGAACACGGTATAAGCTTCTTTTTCTGTCTTGACTTGGTCAAAATTTCAAAAAATACGTCTCCAATTCAAATCGAGAATGCTTCAGATTCTAAAAAAAATTTCACAACTTTCAAAGCTCTATTTATGTTCTTTCATTGACCTCGTCATTGGGAACATTTTTTGCGGACCAAAATTAAAAAATCGATAGTGAAACTTAACTTTGTAGTATTAGTTTTTTTTTCCATTGACTTTTTTTTCAAATGAGTTTTTTTCTAATTTTGAGGCTCAAATTCCTTCGAAAACTGAAATCTCTGCGCTCTCTCACATCTCAACGATGCTCTCCTATTTTCCTGCTCTTTGGCCTCTCCGGTGAGGGAAAAGAGAGCGCAGAGAGGTCAGACGGAGAAAAGTTAAAAAAGCGCACATTGAGCGGATGGATGCGAGCCCTGCGCAGTTCCTCCTGATCGTTGAGCTTCTTGACGATATATTCAACGCGGGAGCTGAAAATTGGAACAGTTAGAGGAATACATCAGTTTTTCGATACTAACGCATCAAGGCACTCGATGGAGGACATCTTGCCGAGATTTCTGATCATCGCCGTCATCGGCATGTCGACGTCTAATAGCGCCTGCCACACGTTGACGCTCTTCAGCGAATCCGTCGGCAAGTGTTCGCGGGAAAGTTCTGGGAATAAATTCTCATTATTTTAACTACTAATATCAAATTCCACTTTTTTATTTGATTGAAACTCTTATTATCACCACTTTTTTTAAAATTAAAGTCTTTATTTTCAAGGTTAATGTCTCAATTTAAATAAAAAGAAGTTCGAACCAAATTCCGCGAAGTTCGAAATTATCTCTGACTCTCCTAAATCTAGTTATCTTTTTCACTCTCTAACGGCCATTTTGTACTTCGCGGGTTCACTTTTCACACCGAATAGAGTCAGAATTCTCATTTTTCTGGTTTAAAAAAAACCATTATTTCTCGAGCTTTTTCCGGCTTTTAAATGGGCTTGAAGTCTAAAAATTGAATTTTCCCCGATCCATAACATTTCAAAACCTTCTTAAAATCTTTACTCTTTGGGTCATTTTTTGCATTTTTGAAATAAATCATTCTGTATTCAGAAAATTACAGGACCTTCTTAAAGGTGCTGAAATCACATAATATTTATCACCTATTATTTCGATTTAGGAAAAACTTGACTCCTTTTTTTCAGTTCACCTTACTACATACATTTCATGTCTCAAAATCAAAAATAATACTAGTTTTGCTCTAAAAATCCAATTTTTCCCCATTTTCTCACGCACTGTGTTTTAGAATCGCAGCGACGATTTCCTGCTCAGACTTCTCGTTCTTCAGCTTCAAGTAGGTCTCGATGAGGTCGAGCGATCTGAAAATTTGAATTTTCATATATTGACCTATTGTTTATTGCATCTTCAATGTAAGAATACATGTGCAATCGACTTTTATTGATTTCAACTGTGTTTAAACGGCGGCAGGAGCTGTGGCTTAGGCAGAGAAGCTGTAAATTTCGCTCGTAGAACATCAGGTACAAGAGAGGTCGTAGGAAGAAGTACGGTGCCGGCTTTCCAAAGGCCGATGGCAGAGATTGAGCCTTTTCGCTGCATGCAGCTCCTATACTTGACCTATACTTCACTAGAAATTCTACATTTTTGAGATCTAGAATATTCTTTCAAATCTGACTGTAGTTTTCAACGCCTTGAAAATCCATGTAGTCACACTTCCAGGCATTTTGGTCGCGCTACACTTCGACAGTAAGAAATAAATTATTACTACTGCGCCCGACTTTTAGCAACTTTCCTGCTCAAATACTGAAAGATACCGACACGCGCACTTAATTTTTGGTTCTAGGTAACCTTTTCGCGATACTCTAAGCCCCTTCTTAGCGTTTCAAGGCCTTGAAAATGATTTTTTCAATTTCCGTCAATTTTTCGTACTACGAACCGGCTGTCGCGCTCATTGTCCAACTGCAATTCGGTGTAACGGGCTCCAGGCTCAGGGCTTTGCTCCTCGGTTGGAGGCAGGAGCCTCTTCCGGATCTCCAGGGTGCCTGGAAGTCAAAAAGTTAATAAAGTCGATGAGATTTTGAATTATAATCTTGCAGAAAGGCGAAAAAGTCACAGAACTTCAGCCAGTACTGTTAGAGTTCTGAGGACAATTTCTCGAACTTTCGAAAAATATTTGCAGCTTTTTCTAGCTTCTCCTAGAAGCTCAGTTCCCACTGTCTTTTTTTTCATGACCTTATTTCTAAGATTTTTTTCTTCGAAGTTTCCTTTTCAACTACTCCTCTGTTTTTTTTTTTTAGGGATCCACTTTTTTTTTAAAACTTTTCTCGCCAAAAAGTCAAAAATCTACTTTTAACGGCTCATTTATTGGATTTTTCTTTAGAATACTCATGGCTCAATTTTTTAAGCTTCTTTCATTCAAGGCTAAACTTTCAGCACATTTTAAAGCAAAAAATAAATTTTCACGGCTTATTTTTCTGCGGCTCTTGTGTGAACGGCTATAACTGATTCACGACTTTTTTGAGCCCTTGAAAAAAGATAATGGATAGACAGTACTTGATTGATGGAGAGCGCAGACAGACCACGCCCCTTCAAATCCCAAGCTACAGCTGATTAACGGCTGTCAGAAGACATAGAAAAAATGGTTCTGACAGGATAAAGGAAGACTAGAAAGTGTTTTTTTGATAGAGAGCGCAGACAGGCCACGCCCCTTTCGTACCCTAAGTTAGCCGTGAATCGACTCCATTACGCGACTGTCAAAATCCATCTCATTCTTTCTCAATTTCGCACCTTTGATGGCGTATTTGAAGATCTGCTCGTAGACGAGACGGTCGGGACAGTCGTTGAAGTTCTCGATGGCCTTGTGGAGAACTGGGTGAGCGAGACGGAAAATGTCGCGGTGGGACCAGCCGTTCCTTTGCGGGTACTTGGTCATGAGGCGGGCCAGAGTTTCCGCCGATTTCGTCGTGTACCTGGAACAAATTATAATAATTTTATCAAAATTATGGAGGGAAACGATCGTTTGAAGATAATGTCTGTAATAAGTTTACGTTTTTTCAAAGCTCCAGGAAACGAGACAAAAATAAAAACTTCTTAGTTTTTGAATATTCGAAAGTTCTTTGCACAAACTTTTTTTTTCAAGTTTCTCATGGGCTGATTCTTGGAAAAATTATTTTCACTACTCTCATGCTGCGACGGGTGACCCGCGGGACAAAATTGTCATAAAAATCTGCTGGACGGGTGATTTTCGGATTCCCCCAGGACTTTTTGGATGCTGCGGAGCACTCGCAGGGCTAAAACGGGTGATAGGAGTGAAGAATTTCGTTTCGGGTGAGCCCGCGGGAAAAAAGGGTTGAGAAGCACGTCCAACTTTTTTTTTGGGTGGAACTCGGAGCGGCAAAATGATGTTTCGGGTCAGCCCGTCGGACGAAAAAGGGTTGAAAAGCGCTTCAAACTACTTTCGGGTGGAACTCGGAGCGGCAAAATGATGATTCGGGTGAGCCCGCGGGAAAAAAGGGTTGAGAAGCACGTCCAACTTTTTTTTTTGGGTGAAACTCAGCGTGCCGAAAATTCCACTTCGGGTTAGCCCGTAGGACAAAAACGGGTGAAAAAACGCGTCAAACATTCTCCGGGTAAAGCTCGGCTCAGAAGAAAAATGCTTCGGGTGAGCCCTCGGGACTAAAAACGGGTGAAGATCGCGCGCCAAATAGCATGAGAATAGTTCTTTTTTTCGTTCTCATCTTCTAAAACGGACCAGCGATTGATGGCATTTCGCATGGAGCGACCCCAGCCGGTCGACGTCTTCGTCGCGCATTTGTTGGTGGCTTTGGAGATGGACTGGCAGTAGCCGACGAACTCGAAGAGGTGCGTCGGCGTGCGGCAGACCTTAATTTCTATTTTGAAGAGAAAAGTCTTCTTTTCAATCAATCAATGTTCATTTTAAAGCTATCAGTGGGGGTGGAGGAAAAGATTTTTTAGGTCAAACTAAGTTTAAAAAAAAAGGAATAAGGAAAAAAAAAGGAAAAAATACTCGATTTTGAAGGGAAACCATACTTACAAACTACTATGAGAGCTGCTACAAGAATAACAGGAATAAGAGATGATTGAATTTCCAGGATTTCCTACCGATTCGAGCATGGAGAGGGCCGTCGAGTGCATTTCGGAGATGTACTGTCCCCGGGCGACTTTGAGCCTTTCCTCCTTCGGCTTCGCCTTGTCCTGCTCGCTGAGCTTCCGCAGAAGGCTGTCCTCGACGTTGTACCTGGAAAGAGAAACTAATATTTTTTGTGTCTCTTAACTACTGAACTGGGAAAATTTTTAGTGGCCACTATAGTAGTCAAATTAGTGGGCACATGAGGGGTTAAAAACTAGTGACCACTTTAGAGGTCAATCGATCATCATAACTGGTCCAATATGTTTGTTTTGAAATTATCAGAGTTAACGATAGGAATACTGGATGAAAAACTACTGAAGAGGTCACTAAAACGGATATTAGTGTCCTCTCCAAGTACTCCTTGGCGAGCCTCTATAGTGGTCACTGAAAACTTTCCCAGAAGTAAAATCTTTCGATAACTTGGAAAAATCTGGCTGCCATGAACTTTTTTTGGACTGAAACTTCAAAGTTCCAAATTTACGAGTCACATAAAATTAGATAAAAATAGATTTTTCGAAAAATTGGATTTGAAAAAAATTTTTCCTAGTTTCTATAAGCTCCCTGTGCAGGTACAATTTGAATTTTTTTGAACCAAAAAAAGAACTCAAAAAGGTTTTTTTCTTCAATTTTTTTCAAAACTATTCTTGGAATTTGAACTCGTTAATCGTTTTGAACCATTTCGCTCCGAAAATCGGTTTTTATTATTTTTGTAAGCTCAGATTATTACAATTCTTTTGATTTGAGGTCAACTCTATCTCTCTATCTAAAGTAAACCGCAACAAAAAACCAAAACAAAAAACGTGTCGCCTATGTGAAATCTGCCTTCTAAAAACCACAGAACGACATTTCAAAAGACGATTGTTTCAAAAAAGGGCGAATTCAATTTTCAATGACCCTACCTGGCACAAAGAGCCAGGGCGTAGAGCAGGGGCGTGTGTTTGGGATTGCGGTTTTCCTTGTTGATTTCGTAGATCTCCTTCAGAAGGATCGCCGCGTCGCCCGAATCGATGATGTCCGTGAGAGCCATCACGTTGTCGATGGTCAGCTCCTTCTGCGTCGTGTAGAAGGTCGCGCCCTGGGTTCCGAGGATCAGGAAACGGCGGACCCGGGTCGCCTTCGAAACGGCGAACACGTAGCCGCCGGCGTTGTTTTGGACCTGTAAAATGTCGATTAAGCACGTGAAAAAGACCTGCTTTTTTGACTATGTTGTAGTGTCGCGAAGCTTAAAATAACCGTCAGAGAATGAAAAAGATTACAAAATTCTGGAGAATCAGAGAAAATTTTGAGTCTCGCGGAATTACTTTGAAAATGGCATAAAAATGTCAAATCAAAACGAATGAAAATCGCAAAATTTCAAAAAAGAAGTATTTCGAAGCCGATTTCAAGGTCTTTTTCAAAGAGGATTTTTTTTTCACCTTTAGAGAATATCTGAAAAAAACTTAAAATTTTTCGATTTTTTGAAGATAGGGATTTCAAGAAAATTTCCAGGAAAAAAAGACTGCTGAAAAGCCAATGAAAATGGAAAAATGGAAGTTTTATCATCATTTATGAACATTTAAAGTAGCCAAAACTGTTATTGAAAGACCTAAAAACTTTTGAAATTAGCCTATGAGTACCTAAATTCATGATCATTTTAAATTTACAAACCTGATCCTCGCGAACTTTCTTCATCTGTCCGGGCAAATCTGTGAGAGAAATCTGCTCCATCTCGTTCTCGATACAAATTTCACGCAAGCAAGCGACGGCACTGAAAGAAATTTCCTTATTATTTTTTTAAAAATTATAATGAAACCTTTCAAATTTTTTTGGCACTATCCATCTTCAAAGAAAGATCCGTAAAATGAAAAAAATGACAAAATTTCATAAATTAAAAAAACTATATGAATGAATTTTTGATACAACCCTACTTAAAAATTAGTATCAGATATTATTTTACATCAAAATATGGAAAAAAAAATCGGTTTCAAGTTTTATAAAAATCCTAGGCTGCAAATAAAAAAAAATCAAAAAGTTATCTCACTATAAAGCATAAAAAATATAACCAAAAAATACTCAATTTCAAAGTTTCATTCCTTAAAAGGTACCTGTTGAATCGCTCCAACGTGCGATTATATCTCTCCTCGGGCTGCTCGACCCGACGATTTTGCCAACGGATATTTCTGAAATGATCCGGGTTCGGCACATCAAACTCCTCGAGTAGCACATTAAACTCCTCATCCACCAGATTTATTTCGTCCGCCATGATGATTCTCAAAAAAAAACCTTTGTTTAAACGAAAACTGCAAAAAAAGTTCACGAGAAACAGACGAGAAATTGGAAGAGGAACAAAAATGCTTCAAAATAAAGTAAGAAGAAACGTTTCGGAGCATTTTTTAATTTGGAGACAATTTCTGTGTTTTATCATGAAATAGAAAATATTCTTAAGCTTCAAAATTGAACAGGAGCCAGGAAAAAAAGAGAGAGTTGTTTTGACCGCGCTTCAAAACAACACAGTTTCGAACTTTGATTTCAAAATGGTCCGCCCCTTCTCAATGGAAAAGAGCCGCATAAACAAAGCGGAAGAGACTTTTCCGTGGCATTGTTCTTCGCGCATCCAGATGTGACAAAAAAGCGGATCGGAACAAACAAAACTGTTTATCCGACTTCCTCAAAGGAAAAAGCCGAATAAACCAAGAAGTTGGAACTTTTTCGCCGCATTGTTCTTCGCACATAGACAGAAGAAGCGCTACGAAAACAGCGAAACTGTTCCAAAATGTTTATCCGACATCCATACGCGCTTCGCAAAGGGAAAGGGGCGTATAAACAATGCGGAAGGAACTTTTGCGTGGTATAGTTCTTCGCCCATACAGATGTGACAATAGAAGAGCTACGGAAATAGATGAACTGTTCCAAATTGTTTATCCGACATTCATCCGCTCTTCGCAACGGAAAAACCCGAATAAACCAAGAAGTTGAAACTTTTTCGCCGCATTGTTCTTCGCGCATAGATAGAAGAAGCGCTACAAAAACAGCGAAACTGTTCCAAATTGTTTATCCGACATCCCTCCGCTTTTCGCGAAGAAAAAGGGGCGTATAAACAATGCGGATGGAACTTTTCCGTGGTATTTTTCATACAAATGTGACAAAAAAGCGCATCGGAACTAACAAAACTGCTTAAAATATATCAATGATCTGCTGCTCTCAATGAAAAAAGTCGTATAAAAAAAGAAGTTGTTCTCGGGAAAAGTCGGAATAGCGGATGATGACCTCTAAAAGGCAGGTGGATCAAAAAAAGGCAACAAAAAGAGTCCATTTACAGAGCCTTTCCTTGTTTCTAGAACTTTAAAAGCTCAAGAAATGGTAGAAAAAGAGTGAGGCAGCAAACAGGAGGCATAAGACCCAAGAAATGGCGCAAAAAGGAAGCCACTGTCACCCTAAAAGGAACGTTCCCATGGAACCTTCCTCGATCTTTTACGACTTTGCCTATGGTCGCATTGTTCTTCGCGCTCTGAGCTGAGAAAAAAGCAAACGCTGCAAAACAAGCCAAATAAACGATTTTGAAACATTTCGCGCCTTAGGTATAATTATGTACAAGACGCCTCGCAGGTTGGCGAGGGGCACCCGCTGCGTCTATATGAGAAGACATCCTCAAAAAACGATTAGTGTGAGCGATTGGACATGTGTTCGCTCACGATACGGTCTGCTCTATAACGATTTCATATGACTCATGGGAAGTGATGCCGTGTTCACAGTAATTTCCGCGAAATGCAAAATACCCGTTAGAGAAAGGAAAAGATCACTAAATTTTGGAGAGTCAGAGATCATTTTGCATTTCGCGGAAATTACTTTGAACACGGCATGAAGCTGATTTTAGTGGGAGGTCCGAAATTTCCTGAAAGGCGCTTATAAGTTCATTGAGGGTCTATATGAAGATTCTAATAAAGTCTATTCAAATTTTTTTTTTCAGAATATTAACTTTAATAGTTGCTAGAAGTTCAGAAATTTGTTCCCACTAGAAATGTCAAATTTTAAACAGCGATTTTAATATTTTCCACGCGAAACAAGCTTATATAAATGTTAAAAAAAGTTTAAAATTGAAATATTGCGAAATGTGCCATGAAAAGATGCCGGAAGATTTAAAACCAGATGTAAAGCTGTTCAGAAACCCACCGAGAAGAAGAAAAAGACATTCAGTCGCTAACAAAAAAAATATAATTCAGTTGATGAAATAGGAGGAACGGAAAATCTCTTAAAGTCGAATAAAAAACGCAAAAAGACCGCTTTTTTAAGTTCCTAAACATGTTTAAAAAACTAAAGCTGTCCGTTTTGAAGCACTATCCCTCCGTTTCAAGACATTACTGCTTTCGGCATCGAGAACTAAGTTTAAACTGAGAATCGAGAGAATAAATTCAATAAAATCGACTCAAAAAAACGTTGTTCAATCGAGAACGGAGGCTGTCGACGAAACTTTCTGACTCGGACGATTAGCGCGTTCGGAAAAGATCAATAAACGACCGGACAACAAAAAACGAAAAGGCCAGGAAACGTTCTGAAAGTTTTTTTTTTTTTGAAAAAAGGCGTCACAGTGCAAACGCTTGCATTTCTATGGCAACAACTCTCCGTTTCGAAAAAAAAGTTTCAAAAGAGAGGGCTAAACAGCTTGGGAATCGTTTTACCTTGAGAAAAATCAACAATAAAAGGTCAAGGTTAAGAGAGATGAAAGAGTGCAAAAAAAAATGTTCACAGCAAAGAAAATCGTCGGCTTTTATATAGCAAGATTGCGCAACGTGGAAAAATGTTGCGAAATTTGTTTAGAGGTGCCATTTTTTCTTGAAAATGGTATGAATTTCATTAACTTGCAAAAAATTGGGTAAAATTGCAAATACAGGAAGAAATTCCGGAATACCACGACACTTTCTCAGTTTTATTCCTCAATCTCAGTTTCGGTTCGTTTTTATGGAAGAAAAGTGCGCTGATAACCGCTATTGAACATTGCAAATAAGTTTATCAACCATAAAACGGATGAGTCGCTGAAAATGACGTTTAATCATCCTTTATTTCAAAGTCGGAAAGAACCAATAGTGATAAAAAAGTACTTGGAAGACGGGAAACAGTTTTTATGCGTTTTTTTTTTGATAAGTATCGATAGAATGTTAAAATTCCTGTTCAAATAAAAAAATGGAACTTGAAGCCATTCTCTTCATAAAAAGAAATGAAGCAAAAAAAAATTTTTTTATCATATATATATACACTATTAATTGAGAAATATGATTCTATTTTTTTAACACACCAGCAAGGATTTGAGAGCGGAAAAAAACAAGATGAATGATAAAACAGCTTTAAAATCCTAGTAATTAAAAAGATCTTAAGAATGTTCTAATTAAAATTATTAATGAAATAGCGCCTATTAGAAGTTTTCGAGCAAAAACATCATCCACCATATCAAAATTAACTCAATTCATGATAGAAACGACTTTGAATGAAAATATTTGGGAAAATAAACAAATAAAAAAATAAAAATTTGAAAAAATAAACATTCAGCGCGGCGGATAAACCATGCGGCGGGATTGCATGCAGGCTTTTTGCGTCGGGCTGGACGGCCCATCCGGGTGAGATTCGGGCCTCATTTTTCGCGAAAAAAAGCTGAACGGGTTGAGGCCTTGGATGAAATTCTTGAATTATATTAAAATTTCTTTTTCCTAACTCGAAATTTTTCATCACCGAAAAAAATACCTTTATTGAGCCCGAATAACCAAAAAAACGGATTTTTGTTGTAGAAAAAGTATAATAATAATTTATTTACAGATCAGTGTGAACCCCAACGAACTATGATAATTGACTTGAAGAAAGTTTGCGCTTTTGGGCCGGGCCGCCCGTTTTGGTTCGAAATTCTGCTAATTCAGGGCAAAGTCGGGCTTAGAAAATGGCGGGGCCTCGAAAAAGTCTGATTATTTTTTCATTAAAAAATCGCTTTCTCAGCTTCATAATAATAGTATTTTCAAAGCATAAAAAGGTTGAAGCCTTCATTTTACTCAAAGGAAGTTTGTCTTTGAATAAAATTCTTCATTTCCATAAATTTCACAAATAAAAAGCGATTTCTGCCAGTCGATGCTGGGTCCACGGCATCGGCCGTTCGATGATAACGTGTCCCAAACGCGATTTGAAATGGTTTCGATTGTTTGCCGAGTGCAAATACCTGAAAACCGAGCATTTCTTTTTTTTTTCCAAAGGTTTTAGAGCACCTTTTACAAACAATTCTTTTGAAGACCGAAGGAAGGAGAAAATGGTTCGAATCATCGTCGATTTTGAGAAGAATATGGGCCAATCTCAACGCACAAAAACGCCAACGGAGGGCCGAAACTTGGCCAAGAGTTTTCCCATAAGGTTCCAAGGAATATTCTGAAATAAATATTCTAGAGAGCTCCCTATCGAAGTAAAATTAAGGTGGTCTTTATAGGGTTTAAGGTCTGACCCCTTAGCCCCTAAAGCTCAAGTGGGCCCTCTAGAGGTTTTCAATTTCATTCGAAGAACGCTTATAAATTCAGTTTTTCCCTTGGAAACGCTTCTTCGCTTTGAGTTCATAACAAGCCACTAACTAAAACCCCTATAGGGATCACTTTTGCAAGCTTTAGTGGTCCCTATAGGGATTGGTAAAGTGGTCCCTAGAGTGATCCTCCAAAGACCCTTAAGTTTGCCCCTATAGCGACCATTCTGAAGTTCTTAATTATATGAAGCGACGCTGATACTTTTTAAAATTTCTTCTAATTTTCAAATGCATCTTGTTCAAGCTATTCTGGTCCTTAAACTTTATTTCTTTAGCTCTGAAAAATATTAGATTTTTTGAAACCATATAAGGCTCCTAACATCCCAGGAAAACGTTTTGAACAGAAAAAAAGGATTTTCCTACCAAAAGGGAGGATTTTCTTGCGAAATCCACTCGGTAAAACGTGATCCTCTTTAGCAAGCAGGCTCCGGAGTTCCGTCTCAGTTAAGCCGGTCTCAACGATCGTCAGAAAACACAATATCCCAATCAATAAATGTCCACGGCCTTCCGTTTCCATCAGACAAACTTCGGCTTCGCATACTCTGGATGATAATTATATTAATTAATATAAATTAAAAAGCTGTCAGAGTTCGAAATGACCAAAAAAGGGTCTTTTCAAAGTCCTTCTATGTCTTTTATCCTGGAGAACTTCTTCAAGAAGGCAAAATGATAAGATTTTTGAGAAAAGAAGAACAGATAAATCCGAAAAACGACATTTTCCTTAGAATAAGGAATAAAAATAGCTTAATTTCTCAAAATTTTTCAGAACCAATAGTTTTTCTCAAGGTCCCTAAAAAATTGGACTTTGGTCCCCATCAAATTTTCGTTTGAAGCTAATTTTTTTTCTACAAAAAATTCGAAATTTCCGTTCAAAAATGAAAAAAAAATGTCCCAAAAGCTAAATTATTCCAACCGCGAAGCGACCGCGACGCTTCGAGCGATTTCCCGAGCGCCGATAAAAAAGATGCCAGTGACAACAGAATATTAAAGAGATACCAGAGAAACAAAACTGCCTGATTTTTCTGGCGTCTCTTCAGGCCGCCGTTGATCTCTCACTCTTACCTCGAAGTACTGATATTCACCAAATTGGCGCATTTCTCATCCGTTGTTCCTAATCGACTCAGGGAACCAATTATTCGACATTTCCACTCGTTCCAGCCCAAATTCTCCTTCCTTCCTGTTGAAAACACATAAAATAATAAAATTGAAAAGCGAAAACCTTCCTCAATATCTTTCGGTTCCGATTTCGAAGAAAGTTTCAGGATTTTTTCAGCTTTTTGTACAGATTCTGGCGAGGAAAGTCCGTCGCCAGCCAAGGGGCCATCCAGCCATCGGGCCAGTCTTTTCTGTGAATTTTAAAATTCCGGAAAATAACTTTGGTTTTGAAAACTCCCTGATTGAATATTCGAAAGCTAGAGAGGACGGGTAGACAAGAGGGTTCTCAGAGAAAAAAAATTTATGCCCTCTCATTTTTCAACGCTCTCTAACTTTCGAAGTTGCAAACGTAGGATCATTTTTTTTGCATTGATTAATCAATTTTTCTATTTTGCACAATTTGAATTGAGACTATGGCCAGTTTTCAGAAAACTAACATTTATCAGTGTATTTTTGTATAAAACTCAATAACTGAAAAAAAAATCCAAAAAAAATATTTTTTCTTCATTTTCGCAAACGACACTCCGCTGAAAAAAATAAATAGGACTCAAAAAAAAATCTTTTTAGGTGGTTCCACTTATTTTATTCCATACTTGACTCTACGCATCTAGGACCCTTTGGTCGCATTTGGAATGGCTACAGGTGTTACGGTAGCACTGCTTTCCAAATAACTGTTTCGAAAACCGTCTAAAGTTATTTTTTCTATGAATTCTTCTTACTTTTTTGATGCCCTCGAGCCATTCTCAATGCGTCCAGATTTATTTTTCGAATATTTAGCAGGTTTTTGATAACTTTTTTGAACTTTAGAAAAAAAAACCAGAACGTACCAAAGCTACAGCTTCCGGCATGGGCGGTAGGTCGAAAATCTCGCAATTTGAAAATTTCATGGAAGGTTTGCTTTTCCGCACCGTCACCACCACTGAAGCCCGTTCTGACAGCTCCTCGACCACCTTCAGAAGCTCCTTTCCTAGCTGAATATCCAGAATTTTCATCAACTCGTCATAAAATTCAAAGAATCATTGATTTTTGAAAAATATGTCTTTTAACGATCAAAGAGAGAGGAATTACAGTACCAGCGTTGAAATGAGCCCTTTTTTCAAAAATATCAAATCTTACCAAGTCCGCATCGTCGATAATCACCACGGACGTCATCTTATGCCTGACGTCTTCATATACCTGAAAAAATGAGTTTTTTGTAATTTTTCCGGTCAGGATATGTTCTGAAGAGAGTTGTATGCTCCTTTAATAACCATTTTTTTTTATAGTGACCACTCAAGCTTGAAGACGCCCCTAAAGAGGCCATTTTGGTCATATCCTTGTCTACTACAGTAAGAAAGTAAAGTAAATTTTTACAAAATTCCTATAGCGGTCCCTTATCTCTAACCACTTTAGTGACAACTATAGCTGGTGCTAGGCCTTAAAGTTGCCCTTTGAACTATCACTAATTTCCAAGCCTACTATAGTGAAAACTTTAATGCTGTCAGATCTATTTAAATCCCTGAAGTGACCACTGGAGCCGTCCGATACTCTAAAAGCTCACAATAACTTTCCCCCGTCGTCCGACGTCCCTCAGAACGTCTTCAGAATTCATTCCAGGCCTGGCAGAGATCCAAATTGGTTCTGGCCGGAGTTTATTTCGTAGCTCCATACACACAGCTGTCTTCCCGCTACCGTAATTGCCACAAACTACAGTAATTCCTGGTCGGGAGGCGTTTTCTTGGACCTGAAACTGAGCTCAGTCTAAGAAGGCTCAGCAAATTAGAAGCCTAGTTCGGTGGAGCGAACAAGCTGGACTGGAGAGTTGTTTTTAAGGCTCAGGATTCTTGAATGGCTTAAGATTACTTGGAAAACGTCTATGCTCCTTTGAAAGACACACCAAAAACTTGAAGGAGAGACCGATACCTGCCGAACGACGCTCTCCACGTGAGGAAGAGAAATATTCGAATAATACTGTGCCAAAAGTTCGGCGCCGCCCAACGGAGGCGATGGAGACGGATAGGATTGAGAAATGGCCGAGCGGATAAGTTGCTCCACGGCACTGAGCATAGGCTCGAGACCGGTCAGGACGATTTGCTTGAAATGCGGATTGTTCATGCCGTCGGTCTTGACGCTGTACTCCTTGTAGGCCGTCGGCTGAAAAACTCTCTTAATTGTCGCTAGAGCTCGTTTAGAAACACTTAAGAGGACCCTATAGGGACAACATTAGGGGCCCTTCTAGGGACCACTTTGCCTCCCCTATAAGAGGCACTGAATATGCAAAAGTGGCCCCTATAGGAAATCATGCCGGTCGTTTATAAATCGATAACTTATGCGAAAAAATGAATAAAATGCCGTTTTTCGAATGAGAAATATCAATAAAGGATCAAGCTTCCCTTTTAAATTTTGAATCTGAACAAAAAATCTGAAGACCCTGTAGGGGCCACTTGAAACTTAGGAGCTTAAGGGTCAGACCCTAAATCCCTACAGGAACCACCCCATTTTATCCCTACAGTGAGCACTTTTACCGCCTCTACGGGCTGTTTTTTTCCTTAATCCCTATAGGGGCCACTCTGGCGTTCCTGAATAGGTATGGAAAGCAAGAATGGGGCGGAGCGATGCGGTCGCGAAGCGGCTACCTTTATTTGAAGCGAATTTTACCGTTTCAAAGCGTCAGAGAGCCTACCTGTGGCAACAGCTATGATAAATTCATCTGAACGTGGCGGAAAATTCAAGTTTACGCTTTTTTGCGATTTTTTTTTCTACAAATATTTTTTTGATGATTTTTTCGTGGTTCACGCTATTGGTATTCAATTTGAATGCATAAAAAACCCTACCCTGGCATTATTTTTGACGTTTGCGGCAAAGTATATGGCTCTTTGACGAAGAACCTCGTCATCAGTGAAGGACTGGACATTGAACGGGATTTCGTCCAGAAACGCCGGATTTCGGTGAAGGAATAGGGCTCAAAGTCAGCGTTTTACTCGACAAGTTCAAAAGAGGTCGATTTACAGTTCAAAGTTCTGAAGCCAGCCAGACCTAGGGCGATTTCATTGAGACTGAGTCCCACAGAAAGGTTGTTTCGTTTCAGGAATCGGTCGTCTTTGAACGTATCTTCGAGTATGTAACCGACACATTCCCTGAAAACGGATTGAGGTTGTATTTTGGAACGCTTCAAAATAACTTTTTTGCAATGTAGCTCTCACAGAAATAATAGGAGTGGTTAAAGTAGCTTCTCAAAAATCCTCTTGAAAGGAAAATATCTCAACCTTCTTTTTGACAGAAATATTCAGATCGCTAAAATGATCACTTCCACTTCACATCTAATGACACCCAGCTTTTCTTTGCTGAGGGTCCTCTTAAGTGACTAAAATTGCTTCTCAAGATATAAATTGGAATATCTCTCAAATTTTCCAAGTATCTTCGACAGGAAATATTCAGATCCCTAGAATGGCTACTTCCGCTCCTTAATGGCTTGCTAAGGGACCACTTAAGTGACCACAGCTGCTTCTCAAGGGATAAATTGAAAGATCTCTTAAATTTTCAAACTATTGTTGACAGAAAATATTCAGATCCCTGAAATGGTTACTTCCACTTCTCATCGTATGAAATCGAGCTTTTCTTTACAAAGGGTCTTCTTAAGTGACCAAAATTGCTTCTCAAGGGATAATTTGTAAAACCTCTTAAATTTTCAAAATATCTTAAAACGGAAATATTTAGCTCCCTAAAATGGCCACTTCCACTTCTCATTGGCTTGCTAAGGGCCCACTTTAGGGACCACAGGTGCTTCTCAAGGAACAAATAGGAAGATCCCTCAAATTTTGAAACTATCTTTGAACGGAAATATTCAGATCCCTAGAATGGCTCGCTAAGGGTCCACTTAAGTGACCACAGTTGCTTATCGAAGAATAAATTGGAAGATCTCTCAAACTTTCGAATTATCTTCGAACGGAAATGTTCAGATCCCTAGAATGACTACTTCCGCTCCTCATTGGCGTGCTAAGGAGCCGTTTAAGTGACCCCAGTTGCCTCTCAAGGAATACATTGAAAGATCTCTCAAATTTTCAAAACTCTCAAAGAACTCTGAACAAAAAAAAACTTAGACTCGGTCCCTAAAATGACCACTTTCCCTTCCCTTATTCGACTGGGACCCGCGATCAGACGCGATTAAACTGTGAGGACGTCATCCGCTCCTCATCCATCCGCATATGGAAAACAGGCTTGATTAAACAAGACAAGCGCCTGGGGCGGTCAAGTCGAGAGACAAAAAGGATCTGGCCGTCGAAAGTCGCCGTTTGTTCCACAAAATCAGCCCTCCCTTTCTGGCCATACACCAACCAAAGCCAATACCTGTTTGACCCTATCACATTCGTTTCACTTTATCTTTTCTCCCTCGAGAAGGGGGGACGAAAAAAGCGACCGGTTTGGCTTGCCGCGGCTTCTCCTTCAAGCTTAAAGCTGTTTCCATCCGTGGGATCTATTTTCTCTCTCTCGCTTTTATTTTTCCCGAATCCGCGCGTTGGATCAGACGGAAGTGCAGATCTTGTCTTTATTATTTTTTTTTTCATGGCTTATTTGTCTTCAAATTGTCAAATGGAGCTGAATTTTTGAGATTCCCGAGATGAATAACTGACTAACCTGAGGTTTTGTAACTTTTGAATTAAAAATCGACTTGAGATCTTCAATTTTTTACCAGTAATATGAGCTGGACTAGCTCAATTTTCATGTAGAATCGAAAAAATCCAAGTATTTTCCTGGCCTAAAATAGGTTACAAAGGTACTGTTTTCAATTTTTCAATTTTTTAATTTTTTCGAGTCCCTAAAAAGCTGATCTAATCAATTTTTTTTTCCTCTTTTTTCGTCAAAAATGAGGTTTTTTTTTTCAAACTTTCCCGTTGCTCTTCTTTTTCAGACCCTTTTTATAACCATATATTGAAAAAAAAACTGAAGCTTAAAACTAACCCCAGAAGATGAATATAGGCCCAATCGTGACTTTTTGCCTCCCGGATACAATGAGCCAACATGTAGACCGAAGAAATTTCGTCATAGTTGGATTTTGAGCCCTAAAGTCGATATTTTTGGAGATGTGAAAATCTAGGTGAAAAAGTATCCACGGAGCACATAAGACCCGAAAAATGGAAGCTATTTTCTTTTAGAACAAACAAGAGAAAAAAATAAATAAATTTTTTTCATAAAAAAATCCCGTTCAAAAAGGAAAAAAATTATCAATAGAGCGCACTTGTTCATATTTTTAGAGGCTGTTTTCTACACATTACTTTTTTTCAGGTTTATCGGATCCCCTTTTTGATTCCACATCTATTTTTTTCAAACATTTTTCCTCATTTTTTTCTATTTTTTTGCAACAAAAAAAAGCTATTTAAACGATTGATAGAAATTTTAAATTTTGAAAAAAATAAATATTTCTACGCCAAAAACTATACAGCGAGCCCATAATTTTTTTCAAAATTAATGAAAAAAATACCGAGTTGAAATCTTCGAGTTGAAGGAAAATCTTGCTTTTCGAGGCGATTGGCTGTAGTTCCTCCTCGATCTGAAATATTCAAACTTAATCCGGAATTTTCAAAAAATTCAAAAAAGTCCTAACTTCAAAAAAATCATTGAATTTTTCAAAATTTCATTCGAAAACTGGCCAATTTATGAATGGCAGCCCTCTCATTGCGGAAATCTTTGAAGGTCGAGACGAGGACGATTCTCAAAATCTTCCAATTTCTAAACAAATCCTCGCATTTTTCTTGCATAAACTGAAAATTTTCCACCGATTTTTGTCGAGATTTGGGATTTGCGGCCGTCCATCGATGCTCATCCGGCGCCAAATCAGGTCGAGTTCCGATGGAGCAAATTTGGTCCCATCGGATGAGACGGTGCAACCCATTTTTGTGAAATAATACCCCTGGTATAAGTTAAAGTAACAGAAGAAGTGATCAAATTCAACTTTTTTTCATTCTTTTTGAACGCTTATAATTTTTTTAAAAAAATGATTGTGAAAAACCCGAAATAAAGTACTGAAAAGCTCAAAAATTGAAGTTTCTATCTAAAAATCATGAAAAACAAAAATCAAAATCAAAAATTCCAATCAAGAGGAATTTTTTCGATATCTCTGGTTTCTTAATGGATGGAAGAACATAGAAAAAAAATTTTCGAGCTTTTTTTGGTTTTAAAAAAATCCTAGGCAAGTTATTGAAGCACATCCGACAAAAACGTTCATTTTTTAAGTAACCACTTGAGTGAAATTAAAAGCACTTCTTCATCTTTTTTTCTACAATTTTCATTTGAAAATGCTTCAGATCCCTTTTTTCTGCAGTTTTTCTGAACAAAGAATCACATTTCAGAGAGAAAAAGGTTTTTTTAAATGAAGTTTAAATTTTTCAATGGAGCACACACGTTAACTATATGGACGGCTTTTTTGAAAACCTATTTTCGTAGACTAAAACACTGAAGTGGCCACTAAAACCAGCCCTATAGAAGCCACTATTTTGCGTCTCAGCGGCCACTACAGTGGTTTTTAGTGATCTTGTAGTACCACCTAGACCTCTAAAGAGGCCACTAAATTTTAGTCACTTAAGTAGCCACTAAATTGACTACTACAGCGGCCACTAAAACGTCAAAACCCTCAAGTGACCACTAAAAGTATCATGTTTTTCAATTGTAACTTTTCCTTACATTTTTCCTCTTTTGCAACTTCTTCCTTGACCTATTGGAACAATGATAAATCAAAAGTCCAAGAAAACTTTTCCGTGAATCGGAGAAAACTGGGCCGGAACCGGTTTATTGTTTCCTTCCTTTTCATTTTTTCTCATTTACAAAGAAGTTTTGTGGTCTATTCGAAAGAGATACAGTTTTCAGTTTCTTCTTTTCATCAGGAATTTCTCATATTTTTCTCTCCTCTTGCAAAAATCTCCTGGCGGCACTTGGAATGGCTCAAAACGATGCGGTTCAAGAGTTATAGCTTCAAAGTGTGTCAAAGAGCATAAGCCGTTTATGGTCGGTTGCATCTCTAGAGTCAATTTGAGCCATTCCAAGTAAATTTCGGAACCGAAAAAACTCTAATATTCGACTTCATGCCTCAAAACCAATGGACTTCGCAAAAGTCCAATCAAAAGCCTTTTGTAAAAAAACATAGTTCTTTTTTGGTTATTTTCTTCAGATTTCTTCATTTTCTGGTTTATACACTATCTGATATCTTCCTAGAAACTCTTAAAAACATAACTAGCAACAGTAAAATCAAGATCCTGCCGTCCAAAATGACCAGCTTTCTCAGAAAAACTAGTTTCTTATCAATCAATCTCCACGGTTCTCGATCCTAAGCTTATCTTCGGATCTTTGAACACTTTTACAGGAAGTAAAAAAGCAAAAAACTATAAGGAAATAAAAAAAAGCTGAAAAATTAGGGGTTTGAAACTTTTCTTCGGTCCGTTGCCGTGGAATTTCGTCAATTATTCAAGCTTCTTGGAGAAAAAATCACGTGACGTCCTGGAACACCCGCTTTTTCCACGCAATTGTTTCTTTTTTTGCTTCGAGAAAATTCGTCAGAAAAAAAATGAAAAAAATTTTTCAGGAATGTGGCTTTACGCCTTCCTCATGGCGACGTTCCTCGCACGAGGTTTGCTCAAAAATTGAAATAAAAAATAAATTTATCTATTTCCACAGATCGAAACATTTCAAAGGAAGAAAATGTCCTTTTTCAGTAAAAAATATGGCAAGAAAACCCTAGTTTGACTTTTCGGCGAAATTTTCATTTTTCAAGAGTTTCTCTCCTAAATTTTGAGTTCTGCTATCAATTATTCTCGCTTCTAGAGAAAGAAAAATCAAAAATTTCAATTAGGTCTTTTTTTAAAATTTTTCTCCAGTTTCAAGTTCAGAATATTCAGTTTTAGGCTCTAAAATAATCCGAAAAAATTCTGAATTGGTTTCAGAAAAATTGGGAAAGAGTCTGTAAACAAAACAAGGCGCTGAAATCGAAAATAGCCCTATAGAAAGGCGGAATGGTGCTCCGAAGATAAAAGAATCGAAAAAAAAAAGTTTAAAGGAAACTTCCTTCAACGAAAATTGATTCTAGTTCTTGCTGTAGGCTTTTTGAATTTTCCACTTATTTAGTTGTAGAAAGTCTGACCGTCTGCACCCTCTCTTTGTCTCATCAGTGGAGGGAAGAAGAGGGCGCAGACAGTCAGACTTCTCCAGTTCGGAGACGACCTTGGGGACCCCAAAGTGGTCCCTAAAGAGCCAACTTTAAGGGCCCTTTAAGGTTTTCCTCTAGGGAGCACTTTATCGCTCTCTCTTTTTGGAGCACCTAAATTTTCTCCTTGTGAGGGCGATTTCTTCTCTCCATAATGGACTGATTTTTCCATTACCCCTATAGGGACCACTCTAGCGTTCCTTAGAATGGACTTTTTCAAACCTACTCCCATCTTTTCAGGAGTCGCGACGGAAGGCTGCGAAGACGCGGATCCAAAATGTCCGGACTGGGCTTCAACCGGCGAATGTGCTTCCAACGCCGTCTGGTAATTTTATAAAAATTTTCGAGGTTGCTCTTGGAATGACTCGATTTCAAAAAACACGATTACTGTACTTCTCCTAAATTCTGTACGTCTTCAGGATGATGGCCAACTGCAGAAAGTCCTGCCATTCCTGCCAGGGTGGAGATCGGGCCTGGAAATTGAGAACCCATATTCAGACGACTTATCAAAACGCTACGGATAATAAAACACGGCTGGTTCGGGTGGAAAGCGTCCGAATCAACAACGTTGAGATTGTAAGTGAATGAATTTTGAACACTCGTGTCTGCGCTCTCTCTTCTCTGGGCGATCCTCTCTTTTTTACATACTATTTTTCCTACGAGAGAAAAGAGAGCGCAGAATAGTCGGAATATCCTGAAAAGTTCATATTTATCTGCGATTCCTTTCACCCCTACGACTCTCTCGAGTTCACATGCTATTTTCTCGTTTTTGGCCTTATTGATGAAAGAAAAGAGCGCGCAGACATTTCAGAATATGTTGAAAATTTTGCCAATAGAGCGCACAAGTGTCTTTTTCCATTAATTATTCAAGCTCTCTCGTCTCTAAACGCTATTTTCCCGCGTCTATGAGGGAAAAGAGAGCGCAGACAAGCCAGAGACCCGAAAAATCAATTCGACTTTTTTCAGGATGAACGACGACAAAACGTCAAAGTATTTCGGGCGATTCGTCTTGGTTGGTTTTTTAGATTTTTTAAGTACCTAATTTTCGAAAAATAGAGCTGGAACGACACGGCGATCAGCTGGGACAAGGAACAGTGGGGCTTGAGCTGGCTCAACTTCTATTGGATCCAGATCTGGACTCCGATGGTCGTCCAGATCAATGGGTTAGTGTCCTTAGAATCCATGAAAAAACAGCCAGAAAAGGTTAAGAGGATAAACAGCCAGAAAAGGTTAAGAGGACTTGTAATCTTTCTTCCATTGAAAATCCAAAAAAGGGTCTTGGCACGACAAAAAATGCACAGTACCCTCATAATTATTATTAAAAGCACACTCTTTTATTGATGAAGCGAGAGAAAAAAGAAACCACACAGTTAGACGGTTCAAAGAATGAATAAACTTTCTCCTTTTTTTAAATTCTATAGTCCGTGTGCCGCGACTTGACAGTTTTCGCGTGTCTGCGTCTCTCTGTTCCCTCCCCGACGAGGTCATATAAACATGGAAATAGCACGTAAACATAAGAGAGTTGCCGAGAGACGAGGAGGGCGCAGAGAAATTCCAACCTCTCGAGTCGCGGTAAACGGACAAAAATTAAAGAAAGCTTAATTGAATTTCTGGCATTTATTGAAACTTTCAAGGTAAATTATAATTTCCCAGAGCCTCAACCTCCAACCCGGGACAAGTGACGAGCAAGGTCCTTGCCGCAAATTACACCGGCCAGGTCTACCTGTGGTCCGACTTTTCCTTCACCACACCCTTCCGATTCCAATACGAGGACTATCCCAACGACCTTCAGAAGGTATCATGAAACCACATGGAATGGCTCAGCGCGTCCGACTGAAAACTACTTGCGCGCAGCGGGACTGTAAATCATAAGAGAGTCGCTTCTGGTCGGGCGCAAACATGGAGTTTTCTGGATGAGACGGCGTTCACTAGGGACATTTTTCAATCTGAATCCGAACCTAGGGTTAAAAAAACTGAAGAGGTTTCTGAAAAAAGTTGTGAGGTCTCAAGATTCGAAAAGTTTGAAGATCTAGGCCTGATAGCTCTTATTTTCAGAAGGTAGATGAACTAGTTACAATAATCAAGAAAAAAAAAGACGACTTTGAACCCCTATAACATTTTTCACGACCCATTCGGTAATTTTTTGACCTCAGATTCGGAATCAGCTTGAGAAATCGCATTGAACGTCTCTAACTCGAAAGTCCTAATCAGAAGCTCTACCTCAAAAAGTCGCTCTAGGTAGGGCGCAAAGAAAGCGCTGCTTTGAGCCATTCCATGCTCAAGCCGTGACGATTCAAATATCCTTACCTTGTCCTCAGGTCTGCTTTAAATTCGACGACAAACGTCTCCTGGCCGTTCACTTCACCGTTTCTGACGGCGTCAAGAACAAGGAACGGGAGGCGACGACGGACCCCTACGTCTCCGGCTGGAAGATCGAAGACGTCGATGTTGTGGTCAGACTAGATTCTGAACTCTGAGATTCAGAAGGGGTTCAGGAGTCGCCGTACACCGTCGAGCAGCTCTCCGACCCACGGCGCAATCCATTTGATGTGCAGGCCGATAACTGCGAACTTTGCGTCTCGTTGAGAAGGTTGGCATGGGATTCCTTCATATGAATAAGTTCATTCATAAATGGCTTCAAGAAAAAGGGTTATAAGGTCGATTTGATTCGCTGTGACTTGAAACTGTCTGACTCGTCTGAGCTCTCTTTTCTCTCGCCGACGAGGCTGTAGAAGAATGAGCCTCAGAGTGTCGGGGAAGAGAGAGCGCAGAGTGTTAGAGTATCTTGAGTCGGAGCAAAAAAAAAAATCAAAAACATTTTTAGTCGATTTTACGCGTTTCAAAGTAATTTTCATTGGAAAAAGACGATTTTTCAGGTCTTTAAAAATGTTATAACTCGAGTTAAACGCAGAAAAACTACTACCTTCAATTTTTTTTGGAGTCAGGATGCTATAATGAGGGTCTCAAACTAAGTTCCAGCTTTCTTTTCTTACTAAGAAGTTTGAAGTTTCTAAAATTATAAAAAATGGCATTGCAATAAATTATAGTAACACGATCTCAGGACTTAAAAAAAACGTTAGACTCAGCCTTTTCTCAATAAATCTGAAACACCAACCTTCAGAAACGCGGTCTACTTCACGGCGGAGATGCTTCTGCCCGCCTTGATCACCTCGTTGTTCACCGTCTGCGCCGTCTTCTTCCAGCTTTCCAAGACCCAGCCGATGCTCCTCGGCTTTTCCGTCGTTTCGCAGATTTTGGCCTTGATTCTCGTCTCCCAACGTCTACCATCCTTCACGGCGCACACTCCGACCATCCGTGAGACTTTTAAAAAGATTTTTTTTATCGAAAAAAGTACCCCTATTTTTTGGAGATATTCTTCTTAAGTCGCTCGAAAACAGATAGAAAATTTTAACTAGTATCTTTTTAAACACCCTATATAACTGAAAAGGTTCCAAAAACAAAAGCGAGAGAACAGCTGCGCCTTAAGAGACGCCAGAGAAAGAGAGACATATTGCCTTGTCTGGTGTCTCTTCAGATCGCCTTATCTCTCGCTTTGCCCTTTTTTTTTAGTACATTACAGTCCCTAGTGCAGAAAAAAAGCGAAAAGATCTTGGTAAACCATGAAAATTAGATCAAATCCTCGCCTTGATTTGCTCAATTGGGTCAATAACTAAAATCGTAAAAAAGAGAGGAGATTCAAAAAAAATTGAACTAGAATCTGACTTCCAGAAAGTTTCCTATGAAACAACCTTCCCCATGAAAACTCACCATTTTCAGGCATTTTGCCAAAAACTTCATTCTTTTCTTCCTTTTCAATAACATTTTTATAGCCTAAACTTAATACCCACCAAAAAAAAACCAACTTTCAGTTCGATTCGCCGGTTTCAACATGGTGATGACGGCGCTGCTGTTCATCATTTCCCTGGTTCTGGAACGTATGGCGGGAGCTACTGTTGAAATTCCGCCACCGCACAGGGTGACGCAGTTTGCTGGGATTGTCGATCGAGCGCTTCCACTTCCGAAGGTAAAGAAAAAGTGAAAAAATCTGGAGTTAAAAATAATTGGACACAAAAATAATCTGAAAATTAGCACCTTCTGCGCTCTATGGATATTATGAAACTAAATTTTACGAGTCAAAATTTGTGAAATCCATTTTTTTTTTGAGTTTTGACCAGAACTGACTATCCTCAAAAAAAAGGTACAGAGATCACCAAGAAACTGGAGAGACTCCAGAGAAATAAAGACACTCTCGCTGTCTGGCGTCTCTTCAAGCCGCCGCTGCTCTCTCTTTTGCTTTTTCCTGATTTTCAGTTCAAAACAGAAGTTACTCTCTGAAGCCATTTGACGTGACTATTTATATGCGGCTGATTTTACAAGGCTCTTTTTTAAATCATTTTTTATTCAGAACTCCAAACACGAGGACACAACTCTGCACTACGCCTCATTCGCCCACGCTCTCAATCACGTCATTTTCGCTATCTCTGGCTGCCTCTACTTCATCGTCATTATCTCTAGCTTTGTCTTTTAAGACAAAAAAAAATTCCAAGTGCTTCTAGTGGGAGTGGAGCCTGAAAATTGAGCCGTCAAAAATTAGCTCCATGAGCATATTTTAATGACTTTTTTGAGCATTTAGCCGTTTTCCAAGAAAGATGAGCCTTAAAAAATAAAATTGATTAGTTGCTTCCTGGATAACTGCAAAAACGGACCTTATCTTTGAAGAAAAACAACATTTTTTTCGAAAATCGATTCTTCAAAAAATTGTCGTAAAAGACCTACTGACAAGTGTGCTCCATTGATAGCTCAAAAAGTTAACGTTATTCGCCTAAAAATTGTAGAAATATGAGATATTGTCCATAGAGCAACCTTGAAAGTGAAAACTCAGAAATAATAACTTTACAGCTAAAATAATCAAACTAGAACATTTTTTATCCGTGGAGCAACCTTGTGAGTGAAAATACAGCCAGAATATCTTTTCAGCTGAAATTATCCAACTAGAACATCTTTTATCCTTGGAGCAAACTTATAAGCACAAAACAGCTTTTCCTAATTTTGAGGCTCAATTTTCAGATACCCCTCTCCTATAATTAATCAATTCATTAATCATTTTCCAAAAAACGTGTACAAATGGCAATAAATACATTTTCTTTCAAATTCCTACAATTTTACAAAAAAATTGCTCATTTTGTTGCTAAACGCCAGTCATCAATCGCCTTCTCGACCACTAGAGCAAACTAAAAATTCAAGTTTTTTTCACTTTGGAATTTTGGGAAATTTCTCACGTTTTTGTAAGATTCCTTGTGTTTTTCACTGCTACTCGACGTCGGCGCTTCATTCACCTTAAAGTTGAAGATTACAAAACCTTGGTCGCACGTGGAATGGCTCAAAGCGTCGCGGTTTGTTATTTAGTTGTTGTTTAGCACGCCTTGAGCCATTCCACTAGCTATTCGACTACAAACCATGGTTTGAAGTGACCGCTCTAGGGATTTCTGAGCCGGGGAGAGAATTTCATTCTCATATTCGTATATAGATTCTTCAACTACTCGTCGGACCTAAAGTTTTTTATTTTTTGTTTTTCGATATTATCTCAAAGAATGTAGAAATAAAGTGGATCAGAACATTTTCTTTTTCTCATTGGTATTTCTTTGTTTCACTTATCACTACTATACTGCAGAAAACAATTTCTGTTATTCTCTGGCGTCTCTTCAAGCCGCAGCTGAGCTATCGCCTTTCCGAAGCTGGAGATGCACAGGGACTGAGGAGAAACCAGAGAAAGAAAGGTTTCTCCTAACGTCTGGCGCCTCTTAATTTACACTAGGCTCCCGAAAAACATAAAAGATTCATAAATTTTTATAAATGAAGCCCAAAAAAACCATTTTGATCCGGTTTACAGAGTTGAGGTCGCCGTCCGCAGGAAGACTTTCCAGCTGCAAAATTTCCTTTTTCTTATTTTTTTTTAAACTTCAATCACCGCCAACTGGAGAGTCTTTCACAATATCGGTCCTCATCGAGACCAATTTTCTGATTCTTTTGAGTATCCTCTCATCCTCTTTATCGTGATTTTTGAGCACTTGATTGAGGCTGCCCCACGGATGACCTTAATTTGCTAATTTTTTAAAGTTGAAGTTAGAAAAACAAAAGCGATGGATCATAGACACCAGAAGAGACGCCAGAGAAGAATATTTCCTTCACTTCTCTCTCGTCTCTTCATGCCTTTGCTGCTCTATCGCTTGAACTCAATCATAATGAACAAAAACTATGGATCATGGAAACTAGAGAGAGGCCAGAGAAAAGAACTTCTTCACTTCTCTAGCATCTCTTGAAGCCGCTGCTTATCTATCGCTCACACTCGCGGTTTCAGATTCAAAAACGAGAGATGCGGAGACTGAAGAGACACCAGAGAAAGAGAGACTTCTCAAGTTGTCTGGCGCCTCTTCAGGCCTCTCTTGTCTTTCGCTTACTTTTTTCGTGACAAAAAATCGAAACCTTCAAAAAAGCGGACCAAATAGAGTTGTCCAGTGAATCGGGCAAAATAATAGAACAAAGAAAACGGTGGCGGTAGTCGCAGTTTACTTTCATATCTAAAAAAAAATCCAATTAATTCAAAAAACTATCGTGAGGGTACTCAGACAGAAATCAGTTCCCTGAAAAGTTCAAAAACAATAATTTTACATTTGATGCTGATTTTTAAAAAGAGACATAGATAAATTCATGATAGCTTTTAGCTTAGAATCCATCTACCCTCAACTTGAAGCGTTTAACATTGATTCATGAACGTCAATTGCGTCCGACCAAAAACGGCTTTCGCGCTGCAGCAAGGAAAAGACTATGCGTCGTTTTTGAACATTCTGCGTGTGAAAAAAAAATTGATGAATGAAATAATGTAAAAATGAGTATCAGAGAAGGTTTTTTTGTTCGAAGTTTAAGGCACACATGCACCGAACCGAAATGTATCTCGACGCGAAATTTTTCAAAATTCAATCTAGTGGTAAATGCTGCATGAAAATGGGCAACAGGTCCTTTATGTTTTAATCAGAGTACTCTAATTAAGTTCAAGAAAAAAATGTTAGGAGGAATTTTCGCAGATCTAAAAAATGAAATCATCACTTGGCCAACTGCCCGTAGTACTTGTAGTTGAAGCAGGTCTCCTCGCAGGCTTCCTCGTATTCTTTCCTTGAAAATAATCATTTTGATTGTCTTGCTCACGGAACAATCATTTTACGTCAACTGAGCGGTGAAGAGGTTCATGAGGAAGATGCTCGCCACGAACATGTAGCTGAACATTATGACTGGGATCAACGTGCTCCGAATGAAGCAACGGATTTGCTCGAGCCGCATCGTGCTCATGTCACGGAGATATACCGGATCGCAGCCGGAAGTGCTTCCTTAATCCGTTAAATCAACTGTACAAGGGAAAACTCAATAGGTCTGGGAGAAGGGGTCGACTCACAAAAATCTCGTAAAAAAGGAAGAAAATCAACTTTGGACGTCAGAAGGATGGTCATTCTACATTGCGCCTGTGAATGAAAAAACTAGCCAGGACATTCTTTAAGGTACCCAATAAGGTTCCTAAAAACCTCAACCTCGTTTTCGAGAAAGGACATCTCAAAATTATAGAAAACGCCCAATTTTGTTGAAATGCGCTATTAAAAATGCTTCAATAAATTCCCAGTGCCTCTGGTCCAATTTCCATTATGCTTATTATATTTAGAAACTTTATCAGGCTTCAAAACGTTGCTTCAGTGGCTTATCCCATAAATAAAAAGTGAGCCCAACAGTCTTCTCTTAAAATCTGAAATGTTTGTTCTCAATATTCAATACGTGTCTCCCATCCCGGTAAATCGCTCGCTAGGGCGTTTTTATATCGGGCTCCCCATCACTCAAATTCTTCCTTTCAAGTACTCCGTACTTTCTTGTTTGAGTGAAATAAATAAATAAATAAACAACTCCGACCAGAAATATCGCCCTCCTTGGCTTCACCGAAAATTTCAAAGGCTCCAGCTTGGAAAAATCGAAACATCAAAGTGTCGTTGGTCTTGGCGAAACCTAAAGATTTTCTTCATTTTCTCATAACTTTTTTTTCAAAAATTCACTCGTATTGCTAACGTAGAGAACCCCCAGAATCGACCAAAGACTGACGAAAAGAAGGAAAAACTTGCCGAAAATGACAAACTGAGAAAAAATTTTCAAGTTTGAAAAAAAAAACTGTTTTTTCCAACCATTCTCTGCATGATGACTGTGAAGAAGCCGAAAAATCGAAAAACGTCGAAATAACTCAAAAAAGAGAGCGTTTCCACCACAAATGAGAGCTGAAGGATACATTCGCAAAAAACCGTCGCGAAAAAATACAATCTCATCGCGGCTTCTGAAAGCTTGAAGAAGCCTTCTCCTCAGAAAGAATCCTGATTCTACTTGTTTCCTTGTGAGCATATTCTTCCTCGCTTTCGATTCCAGATGAAAGAGAAGTAGGCAGGTACATGAGTGAAGCGATCGATAGTGCGTTTAGAAAAAGACGGAAAAAATTGTTGTTCTTAGTGTATTCTTTCGTAGCCTGAAAAATCAAAGAAACAAACTTGTCTGAAAATGCTTTTCTAACCAACTATTATAGTCTGTTCGTTTTTGAATGTCAAGCAACAAACTCCGCCCCCAAAAATGCTCTGTGAATGGCTCGATATCTGAATGGTTTGATCTACGCATAAAGGACGGAGTTTGAGCAATGACTTGACATTCAATATCTGAACAGACTATATTATTTGTTTCATTAATTCATGTAAAATCTTCACTCGAAGTCTCATTTCGAGACTTCCAACTAGAAAATAGCTTCTCACTTCGGCAAATACACGCTCTATTGATATTCAGTTTGGATAAAAATTTGAAGCTTGTTTTACTTTGTGCGATTCTCAGCGACTCAGTTATTTTGAAATGGAAAAAAAAAAACATACGTTCCCATAATTTTTTTCCCCAGGAAATTCTTTCGAAGAATATACTTGACCAAAGTTCAACTGCAAAAAAGTATTTTGTAACTACAAAACAAAGATGGTCGCACTTGAAATGACTCAACGCGCAGCGGTTGCAAAGCGATTTCGCATGACTTCGGACGACATTCGCGTGACGTCATTAGAAAGCATCAAAGGGGACTTTTAGATAAAAAGCTCTTCGTCCAACCTCAACGCGACCGCGACGCTTTGAGCCATTTCAAATGCTGTTTTTTTTTCACTCACCCTATCCAAGAAAAAAGTGATGACGTAAAGAATCTGACAAAGTTGAACGGCAAAGGCATAAACTAGGATTCCAAGCGAGAACTTAGCCCAATTCCAATCTTTCAAATTTTCGTAATTCAATACATTTGGCAGCAAAATCAGAGCATGCGCAACGATGTATAAAAAGGCGAAAATCTGAGAAATAATGGTTGACTTTGAAAAAAAAAATTGAAACCATGTGCCAGACGTGCTTCGAGTTGGTCGTGCGGAAATAGTAGAAGAAAATCGACTTTATGAATTTCGAAAACTTTTTTAAGGCCTGTAAAAAATTGTGCACATTCCATGCAAATTCAAACTCTCTAGTCGCATTTGGAATGGCTCAAAGACGTCATTCAAAACATAATGCTTTTCTATGCTGATTCAAGTCGCTTTGAGTCGGGCGCAACCGCTTTGCAGCCGCTACACGTTGAGCCATTCCAAATGCGATCATGAGTTTTCAATTAAGCTAGTAAATGAAAAGCCTGGAACCTACTTCGAAAGTTTGAAAAATGTGAACTTTCTAGTTTTTTTGGTTTCTTAGTGTTAGCTGAAAGAAGTCATAGAAAAAGGTGGCGTGTCCAGCCAATCAGATAAATAATTCATGGAGCGCATTTTCATTTTATTATTTTTATTTTCAAAAACTTCTGAATAGTATATTTTCCCGTTCGTATTTTCCGATTTCCATAAAAATCCTTGACACATCCAAAAACTCCCATTCTCTTCCAAGTGATCTCTTCTCAGATTCAAAAAGTTCAGAGCCGTCTTCCTTCTCATAGCCTTCAAATTTTTCAAATAAACTTCTTTCAAAACATAATGAATTCACATATCGACCCTCTGGATTGCCCATCCACCGTTTTTTCATCAAAACGAAGCATGCCGGATGCGATAGGAATTTCTACAAAAAAAAAATCAAAAAATCAAGTGATCTTCAGAGCTCAAAACCGTAGCTTCCGCCAAATGAGCGATCGCAAACAGCTCCATTGGCTGGGCGTCACGTCTCCAAACGTAGTTTTGCCAACCTTGAAAAATAGTAAGATCGGAACGGTTCGGAGCTTCGCCCGACCACGAAACGACTTACGCGAAGTTGAAATTTTCAAGGGTGGGCGCGACAACAACGCTTCGCGCCAATTTATATACGGCCAGCGTTTTTGAAGCATTGTTCTTCGCACTCGGAATGGCTCAAAGCGTCGCGGTCTTCAGGTAATTTTTTTTTCAAGCATTGCGCAAGCCGTTTCAAGGTCGGTCGCACTTCTCTCAATCTCTTACCGCATTTACGCTTCATATTTTTCTCCAATAACTTCTCAGTTTCGTCTAGTGACACATTTTTTTTTGCCTCCAAATAAAGATAATGCTGAAAAACAAGGCATAAAATAGGAAAAAATTCTCTGAACAACTCGGTAATCGATTTCCAAGGCCATAGAAGCGTCTTCAGGGTCGACTTCGTAGATCGCATCCAAAATTTCAAAGGCACGCTCGTCGAACCATATAAAATTTGATAAAAGATTAAATAAAATCGAAGTAGTCACTATAGGGTCTTAGGGAGGGTTTCAGACAGTTCCAAGCCAGAAATTCGATCTACTCAAGTTTAAAGTTGTTCTTGTCAACTTCAAGATTGGAATCATCACTTTTTTACAATCTACTCGCGAGTGTTTGCCATCCTCTGATCGCATGCAGGATGACTCAACGCGTCGCGGCCGCGCTGCGGTTTTTTCTGGTTCAGTTTTGGCTAAAACTTCCAAGTCGTTTTAGAGTCGGGCGCATCTTTCCGCGACCGCGACGCTCCAAGCCATTCTTCTTGCGGCAAATAAGTTTCAAATTTTTAGGTTTAAAAAAAAATGCACTAGATTTACTCCAATATTCATGAAAAAATCACAATTAATCTTTAATTTTTTATTTTATTTTTAGGACTCACTTTGATAACTCTAAAAAGCGGTCCTTCATCGCAAAGTTCCGAGCTTTTTCGAAAGCTTGCGACATTTGAAATGCCGTCTGGCAGGCTATCAGGACGGCGTGAAGGGGGAATTTACAGTCGATCAAGATATCTTTGGTGCTGGAAATTGTGGAGTTTTTTTTTGATTGGAGAAAATCGATAAAATCAATAAATATTGAACAAAAACTTTGGAAAAAGTACCTAGGCTCCCCTTTCTCATCCAGCGGCTGTTTCAAGCCGTAAAAAGCGGCCATCATCAAGTCGAAAGCGCTTCTGTCGGAAAAGTAGTAATGAGCTGAAAATTGAGTTTCAAATCAGGAAATAGTATTAAATCTTTTATAAGGGGTATTCATAATGATCTGCAGAGCGCAAAAGCAATTTCTCGCGGCAATTTTCAAATATTTTCTTCTTAAGTGGTCCCTACAATTATTTTTTATTCAGAAGAAAGCGGAACCGAAAAGCTTCCGAAAGTTCGAGCTCTTATTGACACTAAAAAAGATGTTAAAGGGAACAACATTTGAGTGGTCACTATAGTAGCCCAAATGAAGCTCCGAAGACTTCAAGTAACCCCTTGAGTGATCATTGTAGGAGTCTGAATCAAGCTCTAAAGTTGCCAAACATCACGTGATAGTTTGAGTGGTCACTTTAGCAGTCCTAGGATGAAGCTCCAAAGTGAAAAAAATTGGAGAAATCTTTCAAGTGGTCACTATAGGAGTCCGAATGAAAAAAAGTCAAAATTACCCAGTTCCATCCTCAGAATCGACGCCGTCATTTTCTGCATCTCTTTAAAAATTTCAATACTTCCAAAATATTTCCAGTTCATATTTCCCCCCACTGGAAACTGATTCTGGACCCGGATACGAAGCTTTGAGAAGGTTAAAAGCTGAAAAATCAGAGTATATTTTGAAATTTCAAGACGTTAACCTTCTTCTCATATCTGTCGATAACGTTGTAAATCTCATGGGTAGCTTCTTCTTGGGGCGATTCTAGAAATACTCAAAGTTTTCGGTTGACAAAGGAGCACACAAAAAATGGCCTAACGCGTGACGGCTATAGAGCAGTTTATATGAACTTGCGCCCGACCAAAACCGGTTTGGGAAACTCTAAGCGCAACGCCTCAAGGCGTTCTAACTGCGACCAGAATACATTTATTGTAAATCATGGATTTTTTTTTCGAATAAACTCTTCAGAAAAAGACGAGAAGGATCGAGAGACCCAAATTTTTCTCTTTTTCTCTGATGCCTCTTCAGTTCCTACGATCTCTTGGTATTTCGATCAAACTTAACGTTGTATGAACTTTTTTTCATTTCAAAAATCGGCTTTACATTTTGGAAAGCGTTTCAGAAACGAAAGATAATCAAAGATGAATAGACGCAGCTTTATTTTCTTCTCTGCTGCCTCTTCAGTTTATGCCCTTTCTCGACGTTGTGGCCTAATCTATCGCTAAATTACTTTTGTTTTTCAGAATCAAGTTGCTACTCTTTTGGAAGAAGCAAGAGACCATGAAAGTTTGAGAGACGCAGATTGCTCTTTTCCTCTGCAGTCTCTTCATCCTCATGTTCTCTCGGCCTTCGTTTCATTATAGCGGTGAATTAACTGTTATTTTTTTAAAATCAACTCAAAGATATTTTAAAGGCGTTTCAGAAATGAGAGATCATGAAAGCTGGGCAGACTCAGATTACTCTTGTTCTCTGCAGTCTCTTCATTTATCATGCTCTCTCGGCCTTTATTTCATCACAGCGGTGAATCAACTATTTTGATAGCCACGGAGTTGCGATTTTTATACTCCTGATAACGTTGTGGCGCCAAAATTATAGTTCATTTACTGGTCTTTTTTAAGAAAAAGGAGAATATAGTATCTAAAAAAGCTCATTGGGCGAATAAGGCTTCTAAAAAAATTTTTCAAAGAGCCTTCTTATTCAAAGACCCAACTATAAACCTTCCAAAAAGAACCATTTGCTCAAAATGGGTCCCAAAAAAAGATAAATCTTGAAGAATTTAAAAAAAAAACCTGATGTGATTAAAGGCGTAGACGCAGAAAGCTTCGACATCCAGAAGTACAGTCGATTTCAAAAAGGATAGTACACAGGAAGAAACAAAAGAACAGTATCAATTGTCTCCTTATCTTTGAGAGTATATGATAAAAATTTGTCGTAGTGAGCCTCTAGTATTAGCGATGATAGTCTTTGACTAATAAACTATGAAATTTCTCGCTTTTCTTTTACGTCATTCTCAAAACAGTCTGACCTGTCTGCGCCTCTTTTCTCTCGCCAGTATAATGATTCGCGTGTTTTCTGTGATATAGGCGGTAAGAGTATTTTACCCTCAAGTTATGAAATTTATAGCTTTCCTCAAATTTTTCCTAAACAGTCTGACCTGTTTGCGTCTCTTTTCTCTCGCCAGTACAAAGATTCCCGATAAACTCCGCTCTTCTTCCAGTACCAGCAAGTGGACTTTAGCAGATTTACAAAACTGTGAGAAAAAAAACGGATTTCAGTCAATTTTTAGGAAATTTTTTAGTTAAAGACTCAGAAAGCTTTCATGTCGGCGAGAGAAAAGAGAGCGCAGACAGGTCAGAACGTTTCTTCACAAATATTTAGGAACTCGACTCAAAAATGAAGTTCAAAATGGCCAAAATTTTCTACGTCTCCCCATTTTCTTTCAAGTTTTGGATTAAACCCTATTTTTCTTGATTTTTACAAATTTCGAAACATAAAATTTCATTTCCGGGCCATAAAAATAATTTCGCGAGGGTTGCTATTATAAGAAGGGTGATCAGCCGCAGTGACGTCGAGGAATTCGATCTGAATATGGAAATATCAAGATTTAACTCAAGTTGAGGAAAATATCCTATTAAAGGCGCATCCTCGGCCAGCACGCGCCTTCAATAAAGAAAGATATTTCAACGATTTTCGATTTTTTTTTCCACTGAATCCACAAAAATATGAAATTCTCAGATTCTCCGACTTTTCGAATAATATGAATTTGAGAAGAAAAATCGTATGATCCATTAAAAAAAACCAGAAATTGACGAAAATTCCAACTTTTCAAAATTCAAAGTCCTTCGAAAAATTCCTACACAATATTATTCATTGAAAAAAGGTTCATGTTATTAAAACATTATAACATTGAAAAAGCTTAGAATATCTTGTATTAATGAACAGTTTTATAACTTTTTGACGCTCGAATTTCACCTTTTCAAAGCCAACAGCTTCGAGACACTCCCGGTAGGTGTCGTTCAAATAAAAAGAAGATAGTTTCCTCAGCTACTTGCTCTAAACAAATCAATTATTTTTATTTTTATTAAGAAAAATTAAACCTCCATCGGCAAAAGTACTGAACCTTCAGGGGCATTTCATCCATAAGTTCAATGTTTTCAGGAACTTCGATTGAATTTCCTAAAGAAAAACTTATAGAGGAACAAGTTTGGGAATATATTCTATATGAAAAAAGTAAAATGCAATTTTCTAAGAATTACAGTTTCTAGGCTCTTTTTATTCCCCAGAGAATCGTTCTGGAAAGAAAATACTGTACTGTACACTGTGATATACTGTAATAGTTATAAGTAAAAATTCCTGAAGATCTATGTTCTTCCCTTGTTCAGACATTCTAAAAATGGAGTCTACGTTCGAATATTCAAAACCGAGAGAGCGTTCAAAAATGAGAGGATCGCTTTTTCTCTGACAACCTCTTGTTTACCAATGCTCTCTAGATTCCAACGATTAGAGCCGCAAAAAATCAAGGAGAACCTCTAAAAATTAAAAACCAACCCATCGCCTTGGAATCCTTCTTATCTGGCTTGAAATTCGGCAAACCGTTTGGAACAACGCCAAGGAATACACCGCCGTCAGTCAGATGTTCATGGACCGCTTGGGCCATCGGAAAATTTGACAATTATTTTTTTTTTTCGTTAAAGTCCATTTTTCTGGACTTGAAATGACGGGTTTGCAAAGCAACCACTATCCATTTTTGGCGCAAATTCGAAAATTACTGCTCTTCTGGATGGTTTTTCGCTACGCACTCTTCAAAAACGTCAATTTTCACATTTTTTTCAAAGAAAACTTTTATGATTATTTAAAACGTGAGAAGGCAGATAAAAGTGACGTAAACGCTGAATTATTTGATTTCATGCCAATAACTTCAATTTTCCCTTCAAAAAAAGCTTCTCCGATTACTTTACTAAGTGTCAAGATCAGAAGAAAAAAATGCGAGAAAAGGGCGTGGCCAACCAATCAAAAAAGTAGTGCGATGGAGCGAACTTTCAAAAACTATCGTCTTTACGTTACCGCGCCTCAAAATCGAATAAAGATCAAAAAAGGGCGTGACCAGCCAATGAAAGACATATTTCAGTGGAGCGAACTTCCTAATCTCTCGACGTCTCTCATGTTTACGTGCTATTTCCATGTTTCTCTGACCTCGTCGGTGGTAGAACAGAGAGACGCAGACACGTGAAAACTGTCAAGTCGCGGCGGACAGTAAGAGAATTTGAACTGAAAAGTCCACTTGGAGTCGTGCCAATCTATTTTTTTACAAGAATTGAAGTCTCATGGTCGCAGTTGGAATGGCTCATCGCTCCCGACCAAAACCTACTTACGCGAGCTGTCATTTGATTGCACAGCAGCCAGAATTTGACGATACCGTGACGCTTTAAACCATTCCGAGTGCGACCATGCCCTTTTCTTTGAATTTATTTCTCATCGTTATCTCAAAAACTGTACAAACCTTTGAGAACGTCCTCTTCTGCTCTATCTTTCCCTAACTGTTCTTGAACGCTTTTCCCGAAAATCCCACTGATCCTTCGAATTTTGCAAACCTTTTGCAAATTCTTGTTTTTCTAGAAGGTTTTTCTCAAGCTTCTTAACAAAAGCGACTCGATTTTCACTATAGTAAGTGCACGATTGAGCTATAATCTCCACTATAATCTCTGTTTTTCGCCTCGTTTTCTCTGTTTTTGCGTGGAGAATCATGATGAAAGCTGTCCATCGGATTTGAGAACTTTTTCAGTATAACGATTTTTCACTATGATTATTTCTACTCCCCAGGTAATCTAACTTGAAAAACGACGGGAACCGGGAAAATGGAGAAAAAAACGGAGGCGTGCCGATCGTGAGGCTCTTCAAATGGACTACCAGCAGGAGCAAGACAGTTCAGTTTTTTTCCGATTTTTCGAAAAATTTGAATTTCTCTGTAGAAACCTGTCAAGAGCTTACAATAGCCTCAGGAACCTATGAAATTGTCGAATAAGCTCTTAAGGTACTGGAAAAAAATTTATTTCCTACGAGTTTTTGAAAAAAATTTCATAAAAAAATTCCTGATGCTTCAGTGTAGTATGTATGCCACGACTTGAAATATCACGGAACGACATTCCGCTGTGCCGCTGCGCGCCTTTGCGAAACTTGGTCGCGATTTTTAATTTTTTTCTTTTTATCAAGGTACTTCATGTGCTCCCACAGCAATAACAATTAATAAATTGAAAAGTGACCTAAATTCGAAAAACGCTTCGCGAACGCACGCAGGGGAACAGCGGAATGTCGTACCGTGAAATTTCAAGTCGTGTCACACGGACTATATTTGAATGTTTTGGAGTCGATCCGTCGACTAGGAAAAAAGTTAGAAAATTCCACGAAAAGTCTTACCGTAACACAGTGAGGGACCTCACAGTGACTAGCTTAAAATTTTGCACATCATCATAAAATAACAAAAGACGTTTCAGTTTTTTGTACGAAACTCCGCTAAGACGCTTCGAAAATCGGGTGAAAAGTATATAAGATTGAAGAGGAAGGTTTTCTCTATGCTTTCCCCAATTTTCTCCGTTTTTGGTTCAGTATAGTGCTTTTACGAAAACAACAAACACAAAATCTGAAAAACCAGTGCATTTCACCATCGCGAAAAGGGGCGTGGCTTTGAGGTCTCTAACAATATGTTTAGTAACTGTGATAATAATTCCAACTCTCAGAACGAAACATGAAATTCTTGTACCAACGGTTCATCGTGAATCTGAGAACTTGTGTTAAATTAAAGGCCGCATTTCGCCTTCACTGCGAAGCGGTCGCAACGCGGTTTTTCGGCGCCAAGTCATGTTTCTCGCTTTTTCCACGTTGCCTATTAGAAAAACTAGTTACTTTAAATCAGATACTTCGAAAAAAATAGCATTTTTGAATAAATGAAGAAACTTTCTTCAGTGATCCCACTAGTGCGAGAATTTCTGAAACGGCGCCAAAAACGCATCGCGACCGCTTTGGACCACACTGCAAATGCCGCACCCGTTTCATTTATATAGTTTTTTTGCGAAAAAAAAATCAATCGAAGCTTGGAAAGCTTGATCTTAATGCAGCAAGTCGACGAAACATTGAGATTATGGCCTGATTTATGAAATCATCACGAAAATTGCAGTGTTCCACCGGAAATTCAGCATAATGGCCGGACTCCTCTGCACGGTCCCGTTCTGCGTCCTCGTCATGCTTTTCCTCTACTTTTTTTCATGTTCGGACGACGATAATTTTTTTCTTTCATTTAAATTCATATTTTTTTCTGCCTTGTTTGGAATATTTTATCCTATTCTCGAGGATTGCTGGGACATTTTTCATTACCTTGAAGCGAAAAAGACGTCTTTTTTTCAAGACGAGTGCCTTTGAAAAAGTTCTCCAAACTTTTTATCAATAAAATATTCCAACAGTCGCCAATAGCTCAAATTCTATGATGCCAAATTAGTCGCCCGGTGTAATATTCTGTGAACTAATAAAAAAATTATTCCTAATCTTGTGTTTCTCTAGAATTTTACGATAAAGACATTCTGAAAATCGAGAAAAATTTGATTGATTTGTGAAATAATTCATTTATTTCTCTCCAACGCTTGGAAATACAATCAAATTCTATTCATGGGAGTTCTCGGTCTTGTCCTGCGGATCACGAGATGGCTTTGACGAGGCCTTGGAAGGCGTCTTCCCTTCCTTGGGAGCTTCGATTCTCGACGTCGGAGTCGTTTTTTCAGCGATTGGGTTACTTTTTTCGGCCTGTTTTCCGTCCTTCTCCTTCTGAAATTAATCAAGCTTTTTGATAAAAACTGCGACACAGGAGATTTTTTTCGTGTATCTGGGAACAATTTTAGTGGCCACTTTACGATTTCGACGTTTTAGTGGCCACTACAGTAGGCGATTTAGCGGCCACTTGAGCGAATAAAATTAAGGAGCCTCTTTAAGAGTCTAAGTGGTAGTATTAAAAAAACTATTGTATTTTTTTCACTAAGGTGCAACACAGCGGCTTCTATAAAAGGTGTTTTAGTGGCCACTTCAGTGCCCTCTCCAAGTGGCCCTAGAGGAGCTTCTTCAGTGGTCATTAGTTGTTGCTCAAATGGTCAAAAAAAACTACTATAGTTATGCACCACAAGCCATTTCTCGAAAAAAAAGTTATGGACAGTCGAATCCAATATCATCTGATAGAACAGAATGTCCAAAAGTCAAATCAGTTTAGTTTTTCAAAAAATTTTGATTTTAGGCCGAGTTACGAAGCTTTTAGTGACGCGCGGGAAAACCGAAAAACATGGCGTTTTTCGAATTTTCGGCTTACGTTTTTTAGGCTTTTTTTTCAATTTTCAAACAAAGCGCTCCCTAACTATAGTTTAGTAGTTTTTTGACGGATAAGGTGTTCCCCTTTTCTCGAATAATCAGATCATGTTCCTTAAGGCAATTGAAATGGATTCGTATATAGAATAAAAAAGGTAAAAGAAAATGATCTAAATTGAACTGTCATGCTCACCTTTCTCTTCAGCTCTTCCTTCTCTCTCGAATTTCTCGCGTTCATTGCTTCGTTCAACTCTTTAATCTCACAATTAGTGGTCGGTCCATTTCTACACGGCTGAAAAAAATAGATTATATATATATGACTTCTTGAGAACTTTCAAAGAAGGACAAAAAGCTCCTTTTTTTCTATAGTCTGTTCAGATTTTTGAATGTTAAGTCGTCGCTCAAGCTCCGCCCCTATTGGTGCGATAAACCAATCAGAGAGCGACACAGAGTGTTTTAATGACGTCATTGCATTTTAAATTGATAATCTGAACAGACTATAACCTTTTCAAGAAAAAGGACCTTGTTATCTGAAACCTACTATTTTTTGGAAAAACATTTCCGATAAAAAGTCACGAAAAGACACGTGTCGCGCCACACCATGACTTTTGAAGGCTTTTTTTTCTAAAAGTTCTGTTTCAGGTTCTCAGTTTTTCTGAGTAGTTTTTGTAAAGTTGTAGAAGACGGACTGCCTCAAGACCGCGCGAGAGCCTCCATGTCCCTTCGCGATCGAGAAAAGTGTCGGCAGGCGCATAGGGTTTTTTAACCGCAATGACAGCGGGAGTAACTTTCTTGCGGACGACCGTCAGATTTCTGCGCTTGACGAACTTATTCACCAAATATGCCACTACGTCATATTTTTCTTCAGCATCTAAAATAATGAGATATTGAGGGATGAAGAAATTGACTCGGATTATTAAAATGAGTATACGTTTGAATAATCGACTCTCGAATCTTCGCAAGTTTCTATAATCATTTTTTTCTCGACTTGGAATTTTTGAGATGAGTAGATTGGCAAGCGTTAAGCGTTGCATGGCGAAGCGAAGCGCGAGGAATCTCGAGGTCGAACGCGAGCAACCATTGAAATCCTTCTTTTTCCAAACTTTTTTCAATAACTTCATATTTTTTTATGATTTTTAGAAAGATTTATTTGGACGAATAGAAGTATGAAAAAAAGTAAATAACTTGTTTTTACTACATTTTTTTCCATGATTGCGTTCAACCTCGGGCTCCCTGCCAAAAAAACGCGTCGCAGCCCTTAATACACCCGTGTCGCCTTTCATGACGGGAAGGATTGACTATGATAGCGTTCAAAAAAATGCGCGTTCTTTTTGTTCACAAGGTTTCGAACATTTTTCTTAATTCAAACGTACACTTTATGCGATGAACAGCGTCTATAACACTCTCGCATTGTTTCGGAATTGGCTGCGTGTAAACGAGACCTGAAGGAAAAAAAAGGTCGTTTGTTCTTTGCCTATATTAAAGGCATAGTAAAAAAAAAACGGTGTTTCAGTTAAAAGCAGTACTTTGTAGAGCTTTTCATTGAAAATCGAACGGTGATCTTTGAAATGAACCAAACTTCCTAGATTTGGAGAAAAAATAATTCAAAGTCGGAGAGAAGAAAGTTTGAGTTCCCGCGAAAAGGGCGCTTCGCAGTAAAGTTTCTCTATGGACAACAGGCTTCGCCTTCTTTCGGATATTAGCTTTTTTCTTCGTTTCTTTCAATTTTCAATTTTTTCTGTTTTCACCAAAGTTCTTTTTGTCACAAAAGCTTTCTATTCATGTATAATTTGCAAACTTTGATCGCAAAAATGCTTCTCTGGCGAAAAATGATGATTTTACACAGGTTTCGATTGGGATAGCGATTATTTGTGTTTTCTTTATTATCAATGAGTGTTTTCTGTTTTCTAAACCGATTTTTCAGAGTAGAAACTCCTTGATTTAAAGCAGATATCCGGTTATTTCTCACAAAATGCGAGTCTAATGAGACGTCCGCAACATCGCGTGCACTGCTACTGTAAACATTTGTCTGCATACCGATCCAAAGCTTTTTTCAAAAATAAAAAAGCGGGAAAGTAAAATCGCGTTTTTCATTTAAAGTTGTCACATCTCTAATTTTTTGAGTACACCATTCGATTCGCAAAGAAAAACTGTATAATATACTGCTTTCACCTGAAACCCCATTTTTTACTGTCCTTAAACGGGGAACTCGAGTTCAAATTGGCGTCACCATTCTCTTTTATTTCATTTATTTTGACTTTTCCAAAACGGTTCTCGATCATTTTGTTATTTTCTACGGTTTTGGAGTTCCACTTCGAATAATCTTTTTACTCAGTTTCGCTCGCTCTTGAACTTCTTGTCGAAAACGCGCTTCACGTACACAACAAACCACCCTTGCCAATTTGCCTATGTCGCCCTCTAAGCCGGCAAATTTTTGTTTTAGACGAAGTTTTTTGAAAGTACGATAAATAGTCAATGTTTCCCGACTTGAAAGGCGAGGGAGGCGGGGCAAGGGGCAGGACGCGTAGCGTGTGCGTAAGAGGTTCTTGGCGCCAGTTCAATTCAACCGCCAGCGAGCATTCAGAGAGCTCATTTATCGCTCTCCTCACTCATTTTTAATTATTTATTGATTATGTTCTTGTGTGCATCAAAAAATAGAATAGTAGAAAATACAGAAAAAGAGCGGTGACCGAGCTTTTTGAATAGTCGGCGGCGATTGAATTGAACTGGCGCCAAGAACCTCGTACGCACACGCTACGCGTCCCGCCCCTTGCCCCGCCTACCTCGCCTTTCAAGTCGGGAAACATTGACTATATATCGTACTTTCAAAAAACTTCGTCCAAAACAAAAATTTGCCGGCTTAGAGGGCGACATAGGCAAATTGGCAAGGGTGGTTTGTTGTGTACGTGATGCGCGTTTTCGAAAAAATTGACCATAATCGACTTCGCCAAAACCCTCGATGAATTTGGAAGTTACTCACGTCCTTTCCATTCACGATAATCTGCTCCCATGTACTTCAAAGCGAGGAATCTTTCATATTCGCTCTCCTGAAGGTACGTCTTCAGCTCTAGGTCTACCGGCTGGGGGAAGTCTTCGCTGTTGAGAATGTCGTAGACGTCTACGAAAGCTGCCAAGAAAAGAGGGTTTTTCGACGAAACTCCGTTTTGTCTTCGATTTCAACTTGAAAATGTCTTTGATTTCAACGTTCACTTGTTTCAACTTTTATTCTAATCAATCATTTGCGTCGGTGTTCATCAACAATAAAAAGCAGCAGTGAATTTTTTTTTTGACTTTCATGATTATGAAAATTTTCCATAACGATCCACAAATTAGCTAAAAAAAATTTTGGAATTAAATATTCTAATTCGAATTTTTTTTTTGTTTTCTATATCAGCTCTCGAACCGTCGATTTTCTTTCTCAACTTTTGTTGAATACCGTTTTTTGTGATAAGTTTCAAGGTGGCATTTCGGGGGTATGAAAACAAGATTAGATCTTTTCCATCGCATTATGATCCTTGTATCGGAAAAAAAGACCTCAAGTTTTTGTTTTGAAGTAAAAAAAAATTTTTTTGGAATAATTTTTCGTCGTGATGGCTGTTGGAACATTGTTTATAACAGTTTTTTTCTGCGTTTCAATTACAGAATGAGTGAAGAAGAAAGAGCTATGAGAGAAACATTGGATGACATGCTTGATTACTTGAGTGACGCTGATTCCTACAAATCTGTAAGTTATTGTTTTTCGTTTCGGGCAACATCAAAATTTCCTATATCTTTCACATTCTTCTCGTGTCATTTCTTATTTTTCCAATTTCTTGTTTTATTTCATTTTCTTTCACCATAGTCCATAGATTTGTTGTTTCCAAATCTTTTTTTTTCATTGACATCGTTTCCTATCGATAAATATATTGTTATCGAGAAAAATTAGGAACAATGCGTACCAGAGGATCATAATGCGATGGAAAAGATGAAATAACAGAGAAAACCAAAAAAAATGAGTGACGAAATCCAAAAATTTGAAAAAAGAGGCAAAAAAAAAGTCGGAAAAAGTTCCGTCGGAAAGGTGTTTATTGATTTTTGCGCAAACAGTATGCATACACGGTGGCATACACCGCCCGCGATTTCGCGGTCTTCGATAAGTTCGTCAACGCAAATTTCGCAAATCTTGTTTTCATACCCCCGGCATTTCAAATCATACAGTGGAGATCCTTGACGATTCCCTTCGTGAACCGGTCGTTCGAGTAGGCCGCTTTGTTGTTGAGCTGCTCATCTTCTTTCAATTCCGCCAACAAAAGACGGCACATTATAAAAGAGACTTGGCAATAGTCTGAAAACCGAGAAAGTCAAAGTAAAACCCGCGTTTTGAATTCGACGTTGAAAAATATTAAAACTCAATAAAGTTTTTTTTCTCATAAAGCCAAATAGGAAGAAGAATTTTCTATAGAGTTCTTCTGAAAAAACAAGTGCGATCCCGCTTTTGAATATCGTTCAAAAGCGGACCGAGAAATATCCTTCAAACACAATACATATTTTTCAAAAGACAACTGAAACTAACCCTTTCTTATGTTTATGTGAGTGTCGCTCTGATCATACATAAATCGGTTCAGTGATCCCAAAAGTAGCCCTGAAATTTTTTTGTTTTCACAGTTCAATCTGAAAGAAGTTCATTCTCGATCGAAATTGGAAAAAAAGTTCGTGAAAATATGATCCAAAAACTTCAAGTTTGATATCTAGCTCAAATATGTAGTTTAAGATATTTTTGGAAGGGCTTTTACAAAACTGAAAATTCTCTTCGCATGCGAAAAACGGAAGTAAATCTTGGCACGAACGTTACTAATTTACGACCGTTCTCAACTTTGATCTATTCAAGTGAAAAAAGAGACGAAATAGCTTTTGCAAAATCAAGTATCCCTCGAAATGTTGCAGTTTCGCCATTTTGGACGACCATATTTTTCGCCTATACTGAACCGTTTTGGAACACTGTGAATAACCAAATGAGACTCACACGCTTTGGCAATGGCCTCTTCTCCTGGTTTAGGCTTTTCACCTCTCCATTTCCTGTACTTTTTTTCGATGTTATCACTCGTTTCTTTCCGCTTCTCGTTTAGTTTGTTCTCCGTCGCGGGGTCTACAGGGGGTTCGCTGGGAGAATTGTCCTGTTGCAGAGGAACAGGTTCATCTTCCGTCAAGTGCGGATATATGGCCACCGCCTTCAATCTTTCTAGTAAGTCAAAAGGAGGAGTCAATTTATTGATGGGTGTTTTTTTTGGTTCCACCGGTCCTGCAGTTTTTCCAGCTGCGGTCTTTGTTTTTTTCTCAGCCTTCTTCTCTTTGTCTTCTTTTCCTGCGGTCTTCCTCCCTTCAACTGTTCGGCTTTTGCCGGCCTTCTTTTCCAAAGTCGGTTTCATTTCTTGGTCGAGCTCCAGAATCGTGACCACATTGCTTCTTTTGGATACTTTGTACTCAATAAAATCTGCTGGTACGAAAGCTGGGAGAAAATCGTCCCTGCCACGGAAAAGTTCAGTCTGTGGCACGTAAAGAGAATTTTTCGCCATTAATGTTTCGAGATTCTCCAAACTTTGGCCCTTATCCAGATTATGCTGGGCGAGCAGCACCTTTTCGTACGCTTCGTAGAATGTTCGGTCTGAAAATTTAAGCTTTCGAGTGCCTGAAGACCAAATTTAACAGCTATCAATCAACGGGTTCTAAAGGGATTACGTCGAATATTTTTTCTATTATTCATTTTTCGACCTTGATTCAATCTTCTCTGCAGTGGGGGTAAAAGTTGATAATATCTCTAATTTTTTTGTTTTAATGCCGCAAAAAAAGTTTTTTTCTTCATTTCGTTCCTGAAAAACTATTTATCGCAAAAAAAGTATGGTCTCATGATTTATTGAGACCATGTGGACTATAATCGTCAAGATCAAACTTTCACCAGTTTGAACTTTTCGATTTTAAACGTGAATTTTGATTTAAAAAAATGTTTGAAAAATTTTTAATCAACCTAAAAATCATTCCAACGGTTCATCGATTGAAAAAAAATAGATACCGTTGAAAATATACTGTTGAGAATGTTCGAAACTAGGTCAACTGTTGAAAAAGTTTGAACGGTTGAATTTGACAACTACCCTGTGAACATTTTCAATGGTTCATGAGAAACGTTTAAGAATCGTTAAGGAATTGTTCATCTGAAGATTTTTCTTGTTAAACTTTGATATCAGATTACATCAGTTTTCAGGCGAACCAAGTTGTTGAATATTTCGTCAAGCGAAAAAAAAAGCGAATAACTTCAATTGAAACAATATTTCACAAGAATTTACAAAAAAAAAAACAACTAATATTTCTTTTGCGAATAAAATATACTCACTTATGCCGTCCACACCCATTGATTTCATGTCGTCCAAGTCGAAAACTGAAAGCGAACAAGGAAATTCAAAAGATCTAGAAAACGAGTAACTTACGAAACTTCGAGTGATAACAGTTCAAGTTGTAGAAGTTCTGATGCACGCAGTACGCCATGTACTCCACTGAAAGTAAGAAAATTCATTCGGTAGATGATTATAAAGTGTGATCCGGGCCAGCATGTCGCGATATTTTCTTTCAAAATTGTCTCTGTGAATCCGCCTTCTATTTATTCTCTGTTGTATTAAAGGCAAAGAGACAGGCTGCGCGTTTTAAAGAGAAGTAGCTCAAAGGAAAGAAGAAAACCGTGACAAGCTGAATCGACTAAAACGGAAAAGAAAATAGAAGCCAACTCACATCCTTTGACAATTGCGTTGATTTCTTTCCTCAGCTTGGAGTCTGTCGCAGCGCCATCTTTGCTGGTGACGCCTGTTGGAACCTCCGTACCCGGGCCATCCTTGCTGGTGACGGGTGTTGGAGCCTCATTACCAGACGATTTCTTAAAAACATATCTCTTGACGTTTCGCTCGGACATTGATAACGCAAACCGGACGCGCCCCCGACGTTTCTGAGCAACTCTAGGGATCTCTTAAGAATGCTGACGCCGCTAAGCAAGGTGAGAGCTGCTCAGAATCGTCGGTGGCGCTATCGAAGCGCGAGGCAGCAGAAGAAAGTTTTACTAATTTTAAAGCCGAGTATACAATGGCACTTAGAAAACGCTTCAAAACGGAGGATTGGAGGGAGAGGGAGTATGGATTTGATGAAAACGGACCTTGATGCTTCCAAAGGCAACAAAAAAAACCATAATTTGATTCTTCTGCATAAAAATCTTCCCGTTCTATAGTTACACGGGAGAAATCGCAAGTATAGTCTGTTCAGATTTTGAATGTCAAGTAGCATGACGTCATTCGACAACGCTCGGTGGATGGCTCGCCATCTGATTGGTTTATCGCACCATTATGGGCGGAGCTTGAACGACGACTTGACATTTAAAATCTGAACAGACTATACCCAAAACGCTTGCAAAGTAATGTGAGAAACAAGAAGAACTCCGTTTGTCGCCTTTTTTCGAGTATTCGGTTTTTTTCCGTTACAAAAAAGAGTCGAGGTTCAGCGGCTGATATACGGGCGCAAAAGGGAGCCTTTTTGCACTTTTTCGTTAACAGTTGACAGAAACCTTAGAAGTCGTCCCGGCTTTGACAGAGTGTGGGCGGTCCTTTGACTTTTCACTGGAGACATCATCAAGGGCGACGTCCTTCCTTTTCTTCTGATCGTAGATCTTCTTGGCCAGCAGGAACGCGGCAAAGAGAAGAATCCAGAAAAATGAGGTGGCACAGGCCGAAAAAAGGGCGGTCCCTGAAAGTTTTTTTTTTCCATATTATGAGGATTTTAAAATTCTTGAAACAGTGGATGACAGTTTTCTTCGCACAGATAGTGAACAGCGAGGAAAAAAGTTTAGAAGGAAAAGGCTAACAATTGGTGATTCTGAAGACTCAAAACGAATTTTCATTTCAATTTTTGTAAAAAAAAAATAATATGCTTTGTTTACATTTCGTATCACTTAACCCTAATATAAATAGTTTCAGATCGATAAAACGTCCTCACAAAAACAACTGCAGTCGCTTTTGGGATCCGAAGAATCTTCCTTCTGGCCGAGTGCCGCTGCAGCTCCGACTACCGATCCATTCGAACTGGCTCTCTGTGGCGATCGGCTCCCGGTGGGGATGACAGCTGTACATGTTGGACAGACGGGCGGCGCAGGACATGGAGCGGGAGTCGGTGGCGGAATCGTGGTCAGAAGCTGCGCACAAGGCGCCAACACCTCCTGCAATACGTTGAATGTTGGTAACGAGGGACGGGAAAAGTAGGAAATTCAGTTTTTCGATCGATTCAGGTAAAAATAACAATAGTGAAGGGCTTATGCTGTTTTTACAAAGAAATTATCGTAGTGTTTTGTTTTAAATAATTTTTGAAACGAATTTTTCAGCCAAGGGACGATTAAACAGAAATTCCTTTAGGAAATTTTTTACTTTTCATACCGACTTTTTCAGGTCCAACTTCTTCAATTTCGAAATCGCCGAAATGACTCTGAACATAGAGGATTCTCCCACCTTTTCGCGATCCTGCAGTATTTGAAGTAGCTCCGGTGGCAAATAATCGATGTCCAGGATGGTCCCTTTCTTGCAGTACGGCAACAGCGGAGTAACCGTGATTTTCTTCAAACTCTCAAAGGAGAATTCAGAGAAGTTGGTACGCCTGATTCGGATAACAGATTCTGCAATTTATTTTTTGCTCGAGTTTTTAATTTCTTCAAATTGTTTTTGGGATAACCACGCGTATATTACGCCTGTCCTGGATATTTTATCTTGTTCTGGACGTTCACTGATTCAACATGCCATAAAGATCAATTGTAAAAATCATTTTCATAAAAAGGGCAGAATGAATTCAAATTATCTCAATAATATAATATGCGTGATTCTCCAACACAAATCTATAATTTCGCTAATCTTCTAAGAATGCATTTTGTCCCCCTTTGCTGATGAAGCGGCAGAAGCAAAAATATTTGTCAAATCTATCGAAAAGAAACGAAAAAACACTATAAACAACGGTTTACCTGGAAACTCCATGCTATCTATTGCGTTAAACGAGATCTCTTCCAACTTAGAAATGTCAAGCTTTTGGACAACGTTTTCAAAAACGATTCGCGACGCCGAAGTCAGAACATTAGCGAGCCCAATGATCCTGTTGTCGGAAGGAACATCTTTGAGGATCAACTCCTTGGTCAAGCAGTCCGTACAGCCAGCGTTACCGCAGCTGAGTTTACCCACACCAAAAACAGGATTGTTGCAGCACTCTTAAAGTAGAGAGATAATTCAAGTTATACGAAGAAAAACCAACTCTTTTGGGCAAGTGCAGGGTCGGGGATGAGGCTTAGAAGAACCGTCAGCGCAAAGAGAAGGGCGACTGAAAAAGACTGACTTTCCATTCTTTTTAAAATAAATGTTCTCATCAATAAATCAACGCAAAATTACTTTGCTCCATCTTCTTTGAGGTAGGTTTGGAACTACTAAAAAGCGCTTTCTCTTCAAAGAGAAAAACGTTTTTCAACCCTAATCACCATGATTCCAAATGTTGCATGCCTTCAAACACCCAATGATTTTGAACCGAAGGTTGGCTTTTCTCAAACTTTTCCAGACTAAAGAAATGTTTTCTTTCAGAGTTTATATGCGGTTAATCAGCTTTTTTTGCTGGATAGACCTAGTAAAGAGGGCTCAGAAGAAGCTGGTCAAAGTTCTTCCGGCTCGTATATGGCGCTCTCAAAATTATAGTCACTGTGAGCTCAAAGAAGGGGCAGAGCGCTATGGTACTCAAGACTTGCCAAGTCATGGTCCTTTTTTCGCGAAACCTTTTTGGCAATGTAATACCGCTTTGGTTTAAAAACTTTTTCAAACTGCTCCCGTAGACTTCTAACATTTCGACAGTCTCGTATGTTGTCCGTTAAGCTCATTTGACAATAGAGTCGAGAAGAATGAAATTTGAACTAGCAAAAAACATTCCAATGCAAGAAGGATCCGAACTTGTCATACCGTGGATGTCGTCCGAGCGCGCTGCCACTTTACGCTTTATTAAAATTGCTGTAGGCCATTCCGCGCTAGCTTGTCACGTTTTTCTTTCAGCCAAAAGGCCAGGTCAAATTTAACCAACTTTCGCTTCAAGACCTTTGTTTCTTGCCGTTATAAAAGCAGAAATTTGATCTAATTTGGTATACGGTCTTTTTGGCAGGAAGAAAAACGTGACAAGCTGGCTAGGACTAGACTATATCAGGTAACTTGAGCGCGAGGACATTTGCGGACAATACTTTGACAAGCTTATTCTTAGCGCACAACAATTTTTCTTTCTCTTTTTTACTATAACTTCTACTTAGGTCTATCTACCATGAAAGCCTCATAACTCGATTTTGGTCGCGCACTAAAAGCTTAGAAAAGATTTCTGATTTAGGACGAATTTTCAAATTTATTTCAAAGAGGTAGAGGATTGAGACGCCATTATAGGGCATGCTGGA